>CM067374.1:22709063-23249063 GCA_034401795.1 Chaetoderma sp. LZ-2023a
ACGACACGACGATGTTAGTTAAAATAAACCCAAACGACAAGCCATGGATGACTACAAAAATTAGACATGAAATGAGAGTTCGTAAAAAGATGTTCGAGAAATCTCGGAAAACCAAACACAACGTGGATATTGCCAATTTCAAACAACAGAAGAACCTAGTTAACACGCTTGTACGTACAGCTAAACACGAATTCAGCAACAAACTGGCAGACAGGATCAAAGGTGGAGAAACTGGCACAAAACAGTGGTGGAAAATCTGTAAATCCTCTCTTTATGATACTAATTCCAACTTCAACACAATACCACCCCTCAAGTGTCAAGATGGCTCGTTTGCGTACACACCCGTAGAAAAAGCAGAGCTCCTCAATCACTCTTTTTCTAAAATCGCAACAATTGATGACTCGAATAGACAATTACCTCCCTTATCCCTTTACACCGACAATTATCTTAGTTCGATCTTCATAACAAACAGGGACGTACTAGACGTGCATTCAATTTCGGGGAATGACTGGCTCAGCTATCGAGTTGGTCATTCCGGTGGCAAATCCTCAGGAATGATGCTGCTATGGACAACGACTTAATGTTTCTCCAGACCATTGCAGAGGCCGTTTTGGTCGGCTTCAGTGTTAAAGGGTTAGATAAAATGCTATTTATTACTTTTTAAAATCCACCACCTTGAGTTTTGTATCGCACTGTATCATCACCTACATTGGAGACACGGTTATAAGACATGTACGTCTTATCCTGCGCCCACTTAGACAAATTAATAAATTCTATTTAAACCAAATTGAAGAGTATACCAGTGAATGGGGCAATGATAATTTGGTGGGCATAATACATAATTTTAAACTTGATGTGAACTACTACTACTACTACTACTACTACTACTACTACTACTACTACTACTACTACTACTTTTTTTTTCTTGTAGCTTGTCTACGTCTTGTGATTGTTTGTTACTTAGCTGTCCGGTTCATCTATAGCTAAAAAATAACATATATGATTGGAATTAATTAAAATAATAAAACATGTGCTTAACTTAGAACGTGTAAATGTAATGTCTGAACTGTAGATTGTTATGTAATTGTCCTGTTTAATTTATTTATATGTATATATGTGCAAGGTGTCCGTCAACACAATATATATTCTCTTTGGCGGGCAACCTAGTTGAATTCATTGATATATATATATATATATATATATATATATATATATATATATATATATATATATATATATATATATATATATATATATATATATATATATTGCTATCGAATAAATAATCTTGAATCTTGAATCTTGAATCTCGCTCGTATTCATACGAAAGAGAGGTAACTCGGGTTATTCCTACTACCTTCCCTTAAGTGCCCCCTGTCAATAAGGCATTTCTTGTGACTCAAAAGCATTATTATTATGCATGTTTTAACCCAAGGCATCCATTGCTTTTGTGTGGATTGCCTCTACCTCCGCTATCAATCACACTCAGCTACTCATAAAGCAAATATTCAATAGATTTGTTATCAACATCAATGTGAAAATACAATGAACGGAAACAATGATTTCCAATAAAGTGCCACATCGTGACCATTTAGGCAAATAAACTCATTATCATGGCATAAATAAAAATTAATGGTCCTTTCCAGTTTATCCATCTATCATCTGACGTCATATGACGTCATAATCAACTAAGCGACCTGTAGGATGACGTCATAATTAATTATGGCATGAATGACTCGATTTAGTCCGTATTTAACACTTAATAGTCCGACACGTTGTACGAATTGTATGGCTTTACCATTTAATAAACATTCTGTTGAATAGTTTGAAACTAATTTGACTGGGCGCTGTTGATGCCTATGGCATCAACAGCGCCCAGTCAAATTAGTTCCAAAATATTTAACAGTTTACCTGAATTTCTGGAAAATTCATAGTCAGGAAGTTCCGGGATCGATCGATCCCAACACGAGCGATGTGTGGGCGGGTCATATCTAAAACTGGAAATGTTCATTATGAATCAAGATCCACTCATATCTATGTCACAATACGGATATGTGAATAAATAAAAACAAAACATATCAATACTCCCTGCACAGCATAGCTTTGTGGACAGGTAGGTAAGTGGTAGGCAGGTATGTAGATAGGTCGGCTCCCCTCACCATAAAGTATAAGCCATAAATCATATAATAATACTTTCCACTATCGATCATAATTTAACATAACAGCCCGAAACATTGCCATAAATAAATTGCAGGTGTGTATTATTGGGTATCTGCATACTATTTGAAAAAATCAAACCCCGTTTGGCGCATATATAACACAAAACCACTGCACGTCTCACAAATATAATTGACAAGAATTTATTATGTATTTGTCGCCAACGTGAAACGTGTTGAGCGTTGTGAGACTTTAGCAGGAATCACTGCATAGTTAACGTTCGGCTCTAAACAAAGGCACACAATGATAACTAAATGCTCTCAATATCGGAATTCAAAGGCGCACACATTCTAATCAACGACACGAGATCATACATCCCGACATGATGGAAAACACTGCCAGCATATAATCATTTTAAATAGGAAGCCCACAGGTATTAAGTAGCTAGAACAATCATACCAAGCACTAACAGAATGCTTACTTAATTGTAAATTCACCAATGACAATTTAGATGGTTACTGTTGAGCATTCGACAGCTAGTGTGGTGAAGAACGTACGTCATTTGATTGTGACGTCAGCTAGAAGTGACGTATTTTGATTATAACGTAAATTACTTGAAACACAGACACCCACGCCCCTCACCCCCATCCCACCCGCGCGCCCTCCCCATTGAGCATTCCAAGCAAGCTATTCCACTATTGCTAAATAAGTACTTACTTACTTATCTGAGATGGATGATCATTTAACTAGATTTTCACATTTCAATATTTACCTTGTCAAGGAGGCGTTGCACTGATTGACATAAACACACGATTATTGTGATGGTTCTCGGTGATGGGATCCATGTTGAACCATATACCGTGTACCAAGCTTAGGAGTTGTGAGAACCAATCGGTGGTGGGGATGCGTCTTTGAGGAGATCTAGGTACCAAACATGCTAGAGGTATAATCACCTGAAAATCTCACATTATTGATTAACCTTTTATGCGCCAACTTATGATGGTAACACCGCCTCTATTGTGGTCTCGGGTCTGTCTCTTTGCAGGTTAAGAGATTATTTTTTGAAAATTTACCACTGGTATGACTGGCTCGGTTACCGAGCCAGTCATTCCAGTGGTAAATTTTCAAAATAGTCTTCTCTTGGCCTGCAAATGGACACTGACTAAGCAAAGATTTAGATTTCCTAGTTGATTAAGTCTATAATCGCCAAGCCGGTTAAAAGACCAACTCCTTAAAAAATATTTTCCTAGGTTGCAGTAGTTAATTTACAAAAAAACACCGAGTTCTCTTGGCCAGCAAATGATCAGTCACCGAGCAAATATTAGAATTGGTGACACAAGAGGGGTTAATGGTCAGTGTTGTTTTACGATTTTCATTCTCTTCAAGCAAGCTATTTCAAACATCAGGACATAATTAAATTAAATCTATCTCTTTAATAAAACTAATAGGGTTTAATTGAATCTATTAGTAGATATGTACGATAGCACAATAACGCAAGTTTGCCAGGCTATCATCCAATCATATTAATCAATCTGGAATCATAATCATTCATTCGCCAGGCACACGAACGCTTAGGTTGACTAACTGCTTCGTAAAATTTTATATATGTAAATGTTAGAATAGTCTTGAATTGCGTGTAAAGATAACATAATTGCTCATGTGATAGTCCGTGTTTTGAGTCTGGCTGTGTTAAGGTGAGAATTCAATGGCTGCCCTACATAAGTAAAAATCCAGACCATCTATCATACAGTACAATTAACTTAGAACGTAAATTTAAATATTTTGAACATAATTAGATTGGAAGACATTTCTGCCTAACTCAGCAATGTCTTCCAATTCAAGTATGTTCAAAATATTCTTCAGAACATTTCCTACATTGTATTCAAAATTGTACGAAGATGAATCTGCTTTAGGTTAAGACACATTTTAACGTATTGATAAGCTGAGCTGTGCATTGCCTGCATTGTATATAAGATGAGAAACCTAATTTGAGGCTGAATTCAGTCTGACTATTAATCATTAACAATTGAACGAAATTGGCAAGCGTTTATTTATTATGACACATAAAATCCCTGAAAGCATAACAGAAATAGACATATAATCTGACGAATACAATTATCCATCATATCATATGAATGGCAGAATAGTCGTGTAGTAAGCAATTAAATAATCTCGTTAATCTATGCCGTATTTATTATTAGGTTGTAGGGAAGCATAGCAATAAAATAAAGGCAATCGCAAGCTTGGGGGTAGCGTTTTCAACAGATATCTTGTTTATTGTTGTGTACCTAGCATAGTGATGATGCTTAAGAAGAAAATATGCCGGTCCGAAGCCCCATACCTGGAACAGACGTAACTTCGGCCATATAGAATCATTATTTAAGGAGGTGTCCAACCTCTGAAAACTGTATTGGGAATGGCCGCCGCCATTATCAGAAATCGCCGTTCTCAGCATAACTTTGAAACTAAAGGACTTAAAGAGCTGAAACCAGTGTGTGTACCCCCTAATAAAGGGTCAAGCTATGGATCTAGTTTTATGGTATATCTTGTTGAGTATTCGCGAACAGATGATAGAGCTGCGGCGAGGTAATAAGTGAAGAGCATTGCTGATACACCATCACATTGTGGTGATCCTATTGATGTATCAGACTGTGCATAATGCACTGATGTTACGTGAATATTTAGTTTTGTGTTTGCCAATAAGCGTTTCATCTGGCGTCGTTTGTCACCATTGCAGCCAGCTCGATGGAGAAACTGAAGGATCTGGCATCAGCTCACTTGTCTATTCTGGTCAGGTGGACTAATAATATATCTATTGTCAGATATGGCAGCAGTGCATGGATGGCAGAATCTGACCGGCAAGAAAATGTGTCTACCCAGATGAAGAATTTGTATGGCCATCGCTGTAGACAGAGACGTTGTGGCCATTCTTATTGGCATTCAGTGCCGTCTGGCAAAGTTGCACCACAGTATTCAGACTTGAGTAGCTTTTGGCAAGGGCACGAACTTTCGCTACCTGTCTTTCTTTCCCTTCTTCCAGACCTTTCCTGGACGTGTTTAAAACAAAGAAATAATGTTGGGAAGCTTGGATGTTATTTCTCTCTGTGAAAGAGACATCCATGTATCCTAGTGTGCAACCACTCGAACCAATGAGTTGCTTGGAATCTGAGCAGAACATGCCTCGTCCAAAGAGATGTTACTGAGATAAACAGATTACTTAAATGCAACCCATTTGGACCATATAAACGGAAGTCTCTGAAACCTGCAAGCAGCTGATCAAGTATGGTTGCAAGGCAGAAACCATGTATACAAGGAAGTGTGTTTGTAGATGTACTGGTCTCAACTATACAATACTATGCCACTGCAGATGACTTTGCATTGACTGAATGATGATGACTGTAACGCTGCCGATTCAAATTAATCATGAAGTCATGACTATCTCACAGATTGGCATTAAATTAGAGATTTTCAACAAGTCTTTTCATATGGCCTTGACATTCGAAGTGTGACCATTTAATGGCTGCCGGTCTTACAAGATGTGGCAATATGATTGTAATCATCACAAACCCAGTATCACTATATTGCTTGCCACTAGAAAGTGAGCATAGATACCGGGCATACCATTTTAAATGCTTTAGTTTTAAATGTTATTTTCAAAAGGAGGATTTCTGATAATGGCGGCAGCAGCCATTTTGGAATAGGGTCAAATATATCATCGGGCACCATAAAACCAATACCATGACATGGATTGACTCTTAATTGGTAGCGACCTGGCGGATACTGCACACTCGCGATCATGTTTGCCCAACCACTTCGCTGTATCAGAGCGACATGTGGAACGGCTGTATCTCCGATCCCATCTTCATTGGCTTCTATGGAGCCATCACCGAGCTTTAATAATTCCAGAATAGTCAGATCTGCTGCTGTTAGCATAAAAAGCTGTCCGTCCGTCGATCCGTTCATCCATCTGTACGTCTCCCCTCCACCCTCCCTCCCTCCCTCTACCCCGCCCCATTCCACCCCCACCCCCACACACATCTCCCTCCCTCCCTCTCTCTCCCTCTCCCGCTCCCGCTCCCGCTCCCGCTCCCTCTCCCTCTCTCTCTCTCTCTCTCTCTATCTCTCTCTCTCTCTCTCTCTCTCTCTCTCTTTCTCTCTCGGCCACCTCTCTCGCTCTCTCTCACACGTTCTCTTGCACGCTCTTTCCCCCATCCCACCCTCCCCGCCTCTCTCTCTCCCAGCCGCCTCTCTTTCTCTCACCCTCCCTCCCATCCCCCTCCCCTTCCCAACCCACACCCATCCCACTCTAATTCTCCCCCCTCGCTCTCTCCCTCTCCCTCTATCTCTCTCTCTCTCTCTCGCTCTCTCTCACTCTCTCTCACTCCCTCTCTCTCTCTCTCTCTCTCTCTCTCTCTCCCTCTCTCTCTACCCCTCCCCTCCCCTCTACGCCGCCCCATCCCACCCACCCCCACACACATCTCCCTCTCTCCCTCTCTCCCTCTCTCTACCTCTCCCGCTCCATCTCTCTCTCTCTCGCTCGCTCTCTCTCGCTCGCTCTCTCTCGCTCGCTCTCTCTCTCTCACTCTCTCTCTCTCTCTCTCTCTCTCTCTCTCTCTCTCTCTACGCCTCCCCTCCCCTTTACCCCGCCCCAGCCCACCCCACCCCCACACACATCTCCCTCTCTCCCTCTCTCTCCCTCTTCTGCTCCTTCTCTCTCTCTCTCTCTCTCTCTCTCTCTCTCTCTCTCTCTCTCTCTCTCTCTCTCTCTCTCTCGGAGCAAATATAAATGTATCTGTGGTTAACACTGTATGGATTCTCTCAGCATTGTGCACATCGCTTAAACATAACAAAGGTGAAACCGGGGACATCCATTTGCTGACATCATAGACCCTAACGTATTCCGTTTGAATAATGGTGCAAGGATAGGATAAAAAAATTTCTCGCTTACTGATTGAGCAAATGTAAATTTATCTATCGTTGCAGTAAATCATAATACATGCCAATCATATCACCATCACTACTTCGTGGCATTTACTCTGTCCAGGTCTAGCACATAGTGGAGTAAGAATGCCTGAATACCATTCTCATTTGCATCACCAATTATAATGCATATCATATATGGAGTAAACAAGACATGCTAACAATAAAATTGGTTCCCTAGTGTTATCAGTATGTATAGCCTATCATTAAGACAAGTTACTCACACAAGTAATGCTTCTAATGGATCTTCTTATTTTTAGCTATTCCCCGCCCATCTCTAGGTAAGCTCCACCCACCCATCGCTCGTGTTGGTATCGATCAATCTCTGAACTCTCTGACTATCAATTTCCAGAAAATTATACAGGTCATCTGTTGAATGAAAATAATTTGACTGGGTGCTGTTGCTGCCTATGGCAGCAACAGCGCCCAGTCAAATTAGTTTCAAAATATTCAACAGCATTCTTATTAAATAGTAGAGACATACAGTTCGTACAACGTGTCGGACTATTAAGAATTAAATACGGGGCCACATGGAATCATTTCCATTTCATGACGTAATGATCATGACGTCATCCTACACGCCGCTTAGCTGATTACGACGTCATATACGTCACCTATCACGTGATCTCCGGAATGATAGAATGATTATTTTTTATGACAGCTTATACACATGTATTCAGCATACATACATGCCAATATAGAAGATTTACTCTGAGGATGTGGCTATTGCAGCAAGGTGGCAGGGTCAAATGTGATAGAATACATTCCAATCATACATGAAAGGTCAATCTTATAGTGTATCATATGGCAACTTATTTACATTAATCACGTTCAGTTTGAATTTGAAAGGAAGACCAACAGGTCGTTGGGTATATAATAATATATCTATTGTCACAGCTATGTAGCACATTCAGAAGTGATGTAAATACTTGTGTTAAAGATAATCATATGTCGTGAAATAGCAAATTAAAGAATTGCTACGAATCGGAGGGATACGTTCCAACCAATAACAATATCTGTTAAGCACAATAATTATAGCGAAGCAATGAAATGTCACGTGTTCTGCGTTAACAAAATATAGCATTAATAAACAAATATAGAAATCGTGCATGCATGTAAGCGCTTAACAGAAAACTTTCAAACGTGGCATGAACACATAGATGAGATGTTAGCTGTCTCGCTGTTTCAAGCCACCAGACAATAATTTCAATGAGAAAAATATTTTGACCTGTTGCATATTTTGAAAACAATTTGACTGAATGCTGTTTATTTAGTGAAATTATTTTCAAAATATTTAGCCCGTCGTCTGCAAAAGCTCGTCAATCAGGCGGCTAAAAGGCTGTTTGATAACTAAAGTTCTACTTATCGGCCATTTCTATTAAATCTCATGTGTCCCATTAAATATAGACGCTTTTGCACGATATATGAGATGCCTGTATAATTTACCCAGCATGCTATGCTACCCGGCGTGAAATGTTACTGTTACCCAGCATGCAATGCTCTGACTCCGTAATACATGTAACTAAAGGACGCCATATTTAGTCTATTGTCTGCGCAAGCCAGGATATCTCAAGCAAAACCAACGTGCTTGCACGTGCAAATAGTCATTTGTCCTCCAGCTCTGGAACCATAGGCACGTAGATTTGACAGTCTGTATTTCAACACTGTTCAGAGGTGTGTCGATGTCCAGGAGAAAATAGTAGAAAGTTTTTATATACATTGACATTAATTTGCGTGAATGTTGTTGCTATCAATGACAGCACCGACATTCAGTCAAATTATTGTCAAAATAATTAGTAGGTAATGCAATTACTACCTGCTACATATTTGATAAAGATTTGAATAAAAACTGTTGCTGCATCAGCTTTCAGTCTATATATTCTAAAATAATCATCATAAATTTCAGTCAACACACGCTGCGGTTTTGAAGAACAATTTGACCATTACAAGCGTTTTTGGCCACGTGGTTAGCCGCCTGGCGTCATCGGCGCCGCATTTTTGTTTCCATACGAGTCGTAAATTTTGCACAAACGCATGCAGTTGAGCTTTTTTTTTATTTCTTCCCCTGCAAATCATGAGATCTACGCTGGGACATGTGTATCTGCACTAAAACTCAGATTGGCATTTAGCTGTAGAGCACACAACGTATATGATGGCGCCAGCTCTATCTAAGTTTATGGTAGAATATATGACAGAATATTGTAAGCTCACCTATAAACGAAGGAAATTATTAATTTTGTTACAGTACAAGAGGAAATTACAGAGCAGAAGACGTCATAGATTTTGGGTACATCCCATCAATCAGAAGCGGCCAGAATATGGAACATTTCATCATTTGTTTAAGGATCTAGAGTTGGACAATGAACGGTTTCAACAGCACTTCAGACTAAGCAAAGAACAGATCTACTATGTTGTAAGAGAATGCGATGCGAGGCTCACAAAGGAGAGGATTTGTAGGGATCCTATCTCTCCCCATGAAAGACTTGCAATATGCCTCAGGTTAGTTCACTGATATCAATAACCAAATTTTTAATATTTAAGATGCTGATGGTTTTACTACTATTACTACTACTACTACTACTTTTTTTTTTTTTTGGTAACACGATCAATGGATCGTGTGGAAATCCATAATACCCAAAAATAAACTGACTGAAAGAACATTAAACATAGAATAAATCAGATAGAACAAACGATTATATCAGTCATGTGTATAAATAAACAATAAATATACGGTGGTCAAACGATTAATTTAAAAATTCAAAACAGCTAAATATGTCCCTTTAAAAATTCCAAGTAACTAGCTCAACAACATTCCATTAAAATTATAAAGCTCATGCGAGCATAGGCTGTGAAATAAACACAGCGATCGGACGTATTTAACACACAAGGTCAATCGGGAACAAATTAATCAATAATCAACGCGCCGCAGGATCATCTATAAAAAGTAAACACTAAGATATTACACCGAGCTCAGTGAAGTGACAATGTAACCTACATAGTTGAAGAGGGTTGAAACTTAACAAACGATTTCAAACAATACAATTTACCTTGAAAATGAGCTTCCATAATTATCCCGGGACAAACACAATTATATGTATACATGCTAAGTATTTCCAATCTATTATTAGGAAGCAGTACATTGAATGTTAAATTTATTTTAGTCGAAAGCAATTAACTTTTGGATTCGGATTCTAAAATTACCCCGGAACAAACATTATTAATAAAAAATGTTGGATTGTTTATTAACATTGAAAAAACCAAAATGAGTTAACCTGTTCAAACGACCACCTAAATTTAGGGACATGATTTAACCCTTTCAGAGCAAATACTCGCAATTTTCATCTCAAACTGATTAGCAGAGTTTTAGAGTGCATGCGCGTGTTGGAGCTGTTGCTGCGTGAAGTAAATGCTGCTGTTTCACATAGTAACAGTCAGCGCACATGCATGCACACGCACGCGCACTCTAAAACCACTAATTTTGCATGTGCTTTAAAATAATAATTAAAAAATATATAGTTAGCTTTTAAATATAGAAAACATCAAAACAAAGTAGTTTGAAACAAAATCACAGCTCCAAGCGCACATTTACATGTATATTATTTAATAAATCACTCCAGAGGCCAATTACGGTGGATATTAAAAAATCAAATTTGTCGAAACAATGGAAATCAAATCACCAGAGCACCAAATAACTTCAAAAGAATGAAGTCTATTTTTAGTCACTGCATCATGAAATTCACATTTAAGGCAATACGAGAACAAGGCACGAAAAGCGCACTTCAATTTTTCAAAAGTCCTGGAGTTAAACCCTGTATATGAGTCACTAACTATCGTACAACGATGCTTCCAAATTGCCCAGACCGCCACACTCAAACAAAATAACAAGATCTTCTTTGCATTATTAGTCAGATTATAAGCGTCTAATTCATGAAATAGAATTGCATCTTGGATTATGTTGATATCAACTGTAACAATTTTCCTAAATATCTGTTCAATGTACATCCTAAATTGGGAGACGGGCAAACACTCTGTAAACAAATGGATAATGGTTTCCTCAGT
The DNA here is from genome assembly GCA_034401795.1 of Chaetoderma sp. LZ-2023a. Lineage (NCBI taxonomy): Eukaryota > Metazoa > Mollusca > Caudofoveata > Chaetodermatida > Chaetodermatidae > Chaetoderma > Chaetoderma sp. LZ-2023a. The sequence goes on from CM067374.1 coordinate 22,720,260, forward strand.
GTCTGTACAAAATAGACAGTGGTCATTATTTGCTATGCCAACTTTCTTGAGGAGGGGGCCCACCCATAGTTTTCTATGAAGCAATCGCCAGACAACATCCCTTGCTCGATTAGGTATGTGTGGTGAATGGATATTTTTCCAAACCACATCCCAACTCTGGGGAGAATGTTCAGTCCTTTCCCATGCCGTGACAGTCTTTGGAATAGTAATATTCTGCAGCATTAAAATATTATACCACCCCTTATTCCTTAACGTATATGAAAAACGTCCATCAGTACTTTCCAGGATTAACTTGGAGCAAGCATCATTCACAGACCCATTAGGAGAAGAAACCATTCCATTGGAATTGCTTCCTGTAACCGTTTTAGAAGGCGCTGCACGTCAATTGGGCGTAAAGATGTTACTCGTGATATGTCATATAGTGATTTCCATTTTCGAGTTTTCACATCCACAATATCACACAAATTTTGAATACCATGCTTAGCAAAAGAAGTGTAATATAAAACTCTGCCTTCATATAGAATATGATCATTCCCCCATAGGTACTGGCTGGAGGCATGCTCCCAGCAAAGAGGTGAATCTTCTTTGCGAACAAACTTAGCTAAAGCAGCTTTAATGTCCAAAAATATTGATGGAATCCGTGTGTAATTCGGTGGAGGTTTAGAAGACCAGAAAAAGGATTTAGCTGAAAATGGCTCAATACACCTTTCTATAAGGCATCTAGACACATTTGCCCACTGACTATCTGAATGAAGTAAACCATCGAATAATTTCAGCCTTAACGAGACGCATTTAATTCTTAGGTCTGGAATGGAAAGCCCACCATCAAGCTTATTATTAGTACAGACACGTTGTGAGACAAGGTGTGTTTTACCCTCCCACAAATAATCAAATATCATCTTGGTAATTTCCTTTTCAACATGTTTGGGCATATTAACAACTGCAGCAATATACCAAAGTTGTGACAATATCAAATTATTGATCACTATTGCCCGGCCAAAAATAGTCAGACGTCGATGTTTCCATTGAATAATTTTCTTGCTCATTTTAGAAAGCAAGTTTGTCCAATTAATGGAATCATGGTGTGTTCGACTGAAATGAATGCCTAAGATCTGTATTATGTCAGTGGACCAATTGATGCCTAATGGCTGATCATTTCGATCTTTCCATGAACCCAAAAACAAACCTACTGATTTTTCTTTATTAATTTTGAGCCCTGACGCTTTTTGGAAATTCTCCAAAGTAAGATGTAAACGATTAAAATCACTATTTTGGCCAACAAAAATAGTCGTACAATCTGAATATTGTGATAATTTCACTGGTTCCATAAGACCACGAATACACAGTCCATGATAATGTATATCTTCTCTTATTGTCGCTCCCAAGGTTTCCATACAAATTACAAATAAAAGTGCTGACAGTGAACAGCCTTGTCGAACCCCTCGTTCTAAGACAACTGGCTGGCTTATAAAATTGTTCACAAGGTATCTACTAGTAATGCCATTGTACAATATTCGGATCCATTTAATAAAATTGGGCCCAAAGCCGAATCGATTTAATGACATCAACAAAAACTTCCACTCCAAACGATCGAAAGCCTTTTCATTATCTAATGCCACAATGGCACCTGGAATGTTATCCTTTTCAACTAACTGAATCAGATCTCTAATGAGCGCAGTGTTGGTTAATATTGATCTACCAGGTATTGAACATGTCTGAGCAGGACTAATAACGTCGCCCAGCACCTGACCTAGTTTTAGTGAGAGCTTTAGAAATAATCTTGTAATCAACTCCAAGGAGAGAAATTGGCCTATAATTCCGTATATCACTCCGGTCACCCTTTTTAAATAGCAGACGTACATGTGCTTGAGACATTGTCAAAGGAAGTTTTCCCTGATGGAAAATTCCTTTAACAATCTCACAGAATTTCGGCCCAATGAGATGCCAGAAAGTAACGTAGAACTCAACAGGCAGGCCATCTCCCCCTGGCGATTTTCCATTCTTCATTGTTTTAAGCGATTTAGTCAGGTCTTCTAAGGTTAAATATTCATCACAAATATCAGCCAATGTTTCCTTAATATTAGCAAGTAATTCAGCTGCCAACTCCTCATCAATTTCTTCAGACTTATATAAATTTTCATAAAATGTCTGAACAGTTTCTAGTAGATCTTTATTTGAATAAACAACTTGCCCATTTATTTCAAGGCCCCTAATTATCTTTTCCACACCTCTAGACTTTTCTAGGCCACAAAAATATTTTGTTGGCTTTTCACCTTCAGAATAAAATTGGGCTCTTGATCTTACTTTTGTGCCTTCTGCTCTGTAGATTTCCATTTGTGATAATTTTAACCTGGTCTCCTCCAAAACCTCAGTCAAGTGAATATCGGCACTTGAAACTTTGCGAAAAATTAAGGTTTGTAGACGAATCAACCTTCTCTCCTCTTTGCGCATTTTCCTTGCCTTTTGAATAGAATATTGCCTTGATATATTAGCAAACCCTAGTTTAATATCTTCCCACCAAAAAATCAACCTTTCAAATTTTGATATATTGCGGAGCTTAAAACGCCAGAAACTTTCAATACATCGATGGTACTCAAAATCATTCAGCAAGGAAATATTACGTTTCCAAAAACCTGGACCACGTGTAACCCATTCTGCATTATCTAACACAGTGGAAACTAGGCAATGATCAGAAAAAGGTACGGGATATATGCCAGTATCCGAAATTAACCCTTTTAGCTCTCTCTGTACATAAATCCTGTCTAACCGAGAGGCTGTCTGACCATTTGCTGTTACTCTTGTATATTCACAGCATTCAGGGTTTAAAACCCTATAACTATCCAAAAGGTGCTCACTGTCACATATTTCCTGTAAGCGCCGATGAGACGTATCAGAGTATATTGATAGCGAACGCCTATCCTTCTCTGGATTTAAAATACAATTAAAATCTCCACCAATAATAATATTTTCTGATCTATCATGAATTACTGGGCGAAGAGCTGAATAAAATGCACCTCGTTGAGAATGGGATGCAGGGGCATAAATAGACATCAAATCTAGTGTTGAACCAGACATTTCAACAGTCACCACGATCCATCTGCCATTACTATCAGCTTCCGTTGAAATGATATTTAATAAACTCAAACACCTGGGTAAAAACAAGATCGCCACTGCTGTATTTAAATCAGTGGCATTGGAATAAAATATTTCACCCTTAGAGAGTTGTTTGAAGTCTTCTAGTACTTTAACATTATGGAACTTAGTTTCCTGAAGCATGACGATATCAGCTTTTAAATCAGATAGATTCTCTAGCAACATGCGTTGCTTAAATCCATCATTCAAACCACAGCAATTGAGTGAGCAAATTATCATTATGATTAAAAATCTATAAATAATACCCATAATGCCTAGTTTGGTTTTATCTTTTTAGTATTCTTATCCCGTTTGGCCCATTTGCCAATCTTCATAATAAACTCTGAATTTGACAGATCAGTAATGGTAAGATGCTGATACCGGGAAATATCAGAATCACTGCGCAAGTGCCTGTAGCGAACGCCTACACATGTTATATATGGAACCAAAACCTCGCCCTTCTCAGAGCGATACAACCCCATTTCATCAGGCTGCTGGGATTCCTGTGTTTGGGTCGAGGTATCAGACTCTGCAACAGAGATGGCATCGTCAAAATCCTCATCTTCGCCATCCTCGGCCTCAGAGCTCAGGTCTTCTATCACTCTTTTAAGACCACCAGTACTATTATCATGTCCATCCACCTGTGTAGAATCTTTTATTACCAAATCAGATTCAGCTAGTGGTCACAAATCACATGGTACATCAACTTCCATTGACTGAGATTCAAATTTTGTTTGTCCCAGTACTAAACTTTGTGAGTCATTAACAGCATCAGCATCATCATTTTCCCGGGTTATTTCATTAACCGTTGCTGGAAGGATAGCAGATATACCTGTCTCCAGAACCTCAATCTCATCAACATGTTTTGCCAAAACTGGATCCCCAACCTTAGTAACAATGGAACCCCCAATCTTACTAACATTGGAGTCCACAGTCTTACTATCAATGGGGCATGCAGCCCTACTAACAACATGCGCATAGGTGTGCGGCGCATTGTTACTAGTGGGCACTTCACTGGAATTGAGAGATGCAGCCATTTGCGTCATATAGCTAGCCCTGGCTTCTTCCACATTATGCATACTAGCATCATTCATAGTTGATCTCTTATCACATCGAGATTTAAAATGATCAGATGAGCCACACAATAGGCACTTATTTCTATAAGGACAGGTATTAGCTAGGTGGTCGGTACTAGAGCAGATACGGCATTCTTTAACCTGGCCTCTATACCACACAGGGAGGAAAATTCTCCCATCAATAGACAATTTGCCTGGAATTGGTTTATCTATCTTCTCCACCCACACCCGTCTTATACCATTTTCAAGCGTCCTATCGAAGGCGTATGTCTCTCTTTCAATGTTCACAACTTGCCCATATTTTCCCATTTCCGCTGTAATGCGCTCATTCGGAATTTCGAGAGGCGCCTTCACTTTCACAATCAGTTTATCCGAATCAACCTCTTCGATTTTACATACTTGTCCATTGACAATCAGGCCCTCTTCCAAAAACCTTTCTTTAATTCCCTGTGAACTGACGGTTAAATGCCATACATTTCTGCTAATATTAATTAGTCCCTTTAATACATTTGGTCCAGCGCCCACAGTGTCTTTTATGCCATGGTAAACATCAATAGCGCCAACATTTAAACCAGCAGTGGTAAGCCGAAGGCTTAGTAGCTGCTTATAACGGCTTGACATGCTTGACGCGAGCGTTCACATTGACCTAGATTGAAATATACACCCGTCTGCTTCAGTGAATATAAATGCATGTACGCCGCCCACTAGCTAGCCAAGTAAGCGAGACGTCTGAATAGAAGACCAAGCCCGCCGAGTTAAAATGTTCTTGGTAATAACGTAGATACGGCGGCCAAGATCTCAAGTAAACTTATGTACAAAACAAAACGAGACCTGCCAATGCAAGGCAATGACAGCTTACTCAGCGACTCTAGTTATCGAAAATTCAAAACTACAGCCGCAGAATATGACAAACATCAAGGAAATACACACAAACAGAAAATACCCAAATCAACTAAATACGCTTATGTAGCAAACAAAACAAAAATAAAGTGAAAATGAGCAGTGGTGACGAAAATATTCGTCAGAATTAGCAGAGCCAAATTCAGCACAGCTTTCAATGACTACTACTACTACTACTACTAATAGTACTAGTACTAGTACTACTACTGCTGCTACTACTACTACTACTACTACTAGTACTAGTACTACTACTACTACTACTACTACTACTACTACTACTACTACTACTACTACTACTACTACTACTACTACAGCCACTAAACATATACCCATTCAGTCGTTCACTCGTTCGTTCAATCACAATGGTAATTATGATGAAGATCATTTTTTTGAAAAGAATCTGCTGTGTATTAATAAGTTGAATAACGGTTTTCATAATTCTGTCCAAGCCCCGTTTGCATTGCCTCTCCGATTACATGGCTATATGGTGTCGTATCCTGATTAATGGGATATGGAAATTGATGTGATGGAGCAGCGACATTCCTGTACTCTGGTAGCTGCCTCTGAACCGGCACACCTGGCATCTTTGTCATGCTAATTTGGCCACGCTCCGATTTGCGCACAAGATCGAAAATTTCATCTTGTATGAAGTTTTGGGTATCAGGATTTAGCTTCTTGACACACCTCGACATCCATAAAAAGAATGTGTCCAAGTCATCAGTTGGTGGCGTTTCTTGTACAGATTTAGCCATTGCGGCCATAGCCTTTTCGAGTTTATCAGATGAATTAGTTGTTTCGGAAAACAAATCCGAGATCATTTTTATCAAATTTGTCCTCCTTTTTCCGAGTTGTTTGTTTTGGCTTCTTCGTCGGCGACAGGATTTCATGGAGTTTACCTTTAGAACCCGCAGCATCCTGTGATGGTGGTGCTTTCGATGACGTATATGGAGATGGCGGTCTGACCTTTGCTTGGCTTTTTGACACTGTTCTGAATTAAAGACAAATTAAAAATTGCATTTATTTATTTATTTATTTTCCTTGATCAATGAAGGTGCGGAGAAAGGGCATTACATTTGGCACTGTATGTTTTTCTGTGTGTTTGTCTGTATGTCCGCAGTAGTTTTCGATAATCTATTGAACTGATGTTTCCAACTTTAGCATATGAAAAGGGGTTACATTATATTATTGTTCTTGATTGTCAGGTTTTTAGCAACCGGAGAATCGTATCATTCACTTGCCAACCAGTATCGAGTAGGAACGACAACTGTATCAAAGATTGTACCAGAAGTATGCGAGGCCATATATGACATTCTCGGACCACAATACTTAAAATGCCCTAACAGCGAAGCTGAGTGGAAGACAGTTGCCAGAAATTTCGAGCTGAAATGTAACTACACACATTGCTTGGGAGCCATTGACGGCAAACACATTAGTGTAGCTCCAAAGAATACTGGATCACTCTATTTCAATTATAAGTCAACTTTCTCAACTGTTCTCATGGCCCTAGTAGATGCAAATTTAAAATTTCTCTACATTGACATAGGAGTTTATGGAAAGCAATCAGATGGTGGAACATTTTCACAATGTACGCTAGACAAGGCCCTGTCACACGGAATAAGTTACACCTGCCAGCACCTGAAGTTGTCCCAGGATGCGAGCAATAGGGACCTATCCCTTACGTGATTGTAGGCGACGAGGCCTTCCCTCTACAACAAAACCTAATGAGGCCATATCCTGGCAGAGGAACCAGTATTGAACAACAAGTCTATAATTACAGACATACTCGCGCTCGTAGGGTTGTGGAGAATGCATTCGGTGTACTTGCGGTAAGGTGGCGTGTGTTCCATACTAAACTAGCAGTAATGCCACATACCCTTATCAAAATCGTAAAGGCTGCGGTTGTGCTACACAATATGCTTCAGAAGGAAACAACTACAGTGGCAATAACCAATTTGTTGGATGAGTACAATGTCCATGAATGTGTGGGTCTGTGTAGCACATCAAAATTTGGCACACGGGGAACAACCGAGGCAATAGAAACCAGAGATAAGTTCAAGGAACTGTTTAACAAATATGATACAATCCCCTGGCAAAACCGCGCTGTTGAAAGGGGATTACATTAACTGATTGTGTGCTTACCTTACATAAATATTGTCAGAATTATTTTGAGTGTATTCTGACACACCACTTCCATCATCAGAACACATGTCCTCTATCGTGTTTTCGGGTTCTGCATTGCCATCGCCATCGCAAATATCGTCATCGTCATCACTAGTTTTGGATCCAGGATTGCTTATGTTGCTCTCGGTCATTAAAAAAAATTATCGATGAATGACAGCTTCTATATAATCCTAATTTCAAATCAATGTGTTTTCTGAGACGTTTAATTAGTATTGAATAATTGCCATCGACCACGCAAGGGGAAGATGTTATTGTAATCAGGTCTGTCTGTCTGCCTGCCTGCCTGCATACCGGGCTGCCTGCCCGCCCGTCCGCCCACCCGCCCTCCCGCCTGTCCGTCCGTACGTCTGTCTGTGACTTTGAAGCATTTATTTCGATATGTCCAGGATTTGGGGATAGGTTTGGCATTGTGAAGCAAAAGATCATGATCTTTGTAAATTTTAACTGTACGTAGCGATAAGAAACGACTGATCCTATCTTTCTCAAACTGCAAGACCATAAATGTGCTGATTCTATAAGAGTATTGCCAGAGTTTGGTCATGGTCTATATTAAAATACCCTGATGCAGATTTGATCAAAGTAACGACCGGAGTAGAATTGGGTCACAAATCTGGGTTATTCTACACTAGGATACCGCCGATTTTGGCTCAAACCGGCATCAAGCTCAATATGGGGGGGGGGGGGGGTCCGCCAAATCCAACAAAATGGTGAAAAAGGGGGAGGGCGCGAGTCTGCAATCTATGTTTGATCTTGCTTTGTCATTTCGTACAAATGATGTCATTGAAAAACAAATACCTTGCAGGCATGACATATGGCGTGAGGAAAGACATCTGATCATAAAACTTCCCCTTCTTTACTGCCTTGGCTGGAGCACCGCTCTTTTTACTCTTGATAACAGCCTGTTTTCTGTTAAATCGGTCTCTCTCTGGTGTTTCCATTTTGCCGCCCCTCTTGTGCCTAACATTTACAGACAAGACCATAAAGGATGGAGAAAAGGACATTCGCCCAGACCACCATCTTACAGATTGCCCCTAGCCAGGCCTATATTCCCATAATGGTGATGTAGGCCTGGCTAAGCACCCCTGTGCATCACATCATTTCGCAGTATATGCATTTTATTAAATCGTAACATCGACAATTTTTTTTCAATTAAAGTAAAATCATGATGTGAATATCTATGTCACAATATTGTAACATTATTTTGACATATAATTTCAAGTCATCGTTTTAATTTTTAGGGAGAAAATGGGCAAAATTCTACACAAATTCATAGCCAACAGTTGCACCGCTTATACATAACAAAAATGGGAACCAAATCTTTCAGTCACACCGGGATCGAGTATGATTTGCTACGGGCACATCGCCGCCCCCCCCCCGCCCCCACCCCACCATCCACACCCACCCACCCCAGCCCCCTCCCACATACACACACGGGCACACGTACCCACACGCAAACACACGCATTCACGCACGCACAGCATGACGCACACAGAGGACTGATATACACACAGATTGATGTGGTTTTAGGACTTGGGCTACTACCTTGGTTCTAAAACATGTTCTGAGGTCCCAAACTTTACGAACCACTGCTAAATTAATACAGTTGATGAATGACAACGCATATACGCATATTGGTCCAGAACAAATCATATTAATTATATTTAAACTTACGATAAGAAGTGGGTATAGCTTGAATTCATCACAAATGCACACATGCATCAATTCAGCCAATCAACGTTTCTTTGAGTTCACCCAATTTAAATAAAAAAGGTTACATCTTCCGGCTTAATCCATCGACAACCCCAACACCATCCCCACCCCAACCCCACCCCAATAATACAGGATTCACCACCGTCATCAACAACACCACCTCCATCCGGTATGTGAGCAGCCTGGCAGGAGGGTCATCCGTGCCTAGGGGGCTATATATATATATATATATATATATATATATATATATATATATATATATATATATATATATATATATATATATATATATATATATGAATTAATTGGCATAATCATTGTACAATAAACTCACTAGAAACACATTCGATGTTCATAGATTTGGCAATCTTTACCCAACAGTTCTTCCGCCAAATATTGTCTTTATATTCTTTAAAGGATTGGTTATATAACCCTTCATTTTGTCGAACTAATTCTATCAATTTTTCAGCAATTCGATTTGAGTGTGTCATACCGACACGTGTAGCAGAAATGACCGAACATGCAATTATTTCAGTCAAATAGACACCGGGCTGACGGGCGTTGTAGCGTTTCTGCATGAAAAATCGGCTCATGCCCGATTTTATTACGACAGCGCTGCTCTATAGCTCCGAGACGCGCGTCAAATGCTTGGAATGGAAACACTTGCATTAAATAACACATGCCCGATAAAAAAATCATGCACGCGCGGTAAACGCGTCGCGGAAAACGCTTGTAATGGAAACATGCCTGGAGCGGTCAAAATATCGTTCCCGTTTGTGTGTGCCATTCCGCGTGCCATTCCGCGCTTAAGGAATCACACATATTAAAAGCAATAAAATCGATCTTGCCGCTTCCGTTTCCGTCTCCGTTTCCGCGCTTATGGAATCCAGCCTTTAGACACCAACAATGTTATCAAATTGATGGCCATAGAATCACACGGCGCTCGGTTTTACTATATAAGTAGAGTGAGGCCTGATTTATAAGTCGAACATCTCATGTGCTGTGCCACCTAAATTTACCTGAACATGACAGAGGCATTACTAGCGCGACAAAAGTTCGACATATAAAGGCGCATTTCCATTACAAGCGTTTTTGGCCGTGCGGTTAGCTGCCTGGCGTCATCGGCGCCGCATTTTTGTTTCCATAGAGCCGTAAATTTTGCACAAACGCATGCAGTTGAGCTTTTTTTTTTTATTTCTTCCCCTGCAAATCATGTGATCTACGCTTGGACATGTGTATCTGCACTAAACTCAGATTGGCATTTAGCTGTAGATCACACAACGTATATGATGGCGCCAGCTCGATCTAAGTTTATGGTAGAATATATGACAGAATATTTTAAGCTCACCTATAAACGAAGGAAATTATTAATTTTGTTACTGTACAAGAGGAAATTACAGAGCAGAAGACGTCATAGATTTTGGGTACATCCCATCAATCAGAAGTGGCCAGAATATGGAACATTTCATCATTTGTTTAAGGATCTAGAGTTGGACAATGAACGGTTTCAACAGCACTTCAGACTAAGCAAAGAACAGTTCTACTATGTTGTAAGAGAATGCGATGCGAGGCTCACAAAGGAGAGGATTTGTAGGGATCCTATCTCTCCCCATGAAAGACTTGCAATATGCCTCAGGTTAGTTCACTGATATCAATAACCAAATTTTTAATATTTAAGATGCTGATGGTGTTACTACTACTACTACTACTACTACTACTACTACTACTACTACTACTACTACTACTACTACTACTACTACTACTACTACTACTACTACTGCTACTGCCACTACTACTACTACTACTACTACTACTACTACTACTACTACTACTACTACTACTAAAGCCACTATACATATACCCATTCAGTCGTTCACTCGTTCGTTCAATCACAATGGTAATTATGATGAAGATCATTTTTTTGAAAAGAATCTGCTGTGTATTAATAAGTTGAATAACGGTTTTCATAATTCTGTCTAAACCCGTTTGCATTGCCTCTCCGATTACATGGCTATATGGTGTCGTATCCTGATTAATAGGATATGGAAATTGATGTGATGGAGCAGCGACATTCCTGTACTCTGGTAGCTGCCTCTGAACCGTTTCCTGCTGCACACCTGGCATCTTTGTCATGCTAATTTGGCCACGCTCCGATTTGCGCACAAGATCGAAAATTTCATCTTGTATGAAGTTTTGGGTATCAGGATTTAGCTTCTTGACACGCCTCGACATCCATAGAAAGAATGTGTCCGAGTCATCAGTTGGTGGCGTTTCTTGTACAGATTTAGCCATTGCGGCCATAGCCTTTTCGAGTTTATCAGATGAATTAGTTGTTTCGGAAAACAAATCCGAGATCATTTTATCAAATTTGTCCTCCTTTTTCCGAGTTGTTTGTTTTGGCTTCTTCGTCGGTGACGGGATTTCATGGAGTTTGCCTTTAGAACCCGCAGCATCCTGTGATGGTTGTCCTTTCGATGACGTATATGGAGATGGCGGTCTGACTTTGCTTGGCTTTTTGACACTGTTCTGAATTAAAGACAAATTAAAAATGGCATTTATTTATTTTCATTGATCAATGAAGGTGCGGAGAAAGGGCATTACATTTGGCACTGTATGTTTTTCTGTGTGTTTGTCTGTATGTCCGCAGTAGTATTCAATAATCTATTGAACTGATGTTACCAACTTTACTATATGAAAAGGGGTTACATTATATTATTATTCTTGATTGTCAGGTTTTTAGCAACCAGAGAATCGTATCATTCACTTGCCAACCAGTATCGAGTAGGAACGACTACTGTATCAAAGATTGTACCAGAAGTATGCGAGGCCATATATGACATTCTCGGACCACAATACTTAAAATGCCCTAACAGCGAAGCTGAGTGGAAGAGAGTTGGCAGAAATCTCGAGCTGAAATGTAACTACACACATTGCTTGGGAGCCATTGACGGCAAACACATTGTTAGTGTAGCTCCAAAGAATACTGGATCACTCTATTTCAATTATAAGTCAACTTTCTCAACTGTTCTCATGGCCCTAGTAGATGCAAATTTAAAATTTCTCTACATTGACATAGGAGCTTATGGAAAGCAATCAGATGGTGGAACATTTTCACAATGTACGCTAGGCAAGGCCCTGTCGACACGGAATAAGTTACACCTGCCAGCACCTGAATTTTTCCCAGGATGCGAGCAATTGGGACCTATCCCTTACGTGATTGTAGGCGACGAGGCCTTCCCTCTACAACAAAACCTAATGAGGCCATATCCTGGCAGAGGAACCAGTATTGAACAACAAGTCTATAATTACAGACATACTCGCGCTCGTAGGGTTGTGGAGAATGCATTCGGTGTACTTGCGGTAAGGTGGCGTGTGTTCCATACTAAACTAGCAGTAATGCCACATACCCTTATCAAAATCGTAAAGGCTGCGGTTGTGCTACACAATATGCTTCAGAAGGAAACAACTACAGTGGCAATTACCAATTTGTTGGATGAGTACAATGTCCATGAATGTGTGGGTCTGTGTAGTACATCAAAATTTGGCACACGGGGAACAACCGAGGCAATAGAAACCAGAGATAAGTTCAAGTAACTGTTTAACAAATATGATACAATCCCCTGGCAAAAACGCTCTGTTGGAAGAGGATTACATTAACGGGTTGTGTGCTTACCTTACATCAATATTGTCAGAATTATTTTGAGTGTATTCTGACACACCACTTCCATCATCAGAACACATGTCCTCTATCGTGCTTTCGGGTTCTGCATTGCCATCGCCATCGCAAGTATCGTCATCGTCATCACTAGTTTTGGATCCAGGATTGCTTATGTTGCTCTCGGAACTTAAAAAAAATGTATCGATGAATGACAGCTTCTATATAATCCTAATTTCAAATCAATGTGTTTTCTGAGACGTTTAAATAGTCTTGATTAATTGCCATCGACCACGCAAGGGGAAGATGGTATTGTAATCAGGTCTGTCTGTCTGCCTGCCTGCCTGCATACCTGGCTTCCTGCCCGGCCGTCCGCCCGTCCGCCCACCCGCCCTCCCCGCCCGTCCGTCCGTACGTCTGTCTGTGACTTTGAAGCATTTATTTCGATATGTCCAGGATTTGGGGATAAGTTTGGCATTGTGAAGCAAAAGATCATGATCTTTGTAAATTTTAACTGTACGTAGCGATAAGAAACGACTAATCCTATCTTTCTCAAACTGCAAGACCATAAATGTGCTGATCCTGTAAGAGTATTGCCAGAGTTTGGTCATGGTCTATATTAAAATACCCTGATGCAGATTTGATCAAAGTAACGACCGGAGTAGAATTGGGTCACAAATCTGGGTTATTCTACACTAGGATACCGCCGATTTTGGCTCAAACCGGCATCAAGCTCAATATGGGGGGCGGGGGGGTGGGGGTGGGGGGGGGGGGGGGGGGGGGGGGGGGGGGTCCGCCAAATCCAACAAGATGGTGCAAAAGGGGGAGGGCGCGAGTCTGCAATCTATCTTTGATCTTGCTTTGTCATTTCGTACAAATGATGTCATTGAAAAACAAATACCTTGCAGGCATGACATATGGCGTGAGGAAAGACATCTGATCATAAAACTTCCCCTTCTTTACTGCCTTGGCTGGAGCACCGCTCTTTTTACTCTTGATAACAGCCTGTCTTCTGTTAAATCGGTCTCTCTGGTGTTTCCATTTTGCCGCCCATTATGTGCCTAACATTTACAGACAAGACCATAAAGGATGGAGAAAAGGACATTCGCCCAGACCAACATCTTACAGATTGTCCCTAGCCAGGCCTATATTCCCATAATGGCGATGTAGGCCTGGCTAAGCGCCCCTGTGCATCACATCATTTCACAGTATATGCATTTAATTAAATCGTAACATCGACAATTTTTTGTCAATTAAAGTAAAATCAGGATGTGAATATCTATGTCACAATATTGTAACATTATTTTGACATATAATTTCAAATCATCGTTTTAATTTTTAGGGAGAAAATGGGCAAAATTCTACACAAATTCATAGCCAACAGTTGCACCGCTTATACATAACAAAAATGGGAACCAAATCTTTCAGTCACACCGGGATCGAGTATGATTTGCTACGGGCACATCGCCGCCCCCCCCCCCCCCCCCCCCCCCCCGCCCCCACCCCACCATCCACACCCACCCACCCCAGCCCCCTCCCACATACACACACGGGCACACGTACTCACACGCAAACACACGTATTCACGCACGCACAGCATGACGCACACAGAGGACTGATATACACACAGATTGATGTGGTTTTAGGACTTGGCCTACTACCTTGGTTCTAAAACATGTTCTGAGGTCCCAATCTTTACGAACCACTGCTAAATTAATACAGTTGATGAATGACAACGCATATACGCATATTGGTCCAGAACAAATCATATTAATTATATTTAAACTTACGATAAGAAATGGGTATAGCTTGAATTTATCACAAATGCACACATGCCTCAATTCAGCCAATCAACGTTTCTTTGAGTTCACCCAATTTAAATAAAAAAGTGACATCTTCCGGCTTAATCCATCGACAACCCCAACACTATCCCCACCCCCAACCCCACCCCAATAATACAGGATTCACCACCATCATCAACAACACCACCTCCATCCGGTATGTGAGCAGCCTGGCAGGAGGGTCATCCGTGCCTAGGGGGCTATATATATATATATGAATTAATTGGCATAATCATTGTACAATAAACTCACCAGAAACACCTTCGATGTTCATAGATTTGGCAATCTTTACCCAACAGTTCGTTCGCCAAATATTGTCTTTATATTCTTTTAAGGATTGGTTATATAACCCTTCATTTTGTCGAACTAATTCTATCAATTTTTCAGCAATTCGATTTGAGTGTGTCATAACGACACGTGTAGCAGAAATGACCGAACATGCAATTATTTCAGTCAAATAGACACCGGGCTGACGGGCGTTGTAGCGTTTCTGCATGAAAAATCGGCTCATGACCGATTTTATTATGACAGCGCTGCTCTATAGCGCCAAGACGCGCGTCAAACGCTTGGAATGGAAACACTTGCATTAAATAACACATGCCCGATAAAAAAAAATCACGCACGCGCGTTGAACGCGTCGCGGAAAACGCTTGTAATGGAAACACGCCTTAAATCAAATATTTTGGCTCGGCGCGACTCACAGTCGTGCTTTTGAGCTTTCGAGTCGAGCTAGCACTAGTTCGACTGAACACGACTTTGATTTATATGTCGCACTTTTCACGTGACGCGCCAGCACAGAACAGCTTATGGGTGGTCAAGTCTTGACATCTGATTGGGCAATGGCCCGAAAATAAAATTCGTTCGTTCGTTTGTTCATTCATTCTTTCAGTTATTCATTCATACATATAAACACGCGCATGCGCAAGCGCGCACACACGCGCGCGCGCACACATATACACGCATGCACACGCACACCTCAACGCGCACACTTTATTCGTTTTCTATTTATTATTCGGACAGGGAATATGCGTAGAACGTGCATATAACGTTTGTCATTTTCTGTACGGTACAAATGGCGTACTCTAAATTTGGCAAGGCTTTGGGTGGGTGGAGGGGCAAAGGTGGAGTGGGTGGGTGAGATTAAAGGGACCTAGTTTCGATTCTAATGATTTTTCCAGAGGATCAAGCAGTGGAAAGCGTCCCCATTTTCGGTAAAATGTAAAGGGAATAAGTATCTTTAAAAGAATTTGAAAATCAGACATTCTGAGGGGTTATTTCTAGCAGTCAGAGTGATAATTCTTTTTAGGAAATAATCTGTGGAAATAAGTGTTACCACAAAATATTTCCCATGAAATTTCTCAGCTGAAGAAATCTGCTGCTCCCCCACCCACCCACCCCACCCACCCACCCCACCCACTCCCAAAATCAAAAAAATTGTACGTGACTGTTCCTTAATACTTTAAAAGTTACAGAACAAGATGAGAGATTATCCCTGATGGAGTATTCTGTCAAATATTTTGAAACTAATTTGAATGGCCGCTATTGCTGTTAAAGCGGCAACAAATTCCAGTCGAATTACTTACAAAATATGTAACAGCTTTCCGGTTGTTAGTTGTCATTTCTATCGGCGAAATAGTTTACGCCATTAATTAACGCCATTAAAGATGCATAAGTATCACACCAGAATGCGCGTGAAAACTAAATTGTTTAAATTGTATACTTTTAGAGCCTTAATTTGTGTACCTCGATGTAATGTTCAAGCGAAATAAATCTTAAAATTAAATCAATTCCAAACAGATGCATATATGTACTGCATGTCAACTATTGGACCACCATTCAGTAAACTATCACCCTTGAGCTCGCGCTCAATCACGTTACTGTGTTTTCTATCAATAGTAATGTTGCGGCGCGACAGAATTTTACATCGTAGGCTGGTTTAGTGCCGAAACCCACCAAATGCGGCGCGGAGCGACGACGCGGCAACGCAACGCGTTTCACCGCGTTCCACCGCCATGTCTGTTTCCACCAAGCACACTGTTTGCTCGTAGAGAAATTTAACCATGATCGTTATTCCATAATAACTCCTTTTAGAAGGCGCTTCTCTTGATTTAGTATTTAAAGTTACTAAATTACTAAGTTAAAAAGTTAGGAAAATATCATAAAATGACAACTGAATAACGTTTGCTACTATTGCTTCTCCATCATCGTAGGCATCGCCGATGACATGGATTTTGGATACATCGCATCGTCCAGAGATGGAAAGCGCTTGTCGAATTTTATCGTTTGATATTAGAGCTCTACTTAGATGATGCTCAATTTCATCAATATTTTCGAATGCTTATAACAATGTTTGAATTGCTTTTATGTCTGGTGGCTCCACAGATTGTAAGGATGCATACACCATATATAGAACCAATATATGTGGAACAGCCGCTGGTAATAGGCCTATGCTTGAGGTAATTCATACAGATAGACGCTAATGATGATGAAGACGATGATAGTGGTGGTGGTGGTGGTGGTGGTGGTGGAGGAGGGGGCGGCGGCGGCGGCGGTGGCGGCGGAGGCGGTGGCGGCGGCGACGACGACGACGACGCTGCTACTGTTGCTGTTGCTGCTGCTGCTGCTGCTGCTGCTGCTGTTGCTGCTGCTGCTGCTGCTACTGCTGCTGCTGCTGCTGGTGATGATGAAGATGATGATGATGATGATGATGATGATGATGTCAGTATTTACCAGGTATCCGGTCTATAGAGGAATGCATTTCTAGCTATGCCCCACCCATATATAGCTAAGTTCCGCCCACGCTCCACGCTTTAGGCGTGTTGTGGTCGAATTATGTATTTTGAAGACTTTCCAAAATCACATTTTCAAAGTAACTATTTAGGCAAGCTGTTGGATATTTTGACACCAATTTGACTGGGTGCTTTTGCTATGGCAACAAGAGCGCCGAGACAAATTAGTTCAAAATATTCAACATAATACTTATTAAATATTGAATCAATCAATAACATGCAATAGAGTGATCCATTTTTAGCCATGCCCCGCCCATTTCTAGCTAAGCTATGCCCACGCTCTATCTGTGTTGAGATCGATCGAGACCTGAATTCCCTGAATCCCAATATCCCAATAAAAGTGTCGGGAACAAGAGAATAGACGAATTGTTTAGGTAAAACCAGGTATATATGAAATGACGAGCATACGTTCACGGACACTTCTAGCTCGTGTTGAAGGATACATGCAGGCCAATGGAGGGATCCGATCTCGTACTCACATATATGGCGTCATGATCAACAAAAGAGTCAGTCTCCTGACTATAGATAGGATTTCGCGGCCACGCACCCAGGGCTGGGTGTAGTATTGATCAAAGTATGTTAGATATGTCCCCACCCCACTGTTCCTCTGCATCTGCATTTCTCGTAGTAAATAAAACTTTCAATAATTGTCTATGAATTTATTCTATTGTTACCCATTTCTCATGAAAATAAGTTAGTTGATCTCATTGATCATGCAAAATGTGGTCAAGAAAAGTTAAATATTTGCTCATTGATTGGCCTTTTCGGGAAGGGTGTCGCGCTGTTTCTGAAAATCTACCGCTGGAATGACAGGCTACTGTTATCGAAGTAGTCATTCCAGTGGTGGGGTTTGGGGATTCTGTTCTCTTGACAACGGCACGCATAGACCTTGACTAAGCGTCACTAGGCGATAGCTAGGCCTTGGTAGGAATGGCTATGCCTTATCTATGCCTTGAGGAGGTCTTAACTAGGCCTTATGTAGGATTCGCTGGGCTACGGGTAGGACTTGGGTGGCTTGGCTAAGCCTTATCTACGGCTTGCGCCAGTATCAGCTATGCCATAACTAGGCCTTGCCTTGGCATTGGCTATGCCTTACGTAAATTCTGGTGGCCTTTCCCAGGACTTCAATAGACCTGGCTAGAGATTAGCTAGGCATGCAATAGGTAGGCCTTAGCTAGGCAGTATCCATGTGTTGTGTAGGTTCTCCAGGTCTTAGCTAGGTATTTGGCCTTATGTCGGCTTTAGGTAGGATTTTACCTATGCCTTGGGTAGGCTTGACTATGCCTTAGCTAGTCCTTGGGTAGCTCCTTGGAAAGGTTTCGCTAGGTTTTATCCAGGCCTTAGGTAGGCGTTAAGTAGGCCTTAGAACGGACTTTAGCTATGCTTTGGTAAGCCTTTGCTAACATTAGCCATGCCTTCTGTAGGTTTTGGGTAGACCTTAACGTTGTCTTAGCTATTCCTTGGGTAGCCAAGCCTAGCAATTCCTGGCCATGGCTTATGGAAACCACCCAAGGACTAGGTAAGGTCTAACAAAGGCCTAGCCATGCCTACCCAAGTCATACTTATGGCCTAAAGAAGCAAACCCAAGCCCTATCTATAGCATAGTCAAGCGCTGCTATGATCTAGCTAAGGCCTAGAGAACATGCCAAAGGCCTGGCTATTACCTATCTAAGACTGTCACAGGCCATAGCTAAGGCACAGCCAAAGTATATCTAAGAGGAACAAAGGCCTGCGATGTGGCAAATATACAGACCCCGTCCACGGCACATCAGGCATGCACATTTCGATGAACCTGTTCCGAACAGGGTTCACCAGGCAGATGTTCTATTCCTTCCACATGACAGAGTCTGCCGTTCGGGAACATATAAGACCTACAAGTACGCCCTCACCATCGTCGATGTCGCCAGTAGGTACAAGGCTGCTGTACCGCTTACAGATAAGTCCGCAGGGAAGGTGGTCCAAGCATTCAGCAGTGTCTATGATGATCCGGAAAAGCCCCTCCAGTGGCCAGAATTGTTACAGGTGGATGAGGGTAATGAGTTCAGGGGTGAGACGGCAGACCTCATGTGGAAACATGGTGTGGCGATAAGACGAGGTGAAGTTGGTCACCACCATGCCCAGGCAATCGTCGAGTGCTGGAACCAGACTCTGGCAGAAAGACTGTTCCAACATCAGTATGCTCAGGAGATGGCGTGTCCTGGTGATCGCGCCAGCGTGTGGGTGAAAGGTTTGCCCACAGTGGTTTAGAGATCCAATACTGAGGTTACTCGGTTAACTGGTAAGAAGCCAGTAGAGGCTATCCAATGCTCCTCTGTTGCCCACCATCCGCAGGAGCGAACAAGGGAGAGGAGTGCCTACGACGTGATGCTCTGGTTCGGTACCTGTATGAGCCTGATGAGCTGGAAGGTGGTCGACGGCGTGCAACAGACCCTAACTGGTCGATAGATGTTCACAGGCGTGACGCGTATGTGGAGGCGGATGGGCATCCTACATTGGACTACCTGGCCAGCGGTCCCAGGCGACCGTTTGTGCGAGAGGAGCTTCGGCTAGTCCCTACAGATACACAGCTGCCACCAACTGGAGTGCTCAAGCCCGCTGCTGTCTATTCATGAGGGATATGTCGCTCGATGGGCTCGGTATGGACACCATCTGGCAGCACATGGTGCTTATCATAGTAAGCGGAGAGTCCGAGTTTTCCTATGCATACGTCACCATACCCTGGTTGCGCATGCGTGGCTTCGGTTTTTGGCTCTGTCCACTCCGCCATGTAGGGTGCTGTAGAACCTTTGCCAAGAGACCGCATTCTGCTGCTTTGACACTCCCTTAGCCGAGCACTTACTTGCAGCTGTGCTCTCCACGTAGTAGCGTTTGGAACACAGAGCAATACCACGAGAGCCTTAGAACTCGAGCTTGAACAGTCCTGGAGTCCATTCAGACCATTTGTCCCAAGTTAGCCAGTCCCCGCTTATGAGCCTGGGACTCTGCTCGCATCTCAGGGCGAATGACGTCGTCGAGATTGGAGCCTGCTATTGTGATATACTCGGTGTCAGTGTCCATCTGCAGGTACTCAAAGCTGTCATGAGCTACGTAGTGATCGCGGAAGTCGTAGTAGAACTCCAGCATGTGCAGCTTCACGAGCTCATAAACGGCTATCCCCACCTGGAAGGGCCTCCGAATAGTGATTCTCGACTTGCGACTCTGGAGCTCGTATGACTCACCGATCTCCTCGAGATCTTCGAACCATGCATTACACAGGGCCTTGTCTACCACGCGTTCATCCTTCGTGAAGCTGGTGTTGCTATGGCATTCTAGGGCCTCGATGAGCTTCCCGTAGGCACTGTTGCCGAGGAGTTTGAAGAGATCTGCCAAGAGCGCTTTGCTCTTATCTACGTCTCCCAAGCGGCGGGCCTTCATAACATTCTCCACAAACCACTCGAATGGACGCTTGGCCTCATAGTCTATAGTGCGGTATACAGCAGTGATCTCCATCCCATGGGTTATATACCACTTGAGGGTCGGGGCGTACAGCAGCCGCTTCTTGCCAGAGAGGGCACCAACCAGCTTCTGGGTGGTGGGCCGCTTCCTCCCTGTTCGCCTTAGATATGCCAGAATCTCAGACGAGATTGCCTCTATCGGGGTCTTACGGTTATAGAAGAGAGGAGGCGTTTCCTCGAACTTTGCCCACAGGGCATTGGGGACCTCTATATCCACCTCAGAAAACCCAAACCAGCTGTCTGCTAGGAGAGCCTCCTTAAAGCTAGCTACCCCACTGGCACCGGACCAATGGCACACTGTCTCCTTACCATATGGCATCTCTTTGGCCATCTTTGATAGGTACAGGGCATTTGCGTTGGCAGACACGCTCACTCTGGCGGATTCGAGTCACACCGGCCTCGTGGTATTTGGTGAACACGATGCTGGTACCGCCAACAACAGCACCCTTCAGCATCTCGTAGGCTTCCTTGTCTTGTGAATAGAGGCTAAAATCGGGCACGTGCTGAGCGGTTCTACGTAGGAGGTACTACAGTGACACACCTGGGAGAGACACCTCGTCTTGGAGGATGTCTATTCCTCGTTCTGTGTAGAACTAACGTCCAGGTTGTTGTAGTATCGCAGCCAGTCGGCGAATGTCCGCATTCCATGCTCGCTGAATGTCTGGTTACACTGTTCCCACTCTGTTCGCGTCAAGAGGTAGCCACCCTTGAGCTTAGATGTCCATGCTGAGTAGTCAGGAAGCCATGGATAGTTGAGCTTCTCATGTGTTTCAAACCATTCATACAGGAGCCAGCTCTTCTGCTTTGTACACCCATAAGCTTTGACCCATACCTCGTACGAGACTCCTGGGCCGAGGTAGTTCAGCACATCGGGAAACCGTAGCTCAGGTGTTATGAGGAACATGGTCTGACTAGCCTTCTTGGCGACTTTCACTCTACCTGTACTGTCAGTCAGCTCATCGACAAAGTACTTCTTGATAAGGTTCAGGTCCTACCGCCCAGAGTTGAACCCTAGTATAGGCACTTGGTCACACCATTCGTTGATCAGTCGCTGCTGTCGCTTTGGGAGCTTGTCCAGGTCTATCTGTATGTACTGTGCCCTAACCCGTGTCCGGATTAGAGATGCTCGCCATTGGATCACCAGCATGAACTCTCTGATCAGTTCTTTGGGGGCAGGATTGCAGAGGTGAATGGGCTCACTCGTGGCATCCTCTAAGGAGCAGCCAACTGACACAGAGATAGGTATGTGAGTACTCTCGATCGTGAGAGTTCCGTAGGATGAGTCCGGATACCATCTAGGAGTGCTTCGAAGTCGTAAACTATGAAGTGTGGCTATGGGACAGTCTGAACTCGTTTAGGGACGCGTGGGCAACATTTTATACAACACTTGCACTGATTACAAGCGTGCATCCAGAGACTCTCAGCTTCTCCTCTCTCAAGACTGTCTTGCAATATCTTTGTTCGGCATCCTCACCTCGCTGGTGTTGTGGACACCCGTGCCAATGACAGCCATGGAACTGGTAAATGGTGTTGGTGGTCGGATCATAACCATCTACGGGAGTGCCTTCGATTCAACGCTCGCCACCGTTCCCACACTCTACATGGTGTATGTGTACGCCTCTATTTCTCGACTCATACTCGATCCAACGAGTAGCCGCTGAACTGGATGGTTGGGGCGGATAGAAAGCTTTCTGATATGCAGACTGCGGCGCCTCAACCTTCTCGCCAGGACACACGATTTTTGTTTTGTCGCCTGTACAGTGATCAGCGAAGCGTTGAAGATTGCATGCCTGAGTAAACCTCTGCTGATAGTAACTGCAGACTAGTACCCTCTTCGGTTGGTTCATACACGCGAATCCCGATCTTGGTGAAGAACTCTACCTTGTCCAGCTGATCCAGTGAGGTCTTGCGAACATCGGGTACTGTCTTGCCGTTGAACTGTGTGGCAACCTCTCGTGCAGGAGCTGTACTTCTATCAGCTCTTGCTCCTCGGTGGACTGCTAGACATCTCCAGAGACACATGTTGTCCCTGTAGGTGTCGAGGGCAGTCATACTCTTCTTCTGTCATAGCCAGTCTGGGAGGGGGCCTGTCCCAAGCAGAAGTTGGCGGTTGATGACAGCCCTGACCTCAACGTTGATTGATCAAACGAAAGCCCACTTGGTGTTGGGTCGATCGATATTGTCTGAGTCGAGACAGACTTGCTCTCCTGCGGCCACCCAGTCCCCAGCTGCTCCTATTGTGTTCAGCCATGGGCTCCCTTGAGCATTCTTGTGGAAGAGCATCACCCTACCGTCTTCGATGTGACGGATGCGATAGGTATGGGTGTAGCGGAGGTAGAAGGCGCTCTGGACAGTCTGCTGGATCTTTTGCATGATCTGGCCTGTGAGGTCTCCTTCTAGACCTCTGAAGAATGTCCAGCATACTGACTGGCGTCCTCTATCCTCTATCTCCCTTTCGGCGAGACGCTGGTCGAGACTGTGTTCGCTTTCTCGCCTTATGCTCTGGGCTAAGAGTTCAGACCTCGGCTCCTCATCAATCGCTTAGTGATCCTGCGCAGGGGAGGTAAGCACTCCAGTGGATGGTCCGCCATCCGCCTCGCTACAGTCTTGGCTCGCAAGCTAGCAGGCACCTCCTCGTCCAACTGACGACGCTCACGGAACCTCTGCGCTGGAAGCCTTCCCGTCTGCATTGTTCGGGAGAGTCGCTTCTGCCTCTCCTCGGCACGGACCTGTCTGATCATCTGGAGCAGGTCAGCTTTCCTGGCCTTAGAGTAGCCTCTAAGGCCGAATTGATTTGCAATAACACGAAGCTGTGCAACAGTCCTCATGGTGTATATCCCTGTGGATGGTCGACCCTCCTCGGCACGGACCTGTTCGATCATCTGGAGCAGTTCGGCTTTCTTGGCCTTAGAGTAGCCTCTAAGGCCGAATTGCTTTGCAATAGCGCGAAGCTGTGCAACAGTACTCATGGTGTATATTCCTGTGGATGCCTGTCTCTAAATGGGCGTCCAGACCCTATTATGTGTGGCGATAAGTACCTGTGGGTGGTGTATATCCCTGTGGATGCCGGTCTGAGCGTTCAGACCCTATAATAGGTGGTGATGGCGATCAGTACTTGTGGGTGGTGTATATCCCTGTGGATGCCTGTCTCTAAATGGGTGTTCACACCCTATTATGTGTGGCGATCAGTACTGTGGGTGGTGTATAACCCTGTAGATGCCTGTCCCTAAATGGCTGTTCAGACCCTATTTGTCTGGCGATCAGTACCTGTAGGTGGTGTATATCCCTGTTGATGCCTGTCTCTAAATGGGCGTTCAGACCCTATTCTGGATGGCGATCAGTACCGTGGGTGGTGTATAACCCTGTGGATGCCTGTCTCTGAATGGGTGTTCAGACCCTATTATGTGTGGCGATCAGTACCTGTGGGGGTGTATATCCCTGTGGGTGCTTGTCTCTAAATGGGCGTTCAGATGTGTGTGGGGAGGCGGCGCACATGCATGCCCCCTGGATAGGATAGTACGCGCATGTGTATAAAGCCCTCTGAGGGAGTCCGTAAGAATGCGTAGCATGCATGCAGGTACGCCAGTTCCACGTGTCAGTATTGTGTGAGAGTGTATGCTTATATTGTAGCGAGAAATCACTTCATTCTCGTTGTTCTTGGTACCGATTAGGACCGGAATGAAGCGAGAATTTCAAAACTGTTTACCATTTTAAAATCGGACCAGAAATGGCCGAGCTATCCACAAATGCTAATAGTGAGATTTGAACCTGTGATTTTAAGTTTGCTAATAAACACAAAACGAGGATCCAACGCATTAACTACCTCGGCCATGTATGCACTAGTAATTATAGCTGATAAGTTATGTGTTCTCATTGCTGTATTGCTGCACTTATCAGTCCCTATAGATATTGACGTCACTTCAAGATAACGTATATATTATAGACTGTAATTTTGTAGTAACCAGTGTGTTATTGATCTGTTTGCTATTATTGCACAACAATTAGTATCATTATTTGTAATCTAATTATCAGTTCTCCGTTGGCTCAGTTGATAACAGCGCTGAATTCTAATCAAAAAACCATGGTTCAACTCTCAAAAGTAAAAAGTAAAAAGTAAAAAGATGGTGGTACCAAGTCGACGGTACGGAGCAACGGAGAACCACCGAAAAAGCCCTGCAGAGATAGAGAGAGAGAGAGAGAGAGAGAGAGAGAGAGAGAGGCTGGCCAGAGAGGGCCTGCGATGGGGGTTCTCCCGAAGAGGTGGCGCAGGAATTTTATAGTTATTTAGGTTTTATTTTTTATTTTCTTTGTTTCATGACGGTATTACTCTTTACCCGTTACCCGAGAGGCATGACATCACGTCAAGACCTTGTCTCTAAATGGGCGTTCCAACCCTATTTTGTGTGGTAGTAGTAGTGTCGGAATGAACATGATACTACCTCCCTCAACTGGCAACCGTTCGGCGCTCCGTGGCCCACACCGCCCTCTCAGTCCCTGGGGCCTCCATCTAGAGGCATATCAACCACCTGTCTCAACAACCCTTGGGAGAGGGCGGCGGGGACCACGGTTCACTGAACGGTGGCCAGTTGAGGGAGGTTGTATCATTTTAATTCCAACACTACTTCTCCATTCACTAAGTCAATGGAAAACAACTGAGCACCTACAATGGACACCAGAGCTTGGTCTATTATGCACGGTAGGGGGTAAGTGCCATTCTTGGTATTCAGCTGGCAGAATGCAGAAGTGCAAGGAACCATCTTTCGTAGTCGCAAGCACAAGACAACTTGCCCAGGGAGATGCAAAAGGCTGTATTATTCCTGTGATAAACATGTTTTCGACTTGCTTGCTCGAGTCTCCTTCATTATGCACAGGAGGGCATCGGGCAGGCTGCCTATCATACCTTTCATTTTCAGTGTCTATGCTTAAGTGAAAATTTGTCTATTCCTGAGCAACAGGTATTTAACTTGTGTAACTTGCGTCTATGTTTCAATAGAGTGCACACACAGATGTTATAAATGCACAGGTAATTTCTAAAATGTTTCTTTGATGTGCTTTTCTGACTTAGCCTGAAGTTGTACATCAGTGACTGGCTCTAAATGGCCACAACTAACTCGTCATCTTCAAAGTGAATGGTAGCATTGTGTTCTAAAAGGCAAACTCTAGAAGTATAGATATATCTGATGGCACGTCTGACATGATCAAGATTTTGCAGTGCTGAATCAGTTCCAGCAGATGCATCTTCTGTGCAAAATAATTGAGCAGGCCTTATTCCAATGACCTTATTTGCGACAGGGATGCCGTCTACCAGGAGGTGTGTATGCAGGGTTAGTGAGAAGTCTTACATGTCTCTCCGGATCATACCTCGTCCAGTCGTCGCGCTGGTGCATACTGGGCACAGCTGCTTGAACTGATGGTTGACTAGGTTGTATCATGATGCTAATTTTCTAATTTAATGCTGCCATTTGTTGTTGCCTCTGTGGCAAAACCGCTATCTGTTGTTGTATCTGCGGTAATACTGCTATCCGAGTCTCAAGCCTCATCCATTTTGGTGTAAATAGACGCGCAAGTGGTGATATCTTCTACCTTATCTGCATCAGCGTTATTCCTCGTGCACTGGACATTCTGTCTGGACTTATCTTGCTCACTTTGTGTAGTTTGTTTATCTAGCGAGGCTATTAGCCTAGTCAGTGTTGGATCGCTTGCGCTGGTAGCTTGGACTGGAGTTTCCCCTATACTGTACACGGGATGATGTTTATAACATCTTCAAATGTTGTGTAAAATTGTTGTATCTATAGAAACAAAAATACTTTGACGATTTCACCAAACAAACGAGCGCGGATAAACACAAAAATGAGCCCACTTGTTTGGAAAGGAACCCTGTTAGAAACAGGTTACCTGTACATAAACCGACACACTTCATGCATTCATGATAGCGCACAGCAAATATTTACAAGTACATTGCAATCCGCTCTCTATGTCATGGGATTGGATCAGGATCAATCCGCCATACGACCATTGCATAGTCCGCGAAACTTGTCACTTTATCAGGTGATATACTCTACGATCACACACGACTTTGGGCGCCTATGCGCGCTAGACTAGTCATCGCGCTGAGTGAGTTTGGGCGAAAACTGGCGTATCTACTCGATGGTAAATCAGCTACCCTTGGGTAGACGAGGATAGATGGACCATGTGTTTGAATTACTTTAACCTTTTCAGGACGAAGCCGGTCAAAGCCGGTCTCTGTAGTGATCTTGTGGAATGTCCATTTGCAGGACAAGAGAAGACTATTTTTGAAAATTTACCGAGCCAGTTATTCCAGTGGTACATTTAAAAAAATAATCTTCTCTTGGCCTGCAAATGGACATTCAATAAATAATATTTAACTTTTTTGAACAAATTTAGTCATTAAAGGGTTAATTCGACAACAATAACTTGACTTCCTCGACTAACCCTTGACCATCGGTCGATAACCTCGAGTAGGTACTGGATTACGAGATCTAGGCATTTAGTGGAGTTGCTCATGTGTCCATTACTAGCGTATGGCACATATTGTTAATAACTAACTCCTTTCATCAACATTTCGTCCATCTTTCTGTAACAGCGCACCTGTAGAAAACACGTGATACACTATGGTTGTGGGAGGGTTAAGATGGATAGATTCCATTATTCAGGTATATGACGTCATAATCAATTACATCACATGGAGGTTGACGTCACAATCAAAATGCGTAATGAATGCCGTATTTAGGCCTGTCATGAACAAGTGTACGAATTGTATGTCTTTACTAGTTAATCAGCATTCTCTTGAATGTTTTGAAATTAATAGGCAACAGCGCCCAGACAAATTGGTTTCAAAATATTTAACAGGTTACCTGAATAATTACCTTGAAATTGGGATTCTGAGAGTTCAGGATTCAAAGTATACCTATCCCAACACGCCCATTGCATGGGCGGGGTATGGCTATAGATGGGTGGGGCATAGCTATTGATGGCTGGGCATAGCTATAGATGGACGGGGCATAGCTATAGATGGACGGGGCATAGCTATAGATGGACGGGGCATAGCTATTGATGGACGGGCATAGCTATAGATGGGCGTGGCATAGTTATAGATGGACGGGGCATAGCTATAAATGGACGGGGCATAGCTATAGATGGGCGGGCCAGACCTATAGATGGACGGGGCATAGCTATAGATGGGCGGGGCATAGCTATATATGGGCTGGGCATAGCTATAGGTGGGCGGGGCATAGCTATAGATGGGCGGGGCATAGCTATAGATGGGCGGGGCATAGCTACAGATAGGCGGGGCATCCCTCTATTATTAATCCGGGCCACCTGTAGCAGCACAGTGCTATGGATGTTACCGCGTTAACGCTTGATATGCCAGTCTCTCAATTTCAAGAAAACTATTCAAGACAACTGTTAAATATTGACACTAATTTGACAGCTACGTTTTCTTGCCATTCGCATCATCAGATTCCAGTCAAATTAGTTTCGAAATATTCAATAGAATCTTCAATACATAGGAAAGGAGTTTGTCTTCTTCGGTCTGTAATGGTGGAGGGGTTAATATAATGCCCATTTGTATCAATCCATTCGTTGTATTCTCAATGGACATGTTTCAAATATAATCACTGATTCTTTATACTCATTTATTGTTTCTTGATTTAGTTTTGTTTTCCTCCTATTCCTAATCATCTGTCTGTCGACAACACGCATTGTATATTTACTCGCGTGCACCAGCAAACATGAAAGCCGCAGATCACGCGCGCTTCTACGTGCCTCTGTATAAGAAAGTCCTTAATAGTTTTACCAAAAATAGCCACCGTCTGAATCATAAAGGAGACCATTTGTGTATATATCACTGTCTCGGTTCTGGTATCATATTATAGGCACATGTATCTGGAGAGAAACAACGAACTGACAAGTCATATACAGCAACATTGCGTGTGCGTAGCTGAAGCAGCACTGTCGATACACTAGTAACACGCGATAGATCCGATCTGTCACTCAGGTATATGACGGCATTATCAATTACGTCACGTGTAGGCTGACGTCACAATCATAATGCATAATGAATCATCCGGCGTATCTAGAGCCGTCAGAGTCTGTTAAGTGCACGAAATGGCTTTACTATTTAATACACATTCCGCTGAATATTTTGAAACTAATTTGACTGGGAGTTGTTCGGTCAAATTAGTCTCAAAATATTCAACAGGTTACCTGTTACGTTAAAATTGGGATTCTGTAATTTCAGGATTCAAATTATATTAATCGAACCGAAGACGCGCAAAGCATAGGCGGAGCTTAGCCAGAAATGGGCGGGTCATTGGTAGCAACGGCCGACTTTATTGATCCGTCTACACGTTTTAGCATTGTGAATGCTCATTAGCTAATCGTAATCGTCAGGAGTTTCAGCAGGTATATTTTAGACAACGTGTAATTTTTTCATCTCCCTATAGCCCTTGTTAGTTCTGTGTAGAATTTCGTGTCGAGCACACATTAACACTTACCACTCCGATGTGAATAATCTATCTTTTATTGTGTCAATATCAAAGAAACTGGTACACACTTTTTTCAGAAGTTTTGCGGAAGATGTTGCTGTCTACAACAACACCATCTGCCACCAAATTTGTTGAAAAATGAACACAAGTTCATCTTTTAATTTTCTTTGAAAATTAAAAATTTTGGACACCATGGTGCTAAGAGTTATGAAACATTAATGTTAATAATATATATGCCTAGATGTTATTTATCGACCTGTGGAACATGGGTTATTTGTGTATATTATAACCTAAACGCTTTTGTTAATAGAATGTTTTCTTTCGATTTTTGATACTTCATTTTTATATATATATAGTGCGAATAAATGCAAGCAGAATATATAAGAAGCTGGATAAACACACTGTGAATTTGACTAAACGAAGCCCGGAAGCTTTATTAAGATAAGTCAATAAGATAAGTCAATATCAACGTGACGACGACCAGTCATGGATTCCACGGAAGGTATAACTATAAGCCAAGAAAACATATCATATTCTGAAATGGACCTCGTCATGATTGCATTAATGGACAATTATTACCCATTCTCGCCATTGATTTACTCTGTAAGTCTTGTAACTCTATTCACTATCGGTTTGTGTGCAAATACAGTGCTCTTTGTCTACCTGTTCTGGTCTGGGAGGAACAAGTCTCCTGTCTTCGCCATATTAACCAGTCTGTCGGTGTGTGATATCGGTACATGCATTGCTTCGATTCTAGGTGATATGCTTTTATACGCCGAGGTGACTGCATCCCTTCCTGACGCAGCTTGCAAGATTATAATATATTTACTATGTACAACATACTGTTCCAGTCTCATTCATCTGATATCACTGGCGAGTATTAGATTTTGGCAGCTGATATACCCACTATCCGCTATGGTAGCTTTATCCACAGGCCGGATTGTAAAGTGGTGTTTCCTCCTGTGGGTATTAGCGTTTACGATATGCTCTCCAATGGCCGTATACATAGGAACATATCCAGTGTATAATCGCGGCCGGATAAGGAACTTCTGTTCTTTCCACGGCGATAACCGATTGAAAGATATTTTGTTGAACGTGTTTTGGATTACTATTCCTCCGCTGTCTATTGCCTGTGTTCACGTCCTCAAACAATGTATTCTGTCTAGGCGCCGCAGAATCTCCAGTGAGGAGAGGAAAGACCAAGGTCGCAGTACTAGTGCACGCGCTGTGACCCTGATCATAATAATGTTCTATATATCCGTGATTCCAGTATTTGTGCATAGTACTTACCACGATTACCTGGGCTTCCCAAAACCATCATTTCATTTCCTCGTGTATAATACCACGTGGCTTGTCGCGTTTTCAAACAGCATTTGGAACCCTTTCTTGTATCTGTTCAGTTCACGAGATATCAGAACGGAAGTAAAAGACATGACTATCACATTCTTGGGTTGCCAACGATACGGTTGATGCAGTCGTCAACCGCAATCTAATTATAATGGTCACGTGTATGGCGTCAAAAGATATGATCACGCGGAAGTCGTGTTTTACCACAATTCATGAATATATAATGTGAGCATTGTTTTTGATATTGTGGCAGTACAGCAGTGAGTATGTATATTGATGTGCAGATGGCTGTGTTTCAGGACAGCATGTGGTCAGTGCGCTGTCACATGGTAGGTGTTTACTGGTGTGTTTTTGTGAGCCATTCTTGTCTGAAACATGACTACCATATTTACTGGTGTTGAAAACAAAACATACAAGCCCCTAAAGAACTGATTTGCAGAAATACGTTCTACTGGATCGGTAAGAGGATATAGAATGGTACCTGTGCGGTATTGGTTAGTAGGGAACTTGTGACGAGGCCAATAGTATTCCAAAGAGCATATCATTGAAAGGAAAGTGCGCTGATTGAGTGAATAACAATTCACCATTCCAGAGTATCCACCCATCATATGACGTCATAATCAATTACGTGACGTGTAGAATGACATCCTAATGATTGACGTCATGAATGACGTAGATGAGTACGTACCGAACGCATATTTGAAGACGGGCTATGCGTTGTTGTACGAATTGTATGTCTTTACTGTTTAATAAATACTCTGTCATAGGCAGCAACAGTACCTAGTCAAATTAGTTACAAAATATTCAACAGCTTTCCTGTATAATTTTCAGGAAATTTATAGCTAGGGCATTCGGGGATCGATCAATCCCAACACGGCGAAGTGTTGGTGGAGCTTAGCTAGAGATGGGCAGGGAATAGCTAAAATGGAAAGGTCCATTCAAATTTACTCTGAGAATCCTCCAATCGAATGAAAGGAGGCAGTTAGAAGAAAAATGGGCATTCTCTCAGTTGTCATAGCAGCACCATTTCATGAAATAAATGAACACAGTCACTGATCCTTTTTTCTTTTTAGTTGGTGTCTAATAGTCACACCAAACGAACCGTTTCAGCTTATCCATCAATCATATGACATCATAATCAACCACGCAACGTGTAGGATGACGTCATAATTAGATACGTCATGAATGACGTAGATAAGTTCGTCACAAACGCGTAATTGATGACGGACTAAGCGTTGGTGTACGAATTGGATGTCTTTACCATTTAGTAGACATTCTGTTGTATATTTTGAAACTAATTTGACTTGGCGCTGTTGCTGCCATCAAAATATTCAACAACTTACCTGTGTAGTTTCCTGGACATCGAGATTCAGGGAGTGCAAGACTCGACGGATCCAAACACGGGCGACGTGTGGGTGGAGCTTAGCTAGAGATGGGCGTGGCATAGCTAAAGCTGGGTTTCTCCATTATTCCTGTATTATCACAATGTTAGTCACAGAAATTGTAGTTATCAGACTTTAATTAAAACAACGGGCAAAATTGATTGAACATACCCTGGTAATTATTAACCTGATTCGCATAAAACATTGGATAAGAGCGTGATAAGGAACAGTTTGAGGGGTCAGACATTACTCTGGTTTATGGAGATGTGATGTTTCTTCTCGGCTAATTGTTTGTGCCCCATGATTGTATTTTCCCGTTATTCTTAAACATGGACATTTCGTCAGTTATCATTGTAAACACAATTTCATGAACTAAATTTTCAGGTATTGTCTAATACTTCACTTTTCAAGTTGTTAACATACAACATGTAATGTTCTCATGATTCGGTCACAACCATGCACAGTTGTCCAATTTTAGGCAGCAGGCAAAGTTGGTGACATTTTGAGTGGTCAGTTGCTAATCTACTATTGTAGCTACAATGTATGTTTATCCTACCATTCAATATGGTCGGATATAATTGAAAATTGAGCCTTTAGCTGTGTCAGATGATGCCAAACACTCACTTTTCAAGTTAATATAAAACATACCATTTTTTATTAGTCAGTCACAACAATGCAGAGTTGGAGAATTTCAAGCATCGAGCAAAATTGGTGACACTTTAACTGGCCATTTACTAATCTACTGTGATTGTACCGAAAGTTATGTGAATATTGTTACAGACAGCTACCATTTAATATGTGTGTCTTATGTACAGTGTAATTTTAATTCGTCAAACATTGTGGTCTCGGTGGGTGTTGTACTGGGATCTATTTAGGAAGCGTGCCCACGTGGGATCTGATATCATGACAATCTGTATCCTGGAAGACACAACCACCACGGATGTGAGCGGTGTCACAAGGAAAACCAGCATCCAGGATGTATGGACTGTTAACCTGAATGGGATGCACTCGTAGCGGTATATCGGTGTCAGATTGAGTCATGTCACTTCTTCGACATTGATCTTCATGCCACGGGCGTGGACGTCAATTGCTTCATCCTGCCATCTGATGAGTGGTGTGTGGGCTCGCAAGTCTAACTCGCTCAAGTAGCTTTACAGTTGCTTTCGTCTTGCATGCATGCACCGCACTCTCTGTCCGCAAGACGCCATCCTGGATGGTAATGGCTTGTTCTGGACAATCTATGTGACGGCATAGCAGGAACTTTCCACAGGTAAACCCAACCACACGACCCACCCTAGGATTACGCCATCGCGTTCTATGTATGAGAGGAAAGATGATCCATGTGTGAAGCACTTCCGCACTCTCACATCCTTTCTTCACAACAACAGAGAGTGGAGGAACAACATTCAGGTCAATGACTGCCTTGGCCCTATATAGTGGCAATCACGGTAGCCAGTTAACAATCTCTAGATGCTGCACCGTCGCGTGACATTGATGTGCGGTGGGGGTGGGTGGTGGTGGGGATGGTGGGGTGGGTTGGGGCGAGGGTATAAAACTCAGTGGGTTCTACTACATGAAAGCTCTGCCCCCCCCGGCGATGTTGGTGGGGTGGGGGCGCATATCTCTGGACAGAAGCCTCTAGGGGTACGTAATAAGTTAATAATCCAGAATATGCTACTACGTAATACACATATTTTTAACGAATCATGTTATTTTACAAATATGTGTCTTGTCTACAGAGTACAATTTAAGGGGAAGCTTGTACACATCGCTGTACGCACACAAAAACAGGACGCTTGACACTGCGTAAACTCACTGTACATACTGTTTATAATACTGTTTTATTAAAGTAAAATTCAATGAGTTTGATAGCCATTTTGGAAAATGAAGGGTCAACATGTCAACATTCTGCTTGAAAACCATCATTTTCAAATTAATCATATCAAAGTATGCTAAACAGCCGGGTTCTCAAGTTTTACATGCATTAAAATTCCCTTTGAATTATATTATAGACCCATTTTCAGAAATCTCAATTTGACAAAATGTGAAACTGGCTGAATTGAAATTTTTCTTTTGATCAAATACGCGCTTACCTTCAATAATTCCTAGCCTAATAACCATTTAACAATCACACACCAGAAACGATACATTCATTTACAATGGTACGAGTTTCATGTTGAATATTTGAAACTAATTTGACTGGGAGGTAATACTGTTCTAATTAAATTAGTTCCAAAATATTCAACAGCTTTTGTGAATATTTCTTTTGAAATTGAGGTCCAATGCTTAATTGGTGAACAAGATGTTTATATACATGAGAATGATTTTAATTGTGGTGTTACAACGGTTTATGTCTTACTATTGTATCGTTACTTCGGGTCATGTCTTACTATTGTATCGTTACTACGAGTTATGTCTTACTATTGGACCGTTACTACGGGTTACTACGGGTTATGTCTTATTATTGGGACGTTGCTACGGGCCATGTCATACTATTGGACTGTTACCACGGGTTATGCCTTATTATTGGACGTTACTACGGGTCATGTTTTACTATTGGACCGTTACTACGGGGCATGTCTTACTATTGGACCGTTACTACGGGTCATGTTTTACTATTGGACCGTTACTACGGGTCATGTCTTACTATTAGACCGTTACTACGGGTCATGTCTTACTATTGTATCATTACTACGGGTCATGTCTTACTATTGGACCGTTACTACGGGTCATGTCTTACTATTAGACCGTTACTACGGGTCATGTCTTACTATTAGACC
This sequence comes from Chaetoderma sp. LZ-2023a, assembly GCA_034401795.1. NCBI lineage: Eukaryota > Metazoa > Mollusca > Caudofoveata > Chaetodermatida > Chaetodermatidae > Chaetoderma > Chaetoderma sp. LZ-2023a. The sequence continues at coordinate 22,755,057 of CM067374.1, forward strand.
GTTACTACTGGTAATGTCTTACTATTGGACCGTTACTACGGGTCATGTCTTACTATTAGACCGTTCCCCCGGGTCATGTCTTACTATTAGACCGTTACTACGGGTCATGTCTTACTATTGTATCATTACTACGGGTCATGTCTTACTATTGGACCGTTACTACGGGTCATGTCTTACTATTAGACCGTTACTACGGGTCATGTCTTACTATTGGACCGTTACTACGGGTCATGGCTTACTATTAGACCATTACTACGGGTTATGTCTTATTATTGGGACGTTACTACGGGTCATGTCTTACTATTGGACCGTTACTACGGGTCATGTCTTACTATTGGACCGTTACTACGGGCCATGTCTTACTATTAGACCGTTACTACGGGTCATGTCTTACTATTGAACCGTTACTACGGGGCATGTCTTACTATTGGACCGTTACTACGGGTCATGTCTTACTATTAGACCGTTACTACGGGTCATGTCTTACTATTGGACCGTTACTACGGGTCATGTCTTACTATTAGACCGTTACTACGGGTCATGTCTTACTATTGGACCGTTACTACGGGTCATGTCTTACTATTGGACCGTTACTACGGGTCATGTCTTACTATTAGACCGTTACTACGGGTCATGTCTTACTATTGAACCGTTACTACGGGGTATGTCTTACTATTGGACCGTTACTACGGGTCATGTCTTACTATTAGACCGTTACTACGGGTCATGTCTTACTATTGGACCGTTACTACGGGTCATGTCTTACTGTTAGACCGTTACTACGGGCCATGTCTTACTATTGGACAGTTACTACGGGTCATGTCTTACTATTGGACCGTTACTACGGGTCATGTCTTACTATTGTATCATTACTACGGGTCATATCATATACTGAGGACTGTTTTAGACAGTAAGTTTATATAAACTTGTAATTGTATCTATGTACTAATAATTATGTCAAATTCAAATTACGGTGCTCTCGCCATTAACTAGTGACACATTTAGCTCATCATGGCAGGATAGTGTAATACTATGCTACATAAAGATTTATATTACTCTCCAACACGGGGTTCAGACGGGATCAAGACCCGGCAGGCAACAGATGCGTTCGCTTCAGGTGCGAGGATGTAACTGTCGGACATCCTGGGAAACGGTGAGAAGCAGTGCAGCCCGACAGAGTGAAAACCTAGGCTGACACACATCTTTTGCGGGACACTACTCCACACACCACCCCACCCCTCCCTCACCACAGATGTTCTTAAATACATGAATGTGGAAATTTTGAATTTAACGAAAGAAGCTTCTACGTGAATGTTCTGGGAGGAAAGGTCTTCTGAAAATGACAAAAGTATTAGTTGAAAAAAACCTTTACCTCAGAATTCTGCACAAACGTTTGCTTATTATATGATAGATAGATTTCTTAAACAGGAGGCCAAAGGGCCTTGACGCTCAACTTTAATACATAACAATGGCACGGATCCGTCATGACAGAAATTATGTCTGACATATGAACTGGCTTCATGCAAATCGGTCTAATACTTTAAGAGCTATTAACCAAAATCGTTGAACCATGAATTCAGGTCACTGACACAATTCCAATATCCAGTGACCCAGAACAATAATTAAACACAAATATATGGCATTGCCGAACAACAAAAATTGAAAAATACAATCAAGACGGCATTAATAGACCATCGGCTCCTTCAGATATGGCAGAGCACACAATACAAGTATTAATGGTATGTGATAGACAGGCCCTTTGCTTGGTCAGGAGAAGTCACATGGCCTAATAACCCATACATGGAGTGGCCAAAAGGGGCATGTTCTTATGCGCATCCCTGTCCGAACACGCCCACCAGAATGCGCCACTTTTGGTCACATTAGAAAAAGACTAAAATATACTTGTTTTTTGTTGTTTCCTCATAAATCAAAAGCTATATCCCCAAAGTACATCCAGTGTGCCAAGGGATGTACTTTGCGGGTATACCATTGCATTTACATGATTCATAAGAGGAAAATATAGGTGTTTTTAAGTTTTTTCTAATATCTTGTTGATAGGACTGCCACTGGTCAACATTTTAATTGATTGGCTAAAATGCGCTTTTGATGAGCTTTACTGGCTGACCTTGGCCTAAGCTCTGTAACATGTTCTCAATCCATCATCTTTCGTGTTTGACCATTACCTAAGCTCTGTCAGATGTTCTCGATCAATATTCTACCACAAGTGTACGAGAGACGAGTGACGCACATCTTGATTTTGTTTGTACAAGGACACTCAACAGAACATGCCACTTACAACCACTCCATATTAGGCCTGATCAAAAGGTATATCTATTACACACCAATAGTACTAATACTGTAAGTACCAACTTTGTTGGGAAACTAAGTCATCAAGGATTGCGGGCTGACATCCGCATACAGTGGCAACTCTGATTATGTCTACCGTTCATTAAACAAGAAACTGTGCTCAACATCCTCTGACGACGCAATTTTCCCAGGAGCTTACCATAGCTACGTGGAATGTACGTGGTCTGAGTGCAACAGCAAAGAGGCAAACCTTAGGTGCAGACAGTGAACACTATAACATCGATATTGCATGCATTCAAGAGACTAAAGTAGCTAAACACTCAGAGCAGCAACTACAGACAGTCCATAAGCTAGTGCTCATGGAGCAAAAACAGGCACATACCGGGGCTTAGGCTTCGTAATCGGACCAAGGGTCTTGGATCATGTCATTAGTTTTGGATATGTCAGTGATCACGTTGCATTCACAGACCTGGCTATACCTATACGAAAACACACCATCACTAAGTGTCGAATTGTCAATGCATACAGCTCAACTACCGAAAAAGCCAAAGAGAATCCAGCAATATTAGATTCCTTCGATGCAGAACTCCGCCATTACAATCCCAGCTAGATGGCAACTGTTCGTGTGTGGAGAATTCAACTCCAAGCTGGGTAAACTCGGAATTGTGGGTAAAGGTTCAGGACTTGGCTTATGCATGGGATCCTATGGAGAGGACACACGCAACAGCAATGGGGATGCATTGGTGGCATTCCTTAGTTCCAATGGCCTATTTGTCACAAATACAGCTTTCAAACACCCATGCCATCACCGGACAACATGGACTGGACACATTACTGATCGCAAAGCGCCAAAAGGTTCGAAGGCTACAACAGTTGTCTTCAACCAAATAGACTTCATATCATGCAAGACATAAGCAAAACCCTTACTCCGGAATGCTCGTTCGTAAGGAAGGCACAGACCTCAATTCTGACCATAAGCTGGTCATTAAACACCTTCAAATAAACGATCTCTAACTAATATATAAACACCATACCAGGCAAGAGGGTAGAGCCACCTATAACCTACCCAAGCTCATCAGCGACACTGACACTCAAATGTCATGCAAAAAAGCCCTCAGGGAGCAGATAGCTAACATCGATGTCAGCTCCGATCAAAACGAAGCCCTAACCAAAATATTGAAATCTGTGGTATCATCCGCTACCAGCACCATAGGTCTTCTTAAAAACAACCAAACTAGGTATACTGACGACCCTCTCGTAGTAAAACTGTCAGCAGAGCAAAAAGCATTACGGCTGTGCATCTATCAAAGTGGCCAAAGTGACGACCGCACCAAACTACACCGGGAGCCCATTATTATTCTGCGCCACATTAGCGAATGCTTAAAAGATCTTGCTATTCAACAGGCAGACTCCCTAGCAGATGAAATCACATCACTGCCATGGATGACTGTCACAAAATGTTTCAGGCAGAAAAGCCATGAGAGTTACTGACTACACATCACCAATCACTGTACACAACTCTGAAGGACACTTTATCGGGACTGGCCAGGGAAAAGCCATGGCGATCCGAGAATGGTTTAAGGAACAGTTCAATGACAACGATGATGAATCCCTGAAAAATGGACGTACATTTGGACCTGATGGCATGAGCAATGAACTATTGAAATATGCAATTGACATTATCTCAAAACCGATCACACACCTAATCAATTCAGCTTTTATGCACCACCTTCCCATCGACGCTGTAGGCCAAGGCAGTCTTATTGCACTATCAAGCCAATCTGCGGCGCATTGTGCTCATCAACAGCATATGGAAAATCCTATCCAATGTTACTCTATGCCGCATCCGAGACAAGATCGATTACTTTACCAGATCATGTCAAAGTGGCTTCAAGCGTGGACGCAGTTGCGCAGACATTGGATTGGCTCAACACATGCGTGTGACGGTAGTCATGTCCAAACACTGAGAGTTCCACAAAATGGGCATTGAAATGTCACAAGCCTTCGACACAATTAAACGTTCACAGATCCTAAATGTACTAAGCCAGGCCAGTTGCAATGAAGATGAGCTACGACTAGTGAGACTACTGCTTGCAGACACCAAGCTGAGAGGTCGAGTCAAGTCAGTGAAGTCTGTAGAGTTTGAGACATCAGTCGGCTCCCCACAGGGAGATGGTCTATCTCCGGTGCTTTTCACCTGCTACCTTTCTGCCGCATTGAAATCTGTGCTGGAAAGTTCAACAAGACCAAACCCCCAGTGTCAATACTGGGCATACCACTAGAGATGGACTATGTCGACGATGTGGACTTCATAGACGAGGAAAAGAAACCCATTGACGAACTTCTCCCAATAGCTGCAAGCAAACTAAAAATTGAGAATCTCTTTATGAATGAATCCAAAACAGAGTTCACCCACATATACCTATCGACAAAGCATGAAACTATAGAAAATGACGACCCACTTCGTGGCGGCGAACCATGGAGGAAAAGTAAAATCCTGGGCTCACTGCTTTGCAGAATTGCTGACATTTCTGCACGTTGCATCATGGGGAACATAGCTTTCCAGTCCTTCTGGAAGCTATGGATTCGTAGATCAAAGATTCCCGTGATAAAGAGGCTACGTTTATACAATGCAACCTGTGTATACTTGATGCTGTATAACTGTAACAGCTGGGCAGCTCCAAAGGCAGCTCTAGACAAACTCTATGCCTGCCACCGCAAACACATACGCCCTATCACTGAACACTGATGGCCAGACAGCATAATTTCCAATGATGCACTATACAAGATGTGTAATATGTCGCCGCTGTATGTAAAAGTCGCCCAGCAAAGATGGTCCATGTTTCGCGATGTGCTAAGAATGCCAGAAGAGACACCAGAACAGAGAGCCTTGAAATTCACCCTACTCAGAGCCAGCAAATACAGAGCCAGGAGAGGACGTCATTGCATAAATCTGCTAAGCATCGTACGAGGTGACCTCAAGAAAGCAGGACTCGATACACTCAAGCCGAGAATGGACCTGAGGAAGCTACGGATTTCAGCTGAGGACAAGACACAGTGGGCAAAAGCGAAGAAGGCTTGATTGCAGCTGTAGGGTGTTTCTACTACTACATATATCTTAAAGATATAGGCAGCCATCGAAAAAGGTTGGTCTTGTAAATGAAGTTTTTGTTTTCATTGGCCATAATCAACTACCAGAATAATAATGACTCGGGAAAATTCACATAAAAGTCTATCCATTACTCAACTCCGAACGTGCCACTTTCCTACTTCCAATATAGTAAATAAATGTCTCAATGGCGATAGAGCTGGTGTTTGAAGTCGCACCAGCTTCATTTTTACAACCCAGTTCAGATGCGGACATGAACATTGTGACCACGTTTTTGTGTCAATCCGTCCAAAAATAACGTGCAGCCAGTATTTATACCGGGCAGGCAGACAGACAGGCGGACGGACGGACGGACGGACGGACGGACGGACGGACGGAGAGACAGACAGACAGACAGACAGGCAAGCAGGTAGGCATGCAGGCATGCAGGCATGCAGGCATGCAGGCATGCAGGCATGCAGGCAGGTAGGCAGGCAGACAAGCAGGCATGCAGGCAGGCAGGCAGGCAGGCAGGCAGGCAGGCAGGCAGACAGACAGACAGACAGACAGACAGACAGACAGACAGACAGACAGACAGACAGACAGACAGACAGACAGACAGACAGACAGACAGACAGACAGACAGACAGACAGACAGACAGACAGACAGACAGACAGACAGACAGACAGACAGACAGACAGACAGACAGACAGACAGACAGACAGACAGACAGACAGACAGACAGACAGACAGACAGACAGACAGACAGACAGACAGACAGACAGACAGACAGACAGACAGACAGACAGACAGACAGACAGACAGACAGACAGACAGACAGACAGACAGACAGACAGACAGACAGACAGACAGACAGACAGACAGACAGACAGACAGACAGACAGACAGACAGACAGACAGACAGACAGACAGACAGACAGACAGACAGACAGACAGACAGACAGACAGACAGACAGACAGACAGACAGACAGACAGACAGACAGACAGACAGACAGACAGACAGACAGACAGACAGACAGAGAGACAGACAGACAGACAGACAGACAGACAGACAGCCCTAGCCCGGAGAAGATCATCTTGAATATTGGCATCAACTCCAAAAATGAGCATCCAACCAAAGCCTCAAGCCATTTACGGTTCATGGCTCGTGAATTTAAAAACACCTTCCCTAATGCGGAGTTGCACTTTGCTGAGATTAACTTCTCTGATAGCTTGTCAGACAGGCAAAGGTACTGTCTCAAGCGTATCAACGAATCAGCAAGGTCCAACTGCCACGTTGATAAGGTCATCCCCAAAATTTTTGATGCGAATTTTCATGTTGAGAAGGATAGAATCCATTGGACGAAAGAAACAGCTAATTGTATTTATAACCATTGGTTGACGGTACTTAGTTTAAACTAAATGTGGGTCAAGGCAATAGCTCCCCAAACATAGGATTAGGAACAAACCTTGTCAATTTAGCAGCTGACTGTGATCTCTCACCATCTGAAAAATCAATTCTCGATCGTGGTCTTACTTTTATACCAACTCCAAAACCAAAAACAGGATTAGATTTGCTTTTAGACACAGGTCTTATTGAAGTAGCTAATTTTGGTCATTCAGTAAAAATAGCCCATCATTTTCGAAATTTAAATGGAGAGTCAAAACCATTCACTGGAAAATCCGGTTGGGACCCTCCAGATAGGCTAGTTGATGACAATGTTAAAGCAACCATAAAAACGGTTGCTGGTATAGCCAGATCATTGCCAATTACAAACAATAAGCAAAACCTTTCATTTCTCGAACGACAGGCTATCAACAAATTACGTAGAAATCAAAATATTATTATAAAACCAGCCGATAAAGGTTCAGCAACTGTGATTATGTCTAGAGAAAACTACATCCGCGAGGCCGAAAGGCAGTTAACTAACACCAGGCATTACAGAAAACTTGATAATTTAATTTGGCCTCAAAACCGACAAAATTTCATTGAAATACTTAATTCATTGCATACAGATAAGTACATCGATAAGAAACAGCTAAAGTATCTGCTAGGTGAGAATAATCCACAAAATCGGACATTTTATATCTTGCCTAAAATCCATAGACCTATCAGCACCTGGTTAGATCCATTGACACCACCTGGACGACCCATCATTTCAGACTGTGGCAGTGAGTCTTATGGCATTTCAGAATATATTGATTACTATTTAAAGCCCATTGCTAATAGACACAAGAGCTTTCTCAAGAACACAGAACACTTTCTTTCAAAGCTATCCAAATTGTCAGTTCCGAAAGATGCATATTTAGTCACATTAGACATAGATGCTATGTATACCAATATAGATATTGATGCTGGAGTCAATGCTATTAAGAATTCTTTTGTCAAATTTCCTGATCCAGATCGACCAGACACGGAAATTCTAAAATTATTAGAGCTAAGTCTTAAAGGAAACGATTTCCAATTTAATGGTGAAAATTACCTTCAAATCTGTGGATGCGCAATGGGTAAACGATTCAGCCCAAATTTTGCCACGATTTATGTTGCGGAGTGGGAAGAGGAGGCACTGAACAAATCAACCAAAAAGCCTCTTCTTTACCTCAGATATCTAGATGACATCTTCATAGTTTGGCAACATTCAGAAGAAGACTTTTGGGAATTTTTTCGCATTTTAAATAACCAAGATTCAAATATCAAGCTAAAAGCTACTATTAGTGGAACATCTGTTGACTTTTTAGATGTCACGATCTATAAGGGTCCTCAATTTGATTCCTCTGGAAAATTAGAATATAAAGTATTCTTTAAGCCAACAGACTCACATCAGCTGCTTCACAAAAAATCATTTCATCCTCCACACACATTTAAAGGTTTGATCAAATCGCAAATCATAAGATTTTTTCGAAACTCTAGCAACAGGCAAAATCTGAATAGTGCATGCTCTACTCTGTTTGATGCTTTGAAAGCACGAGGCTATTCAGCCCGTTTTCTTCGAAAAATTAAAGCAGACACCATCAATGAGCTTGAAAATCTAAAACCTCATAGCGGACCCGAGTTTGAGCCTGTCCAAATTAAACACAATAAACCAATCATGTGCGATGGATCAGTTTCTAAATGCGACAAAAATAGATGCAAAGTAAACAACTATATTGTAAACCAACAAACATTCCTGAGCTTTCAAACTAAAAATGAATATCATATCCGAACTAATATGCATTGTGATTCTGAGAATGTAGTTTATTTGATCAATTGTGCCCTTTGCCAGAAACAGTATGTTGGTGAAACCAAAAATGCATTTAGAGTGCGTGCTAGACGCCACGTTTCTGATATTAACACCTCAGCAGATACGCCAATTGCTCAACATTTCCAACTTCCTGATCATTCAGTTGAACATCATTTTGAAATCATGCCAATAGAACAGATTCCGACCTTCGATAGTGAGGAAGAAACGAGTTCGTTTCGCAAAATCCGAGAAGGCCATTGGATTAGAACACTCCAAACAAAAGCATCATTTGGAATAAATGTAGATTCGGGAATATCACAAAAGAACAAAATTATCCCATTTCAACTCATATACAATAGACGTAATGTTGAATTAGCAAAAGCCATGAAAGACGAATATTCACAGTTGCAATCTAAATTAAAGGAACCGATCAAAGCACGACCAGTAATAGCTTACAATAGAAATCCAAACCTGAAAGATTTGCTAGTAAGATCAAAGTTAGACCTTATAGTTCCTGATAACAATGACAAGGTTTCATCCCTCCCTACCTATTCTTAAATAAATCTAATCCCAACCAAAATCAATGGTGGGGCAACATGAAATCATATCCGTAGGACATCTTTTAATTTTGTGTCTGCAAAAGTATGTGTGCGTTCGTTCGTTCGTTCGTTCGTTCGTTCGTTCGTTCGTTCGTTCGTTCGTTCGTTCGTGCGTGCGTGCGTGCGTGCGTGCGTTCGTTCGTTCGTGCGTCCGGGCGTTTGTTCGTATGTGTGTGGGTGTGTGCTCGTACATCCGCACGTGTGTGCATCTATACTTGCGTGGGTGTATGTGTGCGTGTGTGTATGTGGGTGTGGGTGCATTAATTCGTGAGTACATTAGTGCGTGGGTGTGTGCGTGCATGCATTCGTGCGTTCGTTCGTGCATGCGTTCATGCATGCATTATTGCGTGCATTCGTGCATGTATTACTGTGGGCATGTGTTATTGCATGCATTCGTGCATTCGTTCAGATGTGTGCGTGCGTGCGTGCGTGCGTGCGTACGTGCGTGCGTGCGTGCGTGCGTACGTGGTGCATTCGTGTGTGTGTGATTTCTCTATAATGTAGGATCAATCCCAGCCTTTACCTGTTAAAGCGACCTACTGATAAGTTCATTTTACCCCAACTAATCTCAAGGGGGGACCACTCTAAGTAAATCTAAACTTGGTCTCGATAGGACAAATTTAGGTAAAGAAATTTGTAATTAAATTCCTGTGCCAATGCGTTTTTTTCAATGTAAAGACGGACTTGCTTGTGCCAGGCCTCCATATTTGTCCCAAATCAAACAATTTTAAACTGTTAATATTTATAAATACACTGTCGGAATTGGTCTGCTGGTAGCTGATGTTTCGTTTGCACGGTCGTCCATACCTGCAATCGTGCATGCATGCGTTCGCGTGTACATTCGTTCGTTCGTTCGTTCGTTCGTTCGTTCGTTCGTTCGTTCGTTCGTTCGTTCGTTCGTTCGTTCGTTCGTTCGTTCGTTCGTTCGTTCGTTCGTTCGGGCGGGCGGGCGGGCGGGCGGGCGTCCGCGCATTCATATGTGCTTATGTTCATTAATTCATTCATTCATTCATTCGTCCACCTATCTGTTCACTCATCCTGTCACCTGTCCTTGGCCTCTCTATTGGTTTACTGGTCTGTGCCTCTCAGACACCAATTGATTGTCTGTGTGGATGGACTGATGGATGGATTACTGGGTTGGTGTCCGGGTGGGCGCATGGATTGTTTGGACATATATGTTTGTAAGGGTGCAAACCACCTCTCTTCCGCAACCACCTGTCATATTTTATTCTTATTTTTTCAACAGCCAACTCATTGCAAAGAAGCAATTAGCACTTTGCAATGACTAAGTGAATAAATTAAACCAAATTCGGAAATCAAGTTGTAGCTTTCACCCATTTTCCTATTCATTTGTTCAGTCGTCTAGTCATCCACCGGGTATCTGTCTATCAGTTTACAAATCTGTTCTCCCCTTAATCAAGTATTTGTTTAAGTGGATGGCGGGATGGACTGATTGATGGATTGATATGCTGGTGTCTGGGCGGGTGAATGAGTGCATGGGTTGTTGGACATATAAGCGTGCAAAGCTCAAACAACCTGTGACTTACAACCACCTCTCTTTTGAAGGAATCTCACTAGACCAACAACATTCAGTCAATCCACAATGGATCATCCTATGTCAGAAAGACCTGCTCAAAACTATTTGTTTAATCCTATTTTCGAACACATGGCAACGCCAACTTATTACAAAGAAGTAATCAATGCTTTGTAATAACTGAGTGAACCGATTTGCCCAGATCAAAAAACTGTATAACTCCTAACAGTCAGAATTTGTTACTATTTTCGAACACACGGCAACGCCAACTTATTACAAAGAAGTAATCAACGCTTTGTAATGACTGAGTGAACCGATTCGCCAAGATAAAAAAACTGTATAACTTGTCAGAATTTGTTTTAAATAATCTGTATTCAGGAAACCTGTCCCTTGCAGTACTCAAACAACAAGTAAATTATTCTCAGCCGCCATGATTAAACATATCTCGGCAGCATTTGATCTAATGACTGACCAAATAGCCCTCATTGTTATTTTCACACCTTAATCGCCTGAAACGAACCGGCGTACTAACCCATGCTACAGTTAGATAAGCTCAATATAATTAAGCAATCACGCCTTTTGTATTAGCTGTTTAACTTCAGTAGCGCACAAGGCGCACATTGATCTAAAGCAGGTCTTCGGGTTTAGTTTGATCTTTTGTGGAGAGACTGAATTAATAGTTAATCAGTAGTCACCATTGCAGTAATTCTCCTATAAATCTGTAAGAATTATCAGTTGCCATTAGACCAGATTTTTCGCTGCATGACGAAGACCATTACGTCGAAAGCGCTCCAGCAACTGACAGTGTAAGCTTTAATTTTATATATATAATAATAATCTTGTATTAATTGTTCTTATTTTTCAGTCTCTAAATTGTTTCAACACATATCGCTCTAGTTAATATTTGGAAATTAACTTTTTTGAACTTTTCTGACTAAATTTGACATAAATCTGTAGAAATTTGATTACGTTCTAAAATGGCCAAGAATTTCAACGGCCCAGTAGGTAAAGGACGCAAATCTGGCAACCCAGCGTCCAACTTTTCTTCAACCAAAAGTGCTCCTAACCAGTCTGTTCAGGCCTTTCAGAGACTGGTTAAGATGTACTTCCATGTGTTGCAATGCTTGCATCACTATGGTCTTTTACGAGAGCATTTGGCATCAGACTCTCTCCCGAAATCTCTCAGCATGAAAATGGAGGAGATGAACTCGTTTTTCTGCCCTGCCTTACGAGATGACGAATTTTTGAAATCGACCAGCATGATAAACCAAATTTGGGCTCATAGCTGCTTAGAAAATTTAATCAAAGATTATCGAAGCAAATTGGACAAATTAAAGGCAGAGGTAAAAGTGGCCGAATCTAATGTAACTCTTGATCTAGACAGAGCCAAAGGCATAGCATTGAAATGGGGTAGGCAAAATTTTGGAAATAAATTGGTCACAATGACAATCACAAATCTTTGGAAATTTTTGGCAGAAATAGCTAGTGATAAGCAAAATAGAGTGATGTCTCTACCAACACCGGCGGCCACACCGAGTACAGGTTCAGGTTATCATTCAACAATGACTAACAAACGACAACGGTCACCAACCACCTTCACACCCTCGCCTACAACTTCCAAGCGGACGAATCTGTATACATCACCAACACCAGCACCTGGTGTTGATGATGTAACAGAGTCATGGCCGGCTCTCCCAAAGACAAATTCTCCTCCTGTGCGCCGTTGTCGGGTTGTTACTCACCGTTCCCCCAATCTACCACCTAGCAACTCTTCCTCATCTCTTCCACTATCCTCTCCTCGCCACCTTCTGACTCGATCTTCTCCTCTTCCTCCTTCTCCTCTCTCAATCCCGCCTCCTCCTCTTCCTCCTCAAACTTCTTCTCTTCATGCATCTCCTCTCTCAATCCCGCCTCCTCCTCTTCCTCCTCAAACTTCTTCTCTTTATGCATCTCCTCTCTCAATCCCGCCTCTTGCTCCTCATACTCAATCTTCTCCTCTTGCATCTCCTCTCTCCATCCCTCCTCCTCCTCTTCCTCCTACGCTTCATCTCTCTTCTCCTCACGCACCTTCTTCTGCTCCTCTTCTTCTGTCTCCACCTCCTCTCCCTCCTATGGAGAATAATAGTAACCTGTCTGACAGGAAGTTTGCTAAGTACCGTCATCAATCGCATAGCAAGGGCTTGTGGAGGATCCCCAGAATCACCAAAAAGATTCTGATGATAGGGTCCTCTAATCTAGCCCGAATTGATTTAGATGTCCATCCTGACATCCAGGTTGAGTGCTATCCTGGTGCCGCATTATCACATTTCAGAACAATGGCTATGCGACACCAGGATGGCCCTAGCCCGGAGAAGATCATCTTGAATATTGGCATCAACTCCAAAAATGAGCATCCAACCAAAGCCTCAAGCCATTTACGGTTCATGGCTCGTGAATTTAAAAACACCTTCCCTAATGCGGAGTTGCACTTTGCTGAGATTAACTTCTCTGATAGCTTGTCAGACAGGCAAAGGTACTGTCTCAAGCGTATCAACGAATCAGCAAGGTCCAACTGCCACGTTGATAAGGTCATCCCCAAAATTTTTGATGCGAATTTTCATGTTGAGAAGGATAGAATCCATTGGACGAAAGAAACAGCTAATTGTATTTATAACCATTGGTTGACGGTACTTAGTTTAAACTAAATGTGGGTCAAGGCAATAGCTCCCCTAACATAGGATTAGGAACAAACCTTGTCAATTTAGCAGCTGACTGTGATCTCTCACCATCTGAAAAATCAATTCTCGATCGTGGTCTTACTTTTATACCAACTCCAAAACCAAAAACAGGATTAGATTTGCTTTTAGACACAGGTCTTATTGAAGTAGCTAATTTTGGTCATTCAGTAAAAATAGCCCATCATTTTCGAAATTTAAATGGAGAGTCAAAACCATTCACTGGAAAATCCGGTTGGGACCCTCCAGATAGGCTAGTTGATGACAATGTTAAAGCAACCATAAAAACGGTTGCTGGTATAGCCAGATCATTGCCAATTACAAACAATAAGCAAAACCTTTCATTTCTCGAACGACAGGCTATCAACAAATTACGTAGAAATCAAAATATTATTATAAAACCAGCCGATAAAGGTTCAGCAACTGTGATTATGTCTAGAGAAAACTACATCCGCGAGGCCGAAAGGCAGTTAACTAACACCAGGCATTACAGAAAACTTGATAATTTAATTTGGCCTCAAAACCGACAAAATTTCATTGAAATACTTAATTCATTGCATACAGATAAGTACATCGATAAGAAACAGCTAAAGTATCTGCTAGGTGAGAATAATCCACAAAATCGGACATTTTATATCTTGCCTAAAATCCATAGACCTATCAGCACCTGGTTAGATCCATTGACACCACCTGGACGACCCATCATTTCAGACTGTGGCAGTGAGTCTTATGGCATTTCAGAATATATTGATTACTATTTAAAGCCCATTGCTAATAGACACAAGAGCTTTCTCAAGAACACAGAACACTTTCTTTCAAAGCTATCCAAATTGTCAGTTCCGAAAGATGCATATTTAGTCACATTAGACATAGATGCTATGTATACCAATATAGATATTGATGCTGGAGTCAATGCTATTAAGAATTCTTTTGTCAAATTTCCTGATCCAGATCGACCAGACACGGAAATTCTAAAATTATTAGAGCTAAGTCTTAAAGGAAACGATTTCCAATTTAATGGTGAAAATTACCTTCAAATCTGTGGATGCGCAATGGGTAAACGATTCAGCCCAAATTTTGCCACGATTTATGTTGCGGAGTGGGAAGAGGAGGCACTGAACAAATCAACCAAAAAGCCTCTTCTTTACCTCAGATATCTAGATGACATCTTCATAGTTTGGCAACATTCAGAAGAAGACTTTTGGGAATTTTTTCGCATTTTAAATAACCAAGATTCAAATATCAAGCTAAAAGCTACTATTAGTGGAACATCTGTTGACTTTTTAGATGTCACGATCTATAAGGGTCCTCAATTTGATTCCTCTGGAAAATTAGAATATAAAGTATTCTTTAAGCCAACAGACTCACATCAGCTGCTTCACAAAAAATCATTTCATCCTCCACACACATTTAAAGGTTTGATCAAATCGCAAATCATAAGATTTTTTCGAAACTCTAGCAACAGGCAAAATCTGAATAGTGCATGCTCTACTCTGTTTGATGCTTTGAAAGCACGAGGCTATTCAGCCCGTTTTCTTCGAAAAATTAAAGCAGACACCATCAATGAGCTTGAAAATCTAAAACCTCATAGCGGACCCGAGTTTGAGCCTGTCCAAATTAAACACAATAAACCAATCATGTGCGATGGATCAGTTTCTAAATGCGACAAAAATAGATGCAAAGTAAACAACTATATTGTAAACCAACAAACATTCCTGAGCTTTCAAACTAAAAATGAATATCATATCCGAACTAATATGCATTGTGATTCTGAGAATGTAGTTTATTTGATCAATTGTGCCCTTTGCCAGAAACAGTATGTTGGTGAAACCAAAAATGCATTTAGAGTGCGTGCTAGACGCCACGTTTCTGATATTAACACCTCAGCAGATACGCCAATTGCTCAACATTTCCAACTTCCTGATCATTCAGTTGAACATCATTTTGAAATCATGCCAATAGAACAGATTCCGACCTTCGATAGTGAGGAAGAAACGAGTTCGTTTCGCAAAATCCGAGAAGGCCATTGGATTAGAACACTCCAAACAAAAGCATCATTTGGAATAAATGTAGATTCGGGAATATCACAAAAGAACAAAATTATCCCATTTCAACTCATATACAATAGACGTAATGTTGAATTAGCAAAAGCCATGAAAGACGAATATTCACAGTTGCAATCTAAATTAAAGGAACCGATCAAAGCACGACCAGTAATAGCTTACAATAGAAATCCAAACCTGAAAGATTTGCTAGTAAGATCAAAGTTAGACCTTATAGTTCCTGATAACAATGACAAGGTTTCATCCCTCCCTACCTATTCTTAAATAAATCTAATCCCAACCAAAATCAATGGTGGGGCAACATGAAATCATATCCGTAGGACATCTTTTAATTTTGTGTCTGCAAAAGTATGTGTGCGTTCGTTCGTTCGTTCGTTCGTTCGTTCGTTCGTTCGTTCGTTCGTTCGTGCGTGCGTGCGTGCGTGCGTGCGTTCGTTCGTTCGTGCGTCCGGGCGTTTGTTCGTATGTGTGTGGGTGTGTGCTCGTACATCCGCACGTGTGTGCATCTATACTTGCGTGGGTGTATGTGTGCGTGTGTGTATGTGGGTGTGGGTGCATTAATTCGTGAGTACATTAGTGCGTGGGTGTGTGCGTGCATGCATTCGTGCGTTCGTTCGTGCATGCGTTCATGCATGCATTATTGCGTGCATTCGTGCATGTATTACTGTGGGCATGTGTTATTGCATGCATTCGTGCATTCGTTCAGATGTGTGCGTGCGTGCGTGCGTGCGTACGTGCGTGCGTGCGTGCGTGCGTACGTGGTGCATTCGTGTGTGTGTGATTTCTCTATAATGTAGGATCAATCCCAGCCTTTACCTGTTAAAGCGACCTACTGATAAGTTCATTTTACCCCAACTAATCTCAAGGGGGGACCACTCTAAGTAAATCTAAACTTGGTCTCGATAGGACAAATTTAGGTAAAGAAATTTGTAATTAAATTCCTGTGCCAATGCGTTTTTTTCAATGTAAAGACGGACTTGCTTGTGCCAGGCCTCCATATTTGTCCCAAATCAAACAATTTTAAACTGTTAATATTTATAAATACACTGTCGGAATTGGTCTGCTGGTAGCTGATGTTTCGTTTGCACGGTCGTCCATACCTGCAATCGTGCATGCATGCGTTCGCGTGTACATTCGTTCGTTCGTTCGTTCGTTCGTTCGTTCGTTCGTTCGTTCGTTCGTTCGTTCGTTCGTTCGTTCGTTCGTTCGTTCGTTCGTTCGTTCGTTCGTTCGTTCGTTCGTTCGGGCGGGCGGGCGGGCGGGCGGGCGTCCGCGCATTCATATGTGCTTATGTTCATTAATTCATTCATTCATTCATTCGTCCACCTATCTGTTCACTCATCCTGTCACCTGTCCTTGGCCTCTCTATTGGTTTACTGGTCTGTGCCTCTCAGACACCAATTGATTGTCTGTGTGGATGGACTGATGGATGGATTACTGGGTTGGTGTCCGGGTGGGCGCATGGATTGTTTGGACATATATGTTTGTAAGGGTGCAAACCACCTCTCTTCCGCAACCACCTGTCATATTTTATTCTTATTTTTTCAACAGCCAACTCATTGCAAAGAAGCAATTAGCACTTTGCAATGACTAAGTGAATAAATTAAACCAAATTCGGAAATCAAGTTGTAGCTTTCACCCATTTTCCTATTCATTTGTTCAGTCGTCTAGTCATCCACCGGGTATCTGTCTATCAGTTTACAAATCTGTTCTCCCCTTAATCAAGTATTTGTTTAAGTGGATGGCGGGATGGACTGATTGATGGATTGATATGCTGGTGTCTGGGCGGGTGAATGAGTGCATGGGTTGTTGGACATATAAGCGTGCAAAGCTCAAACAACCTGTGACTTACAACCACCTCTCTTTTGAAGGAATCTCACTAGACCAACAACATTCAGTCAATCCACAATGGATCATCCTATGTCAGAAAGACCTGCTCAAAACTATTTGTTTAATCCTATTTTCGAACACATGGCAACGCCAACTTATTACAAAGAAGTAATCAATGCTTTGTAATAACTGAGTGAACCGATTTGCCCAGATCAAAAAACTGTATAACTCCTAACAGTCAGAATTTGTTACTATTTTCGAACACACGGCAACGCCAACTTATTACAAAGAAGTAATCAACGCTTTGTAATGACTGAGTGAACCGATTCGCCAAGATAAAAAAACTGTATAACTTGTCAGAATTTGTTTTAAATAATCTGTATTCAGGAAACCTGTCCCTTGCAGTACTCAAACAACAAGTAAATTATTCTCAGCCGCCATGATTAAACATATCTCGGCAGCATTTGATCTAATGACTGACCAAATAGCCCTCATTGTTATTTTCACACCTTAATCGCCTGAAACGAACCGGCGTACTAACCCATGCTACAGTTAGATAAGCTCAATATAATTAAGCAATCACGCCTTTTGTATTAGCTGTTTAACTTCAGTAGCGCACAAGGCGCACATTGATCTAAAGCAGGTCTTCGGGTTTAGTTTGATCTTTTGTGGAGAGACTGAATTAATAGTTAATCAGTAGTCACCATTGCAGTAATTCTCCTATAAATCTGTAAGAATTATCAGTTGCCATTAGACCAGTTTTTTCGCTGCATGACGAAGACCATTACGTCGAAAGCGCTCCAGCAACTGACAGTGTAAGCTTTAATTTTATATATATAATAATAATCTTGTATTAATTGTTCTTATTTTTCAGTCTCTAAATTGTTTCAACACATATCGCTCTAGTTAATATTTGGAAATTAACTTTTTTGAACTTTTCTGACTAAATTTGACATAAATCTGTAGAAATTTGATTACGTTCTAAAATGGCCAAGAATTTCAACGGCCCAGTAGGTAAAGGACGCAAATCTGGCAACCCAGCGTCCAACTTTTCTTCAACCAAAAGTGCTCCTAACCAGTCTGTTCAGGCCTTTCAGAGACTGGTTAAGATGTACTTCCATGTGTTGCAATGCTTGCATCACTATGGTCTTTTACGAGAGCATTTGGCATCAGACTCTCTCCCGAAATCTCTCAGCATGAAAATGGAGGAGATGAACTCGTTTTTCTGCCCTGCCTTACGAGATGACGAATTTTTGAAATCGACCAGCATGATAAACCAAATTTGGGCTCATAGCTGCTTAGAAAATTTAATCAAAGATTATCGAAGCAAATTGGACAAATTAAAGGCAGAGGTAAAAGTGGCCGAATCTAATGTAACTCTTGATCTAGACAGAGCCAAAGGCATAGCATTGAAATGGGGTAGGCAAAATTTTGGAAATAAATTGGTCACAATGACAATCACAAATCTTTGGAAATTTTTGGCAGAAATAGCTAGTGATAAGCAAAATAGAGTGATGTCTCTACCAACACCGGCGGCCACACCGAGTACAGGTTCAGGTTATCATTCAACAATGACTAACAAACGACAACGGTCACCAACCACCTTCACACCCTCGCCTACAACTTCCAAGCGGACGAATCTGTATACATCACCAACACCAGCACCTGGTGTTGATGATGTAACAGAGTCATGGCCGGCTCTCCCAAAGACAAATTCTCCTCCTGTGCGCCGTTGTCGGGTTGTTACTCACCGTTCCCCCAATCTACCACCTAGCAACTCTTCCTCATCTCTTCCACTATCCTCTCCTCGCCACCTTCTGACTCGATCTTCTCCTCTTCCTCCTTCTCCTCTCTCAATCCCGCCTCCTCCTCTTCCTCCTCAAACTTCTTCTCTTCATGCATCTCCTCTCTCAATCCCGCCTCCTCCTCTTCCTCCTCAAACTTCTTCTCTTTATGCATCTCCTCTCTCAATCCCGCCTCTTGCTCCTCATACTCAATCTTCTCCTCTTGCATCTCCTCTCTCCATCCCTCCTCCTCCTCTTCCTCCTACGCTTCATCTCTCTTCTCCTCACGCACCTTCTTCTGCTCCTCTTCTTCTGTCTCCACCTCCTCTCCCTCCTATGGAGAATAATAGTAACCTGTCTGACAGGAAGTTTGCTAAGTACCGTCATCAATCGCATAGCAAGGGCTTGTGGAGGATCCCCAGAATCACCAAAAAGATTCTGATGATAGGGTCCTCTAATCTAGCCCGAATTGATTTAGATGTCCATCCTGACATCCAGGTTGAGTGCTATCCTGGTGCCGCATTATCACATTTCAGAACAATGGCTATGCGACACCAGGATGGCCCTAGCCCGGAGAAGATCATCTTGAATATTGGCATCAACTCCAAAAATGAGCATCCAACCAAAGCCTCAAGCCATTTACGGTTCATGGCTCGTGAATTTAAAAACACCTTCCCTAATGCGGAGTTGCACTTTGCTGAGATTAACTTCTCTGATAGCTTGTCAGACAGGCAAAGGTACTGTCTCAAGCGTATCAACGAATCAGCAAGGTCCAACTGCCACGTTGATAAGGTCATCCCCAAAATTTTTGATGCGAATTTTCATGTTGAGAAGGATAGAATCCATTGGACGAAAGAAACAGCTAATTGTATTTATAACCATTGGTTGACGGTACTTAGTTTAAACTAAATGTGGGTCAAGGCAATAGCTCCCCTAACATAGGATTAGGAACAAACCTTGTCAATTTAGCAGCTGACTGTGATCTCTCACCATCTGAAAAATCAATTCTCGATCGTGGTCTTACTTTTATACCAACTCCAAAACCAAAAACAGGATTAGATTTGCTTTTAGACACAGGTCTTATTGAAGTAGCTAATTTTGGTCATTCAGTAAAAATAGCCCATCATTTTCGAAATTTAAATGGAGAGTCAAAACCATTCACTGGAAAATCCGGTTGGGACCCTCCAGATAGGCTAGTTGATGACAATGTTAAAGCAACCATAAAAACGGTTGCTGGTATAGCCAGATCATTGCCAATTACAAACAATAAGCAAAACCTTTCATTTCTCGAACGACAGGCTATCAACAAATTACGTAGAAATCAAAATATTATTATAAAACCAGCCGATAAAGGTTCAGCAACTGTGATTATGTCTAGAGAAAACTACATCCGCGAGGCCGAAAGGCAGTTAACTAACACCAGGCATTACAGAAAACTTGATAATTTAATTTGGCCTCAAAACCGACAAAATTTCATTGAAATACTTAATTCATTGCATACAGATAAGTACATCGATAAGAAACAGCTAAAGTATCTGCTAGGTGAGAATAATCCACAAAATCGGACATTTTATATCTTGCCTAAAATCCATAGACCTATCAGCACCTGGTTAGATCCATTGACACCACCTGGACGACCCATCATTTCAGACTGTGGCAGTGAGTCTTATGGCATTTCAGAATATATTGATTACTATTTAAAGCCCATTGCTAATAGACACAAGAGCTTTCTCAAGAACACAGAACACTTTCTTTCAAAGCTATCCAAATTTTCAGTTCCGAAAGATGCATATTTAGTCACATTAGACATAGATGCTATGTATACCAATATAGATATTGATGCTGGAGTCAATGCTATTAAGAATTCTTTTGTCAAATTTCCTGATCCAGATCGACCAGACACGGAAATTCTAAAATTATTAGAGCTACGTCTTAAAGGAAACGATTTCCAATTTAATGGTGAAAATTACCTTCAAATCTGTGGATGCGCAATGGGTAAACGATTCAGCCCAAATTTTGCCACGATTTATGTTGCGGAGTGGGAAGAGGAGGCACTGAACAAATCAACCAAAAAGCCTCTTCTTTACCTCAGATATCTAGATGACATCTTCATAGTTTGGCAACATTCAGAAGAAGACTTTTGGGAATTTTTTCGCATTTTAAATAACCAAGATTCAAATATCAAGCTAAAAGCTACTATTAGTGGAACATCTGTTGACTTTTTAGATGTCACGATCTATAAGGGTCCTCAATTTGATTCCTCTGGAAAATTAGAATATAAAGTATTCTTTAAGCCAACAGACTCACATCAGCTGCTTCACAAAAAATCATTTCATCCTCCACACACATTTAAAGGTTTGATCAAATCGCAAATCATTTTTTCGAAACTCTAGCAACAGGCAAAATCTGAATAGTGCATGCTCTACTCTGTTTGATGCTTTGAAAGCACGAGGCTATTCAGCCCGTTTTCTTCGAAAAATTAAAGCAGACACCATCAATGAGCTTGAAAATCTAAAACCTCATAGCGGACCCGAGTTTGAGCCTGTCCAAATTAAACACAATACACCAATCATGTGCGATGGATCAGTTTCTAAATGCGACAAAAATAGATGCAAAGTAAACAACTATATTGTAAACCAACAAACATTCCTGAGCTTTCAAACTAAAAATGAATATCATATCCGAACTAATATGCATTGTGATTCTGAGAATGTAGTTTATTTGATCAATTGTGCCCTTTGCCAGAAACAGTATGTTGGTGAAACCAAAAATGCATTTAGAGTGCGTGCTAGACGCCACGTTTCTGATATTAACACCTCAGCAGATACGCCAATTGCTCAACATTTCCAACTTCCTGATCATTCAGTTGAACATCATTTTGAAATCATGCCAATAGAACAGATTCCGACCTTCGATAGTGAGGAAGAAACGAGTTCGTTTCGCAAAATCCGAGAAGGCCATTGGATTAGAACACTCCAAACAAAAGCACCATTTGGAATAAATGTAGATTCGGGAATATCACAAAAGAACAAAATTATCCCATTTCAACTCATATACAATAGACGTAATGTTGAATTAGCAAAAACCATGAAAGACGAATATTCACAGTTGCAATCTAAATTAAAGGAACCGATCAAAGCACGACCAGTAATAGCTTACAATAGAAATCCAAACCTGAAAGATTTGCTAGTAAGATCAAAGTTAGACCTTATAGTTCCTGATAACAATGACAAGGTTTCATCCCTCCCTACCTATTCTTAAATAAATCTAATCCCAACCAAAATCAATGGTGGGGCAACATGAAATCATATCCGTAGGACATCTTTTAATTTTGTGTCTGCAAAAGTGCGTGCGTGCGTGCGTGCGTGCGTGCGTGCGTGCGTGCGTGCGTTCGTCCGGGCGTTCGTTCGTTCGTTCGTCCGGGCGTTTGTTCGTATGTGTGTATGGGTGTGTGCTCGTACATCCGTACGTGTGTGCATCTATACTTGCGTGGGTGTATGTGTGCGTGTGTATGTGGGTGTGGGTGCATTAATTCGTGAGTACATTAGTGCCTGGGTGTGTACGTGCATGCATTCGTGCGTCCGTTCGTGCATGCGTTCATGCTTGCATTATTGCGTGCATTCGTGCATGTATTACTGCGTGCGTGCGTGCTTGCGTGCGTGCGTGCGTGCGTACGTGCGTGCGTGCGTACGTGCGTATGTACGTGCGTATGTGTATGTGTGTGCATTCGTGTGTCTGATTTCTCTATAATGTAGGATCAAGCCCAGCCTTTACCTGTTAAAGCGACCTACTGATTAATTCACTTTACCCCAACTAATCTCAAGGGGGGACCACTCTAAGTAAATCTAAACTTGGTCTCGATAGGACAAATTTAGGCAAAGAAATTTGTAATTAAATTCCTGTGCCAATGCGTTATTTTTCAATGTAAAGACAGACAGACAGACAGACAGACAGACAGACAGACAGACAGACAGACAGACAGACAGACAGACAGACAGACAGCTCGATGCCGACTGTGGAGTCATAACTACAGCACAGCTCACTGGCAAATGAGCTGAGCTAAATTACCTAGCTAGGCTTGAATATAAACAACTACTTAATGATTTGTTGATCTAATAAATAGCATCTCTATGGTATCTAAATGTACAGTGCAACTCAGAAATAACTTATCATGTTTCCAGAACAAAATATAAAGTAGGATGGTGGGCTATCAAACCCTGGTAGTTAACGTATAATGGTGATTTGATGGAATTTTTAAAGAAAATACTCCACAACCCTATAAGCAAGTGGCAATGTCGGATAGCATTATAAGTTTTCTTTTTATCCATATAATTTATATTCCGAAGATCCTAATGAGTATCCTACAATATCAATTTTAATTTGCCATGTTATGATCAAACTTGGCTACTTTCAACTTGAGGAGGAGTTTATCAAGCCATAGTAACAGGACTGAGTAATCAATAAAAATTATTGCAGAGTATTAAGTCGGTATAAATCAAGGCAATGATAAGATAAATTTGCTTAGCTGAGACAAAATTCACTTTTAATTGGTTTTCGCTTAGCTTTTTCTGGTTAAATATGGATTTAAAGATAAGTCTGCTAAGAATTAATGGTGGCAGCCATTTTAAAACTCAAATCACATGATCCAAAAGCAATTTTACAAGTGATGGTATAACTATTTGACTTAGATTTATTAAATATTTTACGTGGAAGTAAAGAATGAATATACTTAGATTATATGTTAAAAGGTTTTGCCATACAACAAGTATTTTCCGATAAGACATGCTTAAACAAAGATACCACGATTTTAAAGACACCACAGTTTGATGATACACTACCCTATGGTGAATATTTTGAACATAATTGGTGTGGTTTGGAAGACATTGCGTCTATGATCAACATCTTATTTACTAACATGTTTCTCCTTTCAGTTATTACAGAGCTGTTGTCAATTTGGGTGGAATTAAAACTGCACACACGCACGCACGCACATATATGTATATATCTATCTATATATATATATATAAATATATATATATATATATATATATATATATATATATATATATATATATATATATATATATATATATATATATATATATATATATATATATATATATATATATATATATATATATATATATATATATATGTGCGTGCGTGCGTGCGTGCGTGCGTGCGTGCGTGCGTGCGTGCGTGCGTGTATGCGTGTATGCGTGCTAGCGTGCGTGCATGCATGTGTGTGCAGTTTTAATTCCACCCAAATGGACAACAGCTATGTAATAACTGAAAGGAGAAACATGTTAGTTAACATGGTCACCTTTATTCAGACGTTTAATCAACCGTGTGTGAATAATATGTTGTTAACTAAGTATGCCATGACGCTATGTGTATGTATTAATGTCACAGGATCTTTGGGGTGCGTGGAGATGCCACGTATCCCAAAACCATGCTGCCTGCTCAGATACAGATATAGTGTTGTATTCGGTTGATTAAACGTCTGAATAAAGGTGACTATAAGAGATCCGCCAGATTTCTTGAAAATATCATTAGCATATGTAAGCACAGAAATCCACTATAACAAAATGGGAACTTTATTGAGCTTTGATTTAGATTCAGTTGTGTATAGAAAAGCTAACTCTTAGAATGTGAAACACAATATATGCAGGTGAGTGATTGGTGCAAGCTGAGTGAACATTTAACACAAAGTACATATAACAATTAGTACAAATATCTGCGGTTATGGTAAGCTGTATTGTGCCATATTAATGTTATCCTGCCTCAATAAATGATACTATACACATACAATACATTATTAGATTTAAATATAAATATAAATACAATGAGTTTTCCCTCATGGCTGCCATATTTCACGTGACTAAGTTCAGTATTGCTAATTCTTACTGCATTCAAATGTGCATTTTAGTTCCTGTTCCATATCGATTAACTTAATTATTTCAAGTTAAACAATTTCTATCAATGTGTTGGCATAAGAACTGTCACTCGTCGTATACAAGGACAGAAAACCTTGAGAGACTAAGCAAGGCAAATATAATCGAACACAACGCAAGTTCATCAACAGTTCCTGTCCAGGTACCAAGATTTCCTCTATGAAGTAATGCATCTAAAGTAAAATTTATTTATCTTTTGTCAGCCAATGACAAAGGAAAATCTACATCTCATACAATAGTTGCATGTTTGCCATAGTATTCTTGACATATCAGGATATGACCAATCTTTAAGTGTGCGACTCGCTTGGGTAAATGATAATACAGGTACTGATAGTAATAATTGTACGAGCTGCACTATCAAATTCCAGAGGAGGACTGATAAAATATACAACATCACATTACATATCACAGAGGTGTCGTTAATATGGCTTTGTCAGGAACTTCATCTACCAGACTTGCATGCTGATATTGTAGGGCTAACATATGTGTCGGAACGATTTTGTGCCTTGTCCAGTGAATCCAATATACAAATACCGAATTCATTTGCGAGTCAAATGAGCACAGTTAAATATAAGCTAGCTTTTCGTGTGAAGGTGTGTATGAAATTCTTGTTGCCAATAATCAACCACGAATGGAGCCACGGATAGTACGTGTTCCAACAAAGTTTCGCCACATCTCTGCATCCACTATGAAAATAAATGATGACACCACATTCACAATTCATTCATTCAAATATCAATAGGAGGATTCTTTCTGTCCATGGTCCATGTTGATATATTACCATATGGATTTAATATATGTGAAGATAGCATGATAGCTCATGTTCCTGACAGTTTATACATGTTCCTAACCTTGTTGCTAGGAACATGACACCTCTTGAAGATAACGACAATCATCCGTCTCTCTAACAGACTAGAATACTCGGCATTGCGCAGGATATAATATACACAGCTAGTGGAGACAAATATTATACGACAAAACATGTTGGGTGGCAAGCAATCGGCCGTAAGTGAAACGTTCAAAGGAATTGGTAAATTTGTTCCACCAGGCGGGTCATGTAATGACTTACCGTGAAATATAAAACTTGACACTGCTTTGGCTAATAAAACACTGGAACAATTGATAACTATGGTACTGCCATTCCACCAAACCTGGTCAAGGGACGTTTTGTTCATTTCTCCACAGACAATATGGACATTAATTAGGACACGATGGTTGAAAAAGGAACTTTTCAGGCCTCTCAGGTTGCAGCATGACAGAGAAGCCCACTAGTAGTAGTGTCGGGATTAAAATGATACCACCTCCCTCAACTGGCCGCCGTTCGGCGATCCGTGGCCCCCACCACCCTGTCAATCCCTGTGGAATAGGTTGGTGAGACAGGTGGTTGGTATGCCTCTAGATGGAGGCCCTACGGATTGAGAGGGCGGTGGGGGCCACGGATCGCCAAACGGCGGCCAGTTGAGGGAGGTTGTATCATTTTAATCCCGACACTACTACTACGAAAATTATATCACCGTCCTCTCAATCCCTGGGGCATATGTTGCGGGGACCAGGTGCGGGGGCTGCTCCAGATGATTGGACAGGTCCATGCCGAGCAATGAATATGGGAAGGTTTCCAGCGCTTACCAAAGAGGATCCATGGAATCCTCACAAGAAAGTGCAGCGGATACGTGAGCGTCGTCAGTTGGCCAAGGAGGTGACTGCTAGCTTGCGAGTCAAGACTGTAGCCAGGCGGATGGAGGCCCATCAACTGGAGAGCTTAACTCTCAAACGCAGCATCGTTAAGCAGTGCCGAAGTCTGAGCCCAGCCCGGAGCATAAGGGGGCCGAGGTCTGAACTTTTAGCCCGGATCATAAGGCGAGAAGGCCAACACATTCCCGACCAGCGTCTCAGCGAAAGGGAGACAGAGGATAGAGGACGCTGGTCAGTACGCTGGGCATTCTTTAGAGGTCTGGAAGGAGACCTCACAGGCTGGATCATGCAAAAGCTCAGGCAGACTGTCCAGAACGCCTTCTACCTCCGCTACACCCATACCTATCGCACCCATCAAATCGAAGACGGTAGGGTGATGCTCTTCCACAAGAATGCTCCAGGGAGCCCGTGGCTGAACACAATAGGAGCAGCTCAGGACTGGGTGGCAGCAAGAGTGCAAGCCCGCCTCGACACAGACAATATCGATCGACCCAACACCAAGTGGGCTTTCATTTGATCAATCAACGTTGAGGTCAGGGCCGTCATCGACCGCCAAACTCTGCTTGGGACAGGCACCCCCTCTCAGACTCGATATGACAGAAGAAGAGTATGACTTCCCTCGACACCTACAGGGACAACATGTGTCTCTGGAGATGCCTAGCAGTCCACCGAGGAGTGAGAGCTGATAGAAGTATATCTCCTGCACGAGAGCTTGCCACAAAGTTCTACGGCATGACAGCGACAGTACCTGATGTCCGCAAGACCTCGCTGGATCAGCTGGACAAGGTAGAGGTCTTCGCCAAGATCAGGATTCGCGTGTATGAACCAACTGAAGAGGGCACCTGGCACTTGATCAGGTAAGCAGCTCACTACCATGACATCATGAGCATCGGAGTGTGAGACCACCACGCCTTCTACATCAAGAACATCTCCAAGCTGGCACATACACTAGTCTGCAGTCACTGTCAGCAGAGGTTTACACAGGCACACTGATCACTGTACAGGCGGCAAATCAAAAATCGTGTTTCTTGGAAAGAAGCTTGAGGCACCACAGTCATCGTATGAGAAAGCCTTCTATCCAACCCAACCATCCAGTTCAGCGGCTACTCGTTGGGTCGAGTATGGGCCGAGAAACATACACCATGTAGAGTGTGGGCACGGTGGCGAGCATTGGATCAAGGGCGCTCCTGTAGATGGTTATGATCTGACCACCAACACCGTTTACCAGTTTCATGGCTGTCACTGGCACGGGTGTCCACAACATCAGCGAGGTGAGGATGCCGATCAAAGATACCACAAGACAGTTCTGAGAGAGGAGAAGCTGAGAGCCTCTGGATGCACACTTGTGGTACAGTGGGAGTGCTGTATAAAACGCTGCCCAGGCGTCCCTAAACGGGTTCGGACTGTCCCATACCCACACTTCATAGTTTATGACTTCGAAGCACTCCTAGATGGTATCAAGACTCATCCTACGGAGACTCTCACGATCGAGAGTACTCACATACCTATCTCTGTGTCAGTTGGCTGCTCCTTAGAGGGCGTCACGAGGGAGCTCACCCACCTATGTAATCCTGACCCCAAAGAACTGAACAGAGAGTTCGTGCTGGAGATCCAACAGCGAGCATCTCTAATCCGGACAAGGGTTAGGGCACAGTACATACTGACAGACCTGGACAAGCTCCCAAAGCAACAGCAGCGACTGATCAATGGGTGGTGTGACCAAATGTCTGTACTGAGGTTCAACTCTGGGTGGTATGACCTGAACCTCATAAAGAAGTACTTTGTCGATGAGCCGACTGACAGTACAGGTACAGTGAAAGTCGCCAAGAAGGCTAGTCAGACCATGTTCCACCTAAGACCTGAGCTACGGTTTCTCGATGTGCTGAACTACCTCGGCCCAGGAGTCTCATACGAGGTATGGGTCAAAGCTTAAGGGTGTACACAGCAGAAGAGCTGGCTCCCGTATGAATGGTTTGACACACATGAGAAGCTCAACTATCCACGGCTTCCTGACTACTCAGCATGGACATCTAAGCTCAAGGGTGGCTACCTCTTGACGCGAACAGAGTGGGAACAGTGTAACCAGACATCCAGCGAGCATGGAATGCGGACATTCGCTGACTGGCTGCGATACTCCAACAACCTGGACGTCAGTCCATTCATCGAAGCCCTAGAGCAGATGCGGGAGTTCTATACAGAATGAGAAATAGACATCCGAAAGGATGCGGTGTCTCTCCCAGGTGTGTCACTGCAGTACCTCCTACGTGGAACCCCTCTGCATATGCCGGATGTTAGCCTCTATTCCCTGGACAAGGAAGCCTACGGGATGCTGAAGGGTGCTGTTGTTGGCGGTCCCAGCATCGTGTTCACCAGATACCACGAGGCCGGTGTGACTCGAATCCGCCAGAGTGAGCATGTCTGCCAACGTCTACTCGGCTATGACGCAAATGCTCTGTACATGTCAACGATGGCCAAAGAGATGCCATGTGGCAAGGGAAAATACGCCATTGGTCCGGTGCCAGTGGGGTAGCTAGCTTTAAGGAGGCTCTCCTAGCAGACAGCTGGTTTGGGTTTGCTGAGGTGGATATAGAGGTCCCCAAGGCTCCGTGGCTCCGGTAGAGGCAATCTCGTCTGAGATGCTGGCATATCTAGGGCGAACAGGGAGGAAGTGCCACCACCCAGAAGCTGGTCGATGCCGTCTCTGGCAAGAAGCAGCTGCTGTACGCCCCGACCCTTAAGTGGTATATAACCCATGGCCTGGAGATCACTGCTGTATACCGCACCATAGACTATGAGGTCAAGCGCCCATTCGAGTGGTTCATGGAGAATGTTACGGAGGCCAGCCGCTCGGGAGATGTAGATAAGAGCAAAGCACTCTTGGCAGATCTCTTCAAACTCCTCGGCAACAGTGCCTATGGGAAGCTCATCGAGGCCCTAGGACGCCATAGCAACACCAGCTTCATGAAGGCTGAACGCGTGGTAGACAATGCCCTGCGTAGTGCAAGGTTCGAAGATCTCGAGGAGATCGGTGAGTCATACGAGCTCCAGAGTCGCAAGCCGAGAATCACTATTCGAAGGCCCTTCCAGGTGGGGATAGCCGTTTATGAGCTCGCGAAGATGCGAATGCGTGAGTTCTACTATGGCTTCCTCGATGACTACGTAGCTCGTGACAGCTTTGAGTACCTGCAGATGGACACTGACTCCACGTATATCGCTATGGCAGGATCCAACCTCGACAACGTCATTCGCCCTGAGTACCAATCTCATAAGCGGGACTGGCTAGCTTGGGACAAATGGTCTGGATGGACTATGGAACTGTTCAAGCTCGAGATCGAAGGCTCTCGTGGCATCGCTCTCTGCTACAAATGCTACTACATGGAGAGAGCAGCTGCAAGTAAGTGCTCGGCTAAGGGAATGTCAAAGTGGCAGAATGAGGTCTCATGGCAGAGGTTCTACAGCGCCCTACATGGCAGGGTGGACAGAGCTAAAAACTGAGGCCTACGCATGCGCAACCAGGGTATGGTGTCGTATGCGCAGGAAAAACTCGGACTCTCCGCTTCCTATGATAAGCGCCATGTGCTGCCAGACGGTGTCCTTACCGAGCCCATCGAGCGACATATCGCTCATGAATAGACAGCAGAAGGCTTGAGCACTCTGGATGGTGGCAGCTGTGTATCTGTAGGGACTAGCCGAAGCTCCTCTCGCACAAACGGTCGCCTGGGACCGCTATCCAGGTAGTACAATGTAGGCTGCCCATTCGCCTCCACATATCTGTCAAGCCTGTGAACATCTATTGACCAGTTAGGATCTGTTGCACACCGTCGACCACCTTCCAGCTCACCATGCTCATACAGGTAGCAAACCAGAGCATCAGGTGGTAGGCACGCCTGTCCCTTATTCATTCCTGCGGATTGTGGGGCAACAGAGGATCGTTGGATAGTCTCTACTGGCTTCTTACCAGTTAATCGAGTAACTTCAGTATAGGATCTCTCTACCACCATGGGAAAACCTTTCACCCACACCCCGGAGCGATCGCCAGGACCCGCCATCTTCTGAGCATACTGATGTGGGAACTGTCTTTCTGCCAGAGTTCGGTTCCAGCACTCGACTATTGCCTGGCCATGGTGGTGACCAACTTCACCTCGTCTTATCGCCACACCGTGTTTCCACATGAGGACTGCTGTCTCGCCCCTGAACTCCTTACCCTCATCCACCTGTAACAATTCTGGCCACTGGAGGGGCGTTTCCAAATCATCATACCTTGTACCTACTGGCGACATCGACGATGGTGAGGGCGTACTTGTTGGTATTACATGTTCCCGATCGGCAGACTCTGTCATGTGGCAGGAATAGAACATCTGCCTGGTGAACTCTGTTCGGAACAGGTTCATCGAAATGTGCACGCCTGATGTGCCATCGACGGGGTCTGTATATCTGCCACATCGTCTGGTGGCTGAGCCACGGACTAACCGCCTCCAATATGAACTTGTGGCGCTTGCGATGTGCGAACTCAAGTAACTGGTGAGGCCAGTGATAATATCCACCAGGCTGGTAGTAGAGATCCTCAAGAGAGGCGGTTGATGAACTCCCGGATTTTATCACTGACGTCGACTCCTGTTCTATTATGTATGGCCTGGGCAAACTCCAGACAAGCGAACAGACGATCGTCGTTCATCCGGCCATCGATGAACACCTCTTCGAATACCTGTGAACACTGCTGTCTAATCGCCGCAGCGCGGATGCCGTCACTGAAGGGTAGCTTATCGAACAAGGCTTGCCGGTTAAGGGACTTGACCAGGTCGTACAGAGACACAATCCTTATATAGTACAGCTTAAATGTTCGGCAGCCCAGATGGCCGCGAGTGCTATGGCAACATACGGTAGCCAAGGGCCTGCGACTCTGAAGAACGTACCTACTCCTGAGGCGATGGCTGGTATGGCTTCAGAAATCTTCTCCACCCCATGGAGAGCATTGTTGGCGATCTTGCAGACCATCTCACCAGCCTTCGTTGTGAACAGAGTGATCAGAGCCCCAACTGCTGCCAGCGGCCCGATAGAACATTTTACGTAAGTGTGATAGATTCCTTTCGCTCTGTGTACTAGCTTGCGGGATTCAGGCATGGTCTCCGCATCATACTCACCCGCGGTCTCCACTACATCGTAGTTGTCTGCATCCTCCTCATCATAGTCCTCATCATAGTCCTCGTCATCTATATCCTCGACTGGATCAGCCTCTGGTTCATACATCGCGTCGCCGTGGTCCCCACTGCAGCTATATAGTAGCTTTAAACTGTAGTCTATAGCATGGCATCCGCAATCTTGAATGCGGACATGTTTGCCTTAGCAAACTGGGCACTCAGCTTCACTGACAAGAAGGTGGCAGAGGTCGAGCATGAGCGTCATAACCAGGCGATGGAGAAGCTGTCTAAGGAGAAGTTTGAGTACAGCAAAGCCCTCGAGCATATGTGGCCAGATGAGAGTCTAGATGAGTACTACGAGGCAATATCTGAGCCAATGCTCGACTATGAAGCATCGACAGGTCAGAATACAGCAGAGCTTATAGTCGTGGTGGCAGCTGCAGTGGGGACCACGGCAGGAGTCGTGCTCTACGCACGGTCACGCTGAATACCTGATGTGTTCAACACACATACCTTAGCATAGCCAAAGTAACGTACCGTCACACCTAATGAGTGAGTCCCAGCTATGAGGTTTCCGATGTTGAAGCTGAGCCGGTTGCCCTGATTAAGTGGGATGTCACTGCCCCCGAGGTGGTGACGGCCCTCGAGTGCTGACTCGAGGTCGTCGCTTCCACTGGATAGGTGCAGAAGTGCATATGACTTAGTTTTCCGTCTGTAGAGTTGGCAATCAGCCAGCTCGCGTACCTCACTGAGAACATTGGTCCCAGCAACCACAATCTTGAAGTCATCTAGCGTATCCACCTGCTGGATGGCTCCTCCCTTCTGAAACAGCGACACAGTCCGATGCACCACGATGCAATGTCAGCTCTTCCCTTTGGTTAGCTGTGGATTGGACCTGCTGGTGTTCTCGCTCCACATGCACGATCCGCTGTTTGGAACCCATCTGCTTCAGCTCCTGGTCATTCTCGTCATGCCAGACATGAAGTCTTGGAGCATTCATCGTCGCATCTGCGAGCTGCTCAGTGTACACCCGGAGGAACAGCCTATCCTGCATGGCAGCCGGATTCACGTGTGTGTTCTCGAGGAGGGTTAAGAGTGGAACTGCCACGGGCTTCTGGACACCTGCCTGTAGTTCGAATTCCGTGAACCCCTCATTGCACCCCACAGCGTAGTACGTCTTTCCCTTCGCATAGAAGGTTGGTCCATGAGCCAACGGATCTAGGACTTGGTACTCATTGTTCACATAGTTGGTGTCCACGGTGCTGTTGCTCTGCACGATCTCCCACCTGTTCAGAACCTGCGGGAGCTCTACCATCTGTTCTATTGTGCCCTGAAGCTTGAACTCGAGTGACATGCTCTTGATCTCGTGGATCTGTGCCGAGATTGCAAAGTCAATGTACTTCCCAGCAGCGGACAACGGGTTCTCATCATGTATACTGGGTCGAATGACCAGCAGGAAGTCCTTCCGGGGATCAGTGCGGTGCGATGTCGTGGGGTCAATGGCCCCATCTGGATGTTGCACATACTGCAGCCTGTTTAAGGTCTGGGTATATAGACGATTTAAACGGCTGCCATATTTGGTAAAGTTCTCCAGCAGATTGTCTATAGGCAGCAGAACAAGTCGGCATGACAGTCAGCATGACAACCACAGCGTGCACTGTCCCACTGTGGCAGGGTCCGAGGACTGCTTCATGACATCAACATTATCCACGAGCGAGCCAAGGTCACACCTCCATCTGATGCAGTGATACTGGCCTCCATAGAGGAAGAAGTGCCAGCTCATAGTACAAAAGAACTCCTGACTCGGATACGCTACCGGAAGTTTGACAGTACCCAGGGCAAGGTACTACCCGACCTACCTGTGGCCCCAACCAACAGTCCTGTTATTCTAGCTCTCCAAATGGCGAGGGTCGAACCAAAAGATGTACTAACGATCGAGAAGTGGGCTGCCGTATTTAGCCTCCATAGCCAGGAAGCGCGAGATATGCTGGATAGCTTCCAGTCTGGAGCAAATAACTACTTCAGGGAGGGGGTCAGTGCCGTTGTAGCAGAGAGCCACGACACCAGCCATGCAGAAGGTACTCAGGAGGGGTTCACTGTTGGCCACAAGGAGGCTGTTGAGCACATCTTCAACGAAAGAAGTCACAGGAGATTTACCAGAAATCTGCCAGAATTTCTGAAATTCCCAGATAACTACCAGGACTACCTCATCAAATCTGCTGACAAATCAGATTCTCGTCGCGCATGGACAAAGTGGATCTTTCGTGAGAAGTTCCAGAAGAAGAGAGTCCTAGACACGGACCCTCAGTGGATAGAGTTTCAGCGACAGTACGGACTTGACGAATCTGCCAAAGTAGCAGCGGAGCCAGCTGACGAAGGTCCTCAAGTAGCGGAGACCGCAGACGAAGTGGTGGAGACCACGAATGAAGTAGCGGAGACCGCATAGCCTTCTGACGAATGAAAGAGATTTGCAGCGGTCTCGGTCTCCACTCAGCCTGTCAGGAATGATGCGTAGAGCAGGATAGTTTCCTGGCTGGATTCAGCATGTAGGTGAAGGTCTGCGCATTTTCCAGAGATGGCTTGAAATGTGACAGCTCACCTGTCTCCTTGTAGCAACCGGGCATTGTGGTGGATGTCCGGTAAGATCTCGCAGGTGTACTTCTGAAAGAGGATGAAGACGGATGCACCTGGTGATGTTGCTGAGGTAGGTGACTGTCTTCTGGTCCATTGCAGGGTCATCGTAACTAGAACAAGTGGTTCTGTCAGTCTGGCTGCCAGCAGCTTCTCCATCAGTGCTTGCAGGTTCTGCATCTTGGTGATTGGGCCATTGTACCATTGATCCTTACTGTCAACCACCTCAGCGGCGAAGTCAGACACCAGAAGGATGTATTGAGAGTGTAGATGTTTGGCCAGGAGAGCCCGCAGCAAGATTATTTGACCAGGGCCTGACAGGGCAATGATCAGCACCACCTGGTCAGCGTCGGCATGCCTACTGTTGAATGGTACAGACATGCGTGCGGAGGATGGTTAGCACTTGGTCAGCGGTAGCCTCGTCTATATCTGGGAGACTAAACGGCAGTACTTCTTGCATCAGCTCTTTTGCCTGCAGAGCGGGGAATCCTGCACCTCCGGCGGATACGAAGGATGTGATGGAGGCATCAAGCATGAAATCCCAGCAGCAGCTGAGAAGATAGCGTAGAGAGCCGGTGTCAGCACCCACAGTGTCTAGTACATCCAGTATCTGTATGATACATGCACAGGAAGCCATGGCTATCCTGTGGTCTTAAACGGCAAACCAAAGAACCCTGACTTCTTCACCTCTGGTAGCTGGAGGCTGGCGATAGCACGTGTTCTGCCATTCTGAGATCCCGAGCGCCACGATAGCTAGGCCTGACACCACACATAGAGCTACCACAGGAAGTGCTCTCATGTTGACTGGTTGCAGTGTCGGGGTGCCTGGAGCTGCCGTGTCGACTGGCTGCAGTGTCAGGGTCGGAACGACTGCATGGCCCGTACTACGCATAGGTACGTTGACGTCAGTGTTGAAGCTGAAATGGACACCAGGGGAACTCCCCTCGACTATCATGTTGTTATAGCCCCTGACTTGGGGGTCCTCGATGTTCACGATCATGTTGCTCGGAATCAACCGTAGGTGTGGCGAAATAGCAAAGTCAAGTTTGCGACAGGCTTTCTGCAACCCCTGCTGGAACTTAGCAATAAGAGTACTGGGGTCTTCCACGATTGATCAAATCCTCAACGGGACTGATGCACATGGCTTGGACCTCTGCTCTGCTGACACCATCTATGGAATGTCGCAGCTGGGTCTGTGCCGTAAGAAGGCAGTAGCACAGTGCTTCCAGGGTTGATCCAAACGATCCCTGCTGGTGTGAGGCCTGAGGTGGTGTGTGGGACAAAGTACTTCCACACATCTGGATAGTCCTGCCGCAAGCCAGTGATGTGCATATTTTGCACCCGCACTCCAGGGTCGGAGTCTGGATCAAACGGGAATGTCGCTGTCTTCCAACAGCCTACTCGTCAGGGAGTTTGATAGGGGAATCCTGAGTAGTCACGTCTTGGGTCACCGTATGTAAACCCTAGACTGCTGTTGTCACCACCATGCCACCGATAGTCTGGGTAAGTGCTGAACTCTCTCTGTAGTCTGCTGGCTGCTAAGTCGCTATGACTGTTGAGCTGTGGGTCGAAGGCGTTTGTATCAGGGAGGCTTGCACCCAGCCCATGGAGGATTCGTTGCACCGTGAAGTACACGTGGAATCTGAGACAGCTGGCGATGAGCACAGCTTCAGGAGTACCAGAATAGGAGTGAAGCAGGGTGGAACTTACTCCACATCCTGCCATGGCACACCACACGGCAAAGTTCAGCTGCTGATTCCAGTATGAGAGACTTGGAGCAGCCATCCAAGTATGAGCTTGCTTCGCATCCTTGATGGTGATGGGGCGGTTGGTCAGCGGTCGTTGGTTAATTGATAAGCTGGTTTGGGACCGTCCATCCACTGTGATGGAGAATGGTCTTAGCTCTGGTATAGCATCCAGTAGACCTCTCGGCCAGTCAAGGGTGTACCCAGGAGAGCGGTTGGCTCCGGATGTATGTCGTGAGGTTCAGTTAGAAGGCCATCTATGCTGGTTTTCTCAAATCTACCGTACAGGCAGCACACTATTTGTAGTCGTCTCGACTCCAGAGACCAGCGAGGCGACCTCGCCATAACATCCCGTTTTTTAACTCCTCCATATCAACCCACCCGCTGGAGCCTTTGAGGTATTGCTGTCGCACTTTAGGTTTCTACGTGTGGTGCAGGGCTTGGACCTTCAATATATGGTGGTACTCTTCATCGGTGACCTGGCCATCCTCGAGAGCTTTGCTGACAGAGTCGTCGATTGTCCGTAGCATACTCTGTGCCAGTGCCACGTACTTAGCATACTTCTCCAGCCTCCTTGTGATCTGCCGCTGCCACACCCCAAGCCCGTGGCCAGACAGTGGCAGCTAATCTCACGCCACCCAGCGGGATGGCGACGATGGCACCCACCCCTGTAGCATGAGTGGCCACAGCTGCCACCCCAGCACCGGCTCCAATCACACCCGCAGCAGTGGTTGTATGCGCGAGGACGTTGTAGGCTGTCTTATATCGCCTGTGTGTTCTGCTGTACTTTTCTGCCTCATGGACGAGATTCTGTCTGATGGTATCTATCTGTTAAAGTCGCCAGCCGTGGATGGTACCGCCCTCGTCAGCCATCAGGGAGGGGTATATTTCTAGTTACTTCCGCCACTCTGATTTTGCCATAGTATACCTGGAGATTAAACCTGTATCACCTGCATAATCTGCTCATGAGTCATAGAAGGGTTCATTTTGGAGAGCCTGGCGAACTGTGCCAGCTTGCTGGTACCAAGACAGCCGTCTCTTAGACAGGGGTCATCCAGCACTATGTCGGATGCCAGTAGCTTTCTGAGACGTGACATTTGGAACTTCACCTTATGACCAAGATAGTAGAACCGCCGCTGGATGGCTTTCTTGGTCTTCCCCTCTGCGCCATCTCCTCTTCCGACTGGATGACATCTGGCTCATCCTCGTCTGTGGCATCGTCGTAGACATCTGGCTCATCGGCGTCTGTCAAGACTCCTGCATCCTGCCTACTCTCCTCTAGGAGGGCCTGCCACTATCAGGAACCTTCACTGTTCCTTCGCCTCCTTGCAATGCTCACGTTCTGTTGATACCAGCTCTCCCGCTGTAGTCGCTCTCCTTCTTGTTGCAGTGCGAGCCTCTGGGCCTTTATCTGTGCAGGGGTCATGAAGAGGCGACCCTGTAGCTGGTTCTTTATCATCTCGGCAAAGGTCAGATATTCCTGTTGTAATATCATGTCAGGTCAATGAGTAATAAAAGTGTAAACTCTAAATGGGCGTCCGATATCCCATCCGTGCTGGCATATATGTTAATGGAGGGGCTGTCAAACAGGTGATTTACAGGTGTGAACAGGCTAGGACTGATAGTTTTCCCATAGGTAGCTGTTGGCACCTGGGAGATATGCTATCACGTGCCGGCCAACTTCTACCAGTGAGCTGCAGTGTGCACTGCCTGGAGGTTGATGTAGCACATCGGCGTGTATGTATGTTGTGCCCCGCTGAGGCACCTCGAAGAGGGCCCATTCTACATGGTACTGTACCACCCGTCTCCCCTCTAGAGAGGGTGAGATTACGTTCTCACCACCGGAGGGCAGCAGTCGGACAATTGGCATGGTTATATGTCCTGTTTAAACCCCTCCTATAGTGTGCTATGGAAACCATATTTGTTCGCTCGACTGGTCTTGCTGACCTGGCAGATGTGTATGCAGTTGACGCTGTCAAGGTAGAAGTGAGCGATGGCAAGTCATTCGCCCTACAGTACGAAGCAAACTCAAAGGCATTCTCCCTACATCCCATTGGTGGTGATGGGGTGGAGCTGCTCATAAACCTCAAGGATGTGTCGAAGGAGCGCCTGGGTCGCAACATAGATGGCAACAAGATCGTGTTTCGGTACGATTTCCTGAAGAGGAAGTACATCATTGAGCCGTTGATTGAGCTCTCGGATACAGAGCTGGCAGACATCAACACCCTAAATAACGATCTCAGTTTTCATCTGGTCAAACCCTATTCGAGCGGTGCCCCACGGATGGCCAATGATGGCCTGTTATTGACCCTGGCAAAAAACCTGCAGTTCATATTTGAGAAGAATGAAGTGTGGTACCGCGCTGGATCTGGGGGTGACTGGCAAGCATGGTTGCCCCTATATAGACCTCCCGCAGTCATTGACATAGAGGTTACTCCCCTCTCCACTGTTGTGAAAAAGGATGGGACAGTTCGAAAGCTCTACAATCGTGGATCATCCTTCCTTACCTACATAGGTGAAGGTGTGTCCCTGACGAGGGTGTGTCCCCGGATCTGGGTTACAGGTGGAAAGCCCCTGCTGCGTCGTCCATTCGATGGACCAGAAGAAGCTGTTAACCTCCAGGAGGGCACCCTACAGGTAGATGGTGTGTCACATGCCTCCAAAGTCAAGGGTGCTGTTAAACTGCTTCAGCGTGTCGGACTCACTAGCCCGCAAACGACTCATATAGTCCTAGAGCTACATTTCTTAGCCGGCGGCAGAGTGAAGCAGCTAGCCCCTGCCCCTGAGGGGATGAAGATCACTATCGATCCGGGTGGAACAGGGCTCGATCTGGCACAGATATTTCTCGAGGGGTTCACTCTGTTCAGTTTAACTCTTCATATATAGCCATGATTCTCATCATACTGCTCGTGCTGGCGTCTACAGCAGTGGCACAGGGCGCTGAGACTGCCATGATATTGGATGCCAAGTGGGCCCACTTCCGGGATGACCCCCAGTACAATCCTTGGGTCGACCCCTTGCGGAGAAACATTTACGACCACTTCCACCCACGTAAAGAGATCGAGTCTGTCTGCCACTTCTATGGGGTGGAAAGGGTAGGCTGTGGTTGTCTGCTGGAGACCCCTGCTCAGCACCAGATTCTCTGCGTAACATGTTAACATGCCAGAGTCTGACATGGTTCACATGCTAATCACTTTAGCCTCCTACCAGGTGAGCATTGTCAAGGTAGATGGAAGTCCCTATGGGTGGTCCCATCATGCCGATGCGACTCTGGCAGAGACTACGTGTTGTCTGGGCCTACACAGAATAGAGAGAGAGGCCGTCCCTGTGGTTGATGGCGATCAGTGGTGTATATCACTGTGGAGGCTTGTCTCTAAATGAGCATTCAGACCTTGGTTGTAGTAGTGTGATACTACCTCCATGGCAGCCCGCAACCTATTCCCCAGGGATTGAGAGGGCGGTGGTATCATTTGCCTAGTAGCAGTGTCGGAATTAAACTGATACAACCTCCCTCAACTGGCAGCCGTTCGGCGATCTATGGCCCCAACTGCCCACTCAATCCCTGGAGCCTCCATCTAGAGGCAGACCAACCACCTGTCTCAACAACCCTGGGCCTCAATCTAGAGGCATACACCAAACACATGTCTCACCAACCTATGGCCCATGGATTGAGAGGGCAGTGGGGGGCCACGGATCGCCGAACGGCGGCCAGTTGAGGGAGGTGGTATCATTGTAATCCCGACACTACTACTCCACCCAATACTAATCTACTTACTGATACAAATCTTTCAAAGAAAGAACCATCAGTAATGAAAGCTCAGGCGAGTATTACATATTGCACAAACCACGGAGCAGTGCCATGTTATTTTAACAGTGGATAGGGCTCTTTATCCCTAAGTTTATGGAACTCAAATGTTAAGTTGATGATTAATACAATGATGTACTAATACCTTGCCTTGCTTATCTGCACACAACTATGAATTTCATGGGGTTTGGGTTTGGCATATGAAAAAATCTGGCCTGTGTCAGCTATGGGTGGAATGCGACATTTTGGTTGCCAATGCAACCGACAAGCAACAGCTGGAAAAGGTTATGCACGGTATATGAGTGTCAATAAACTCACCTTTCAGGCTGCATGGCAAATATTGCTTCCACGGCTGTATGCACATCTTGGTAGTCTTGATCTGGAACTACGAGCAGAGGTCACTCTTTATGAGACAAACGTTGACATTGAACAAATTGCACTTATAGACAAACTAACATCTAAAAGGTTTCAGCAGCACATCGTCGAGTTCGTTACACTGCTTAAAGCTAAGGATCCAAATGCAGAATTCTGGTGGGAATACATGTCTCTGGTTAGCACCTTACTGTTTATTACC
Source organism: Chaetoderma sp. LZ-2023a (assembly GCA_034401795.1). Classification (NCBI taxonomy): domain Eukaryota; kingdom Metazoa; phylum Mollusca; class Caudofoveata; order Chaetodermatida; family Chaetodermatidae; genus Chaetoderma; species Chaetoderma sp. LZ-2023a. The sequence continues at coordinate 22,795,738 of CM067374.1, forward strand.
AGGCACAGTGTGATGGATTGTGGGATCTCCATCTATATGCATCTAGACGTATGCTACCGTACTTCTTCCAATATGATCATGTCAATTACGCTAGATGGGGTATGGTCTATTTGTCTGAGATGAAGAGACTCCAACCAGATGTCCTAAATGAGTTCCAAGGTAATTTTGTGGTCAAAGATTCTGCTCGGCGCTTCGTAGATCAAAGTACTGAATGACTGACTGCAACTGGAATGAGTAGCTGGGGGATTCGTAGACAGGATAGGTACTGCACTAAGCTGATGGGCGCTATCCTATCAGGACTTTAATAACATTTCAAAATAAGGCAATGTTAAGGTTAAACATGGATGATGAAGACGACGTGTACATACACAATGAGTCTACTAAAGGAAGGATGGTCAGATTACTAAAACAGCATGTTGTATTTCATAACGATATTAACATTCTACAGAACATTTGACCAATGATTTAGCCACTCCTGATATCTAAGACGCATTGCTTGGTCAGGGCCATCATTGCATATTTATTAAGAAACGTCTATGGGAGGCTCCAAAGAGTGACCAACATATGGCCCTACAGTTCCCTTCCACAAGATCAACCCTCTGATATTTACTTCATTGTACACAGTTGTACAGAACAACAAAGGAAAGCAGATCGCAGGGCGTGGTGTTAACCTAAATGCAATCCTACAGTATGAGCTTATATCTGTACCACTGTCTCTCGCCACACCCAATGGCAACCTACATTCCAGCAACAAGTCATTGATAGTAAATATACTAACTGGAAATTTACTGACCCACCCGATGGGTCACTTGTCGAGCCAAAATGTCTGCTGATTGACGGCCACGCATTGGTGATTTATTCTTGGAAAACCAACAGACGTGAAAAGATTTAATTAATATGCTAGCAAATTTTCAGACATAGTATATAAGATGGGAACAGGATTTGACCGAATTGATGTTATATTCTCCACACTCGAAGCCGATCACTAGGAAGACACCCGTCTGATTCTGTACTGAATTTATGTCAATATGGAATTAATCGTTGTGTCAATGCGTGACACAGCTGTTCTTGTGCTCTTACTATAACATTTTGACAAAATTGGATGCTCAAACTTGTTCATGAAACCTGGGACAAGCAAAAATCCGAAATACATTCCAATGCATGAGATTTGAACCCTAACACCTGTCGGTCAAGTTGAATCAATACTGGCCTTCCATGTCATCCCTGGGTGCGACAGTGTATCTCAACTCAGTGGCCACAGCAAGAAAACAACTCCAAGTTTTCCAAGAACACAACACCATCTTGAGTAATCTGGGAAAAAGCGGGCTCACAAAGGATATTCTCAGATCAGCAAAGAAATTCATCTGCATGATATATGAAATGGCCAATGTAGATATGTGTGACTAGGCACGAGTTAGGCTGTTTTCTGTGTGACGTGCACAGGAGGCTCTCCCAATCACGTCAGATGCGGCAAAATCCACATTATGCATTCCCACTATCAAGCCAGTGCCTGGAAAAATGTTCACCGTCTTCTCCAGAACCTCCTTCTGTAACAGATATGGGATAGACATACACCAATGGACAGCTAGTTCCGTGATTACTTTCACTGCCACCAACCCCGAAAGCGTGTTCTGAGATCGTGCCATGTGGTTGTTCCAAGGGATGACTCAGCACGCTCTGTAGTTGTAGGAAAGTGTGCCGACCATGCATAGAAACGTGCAACTGCACGACATGTGATGGTCAATGTAGGAACACTCCTGACGATATGGAACAGATTATAAGCTACACAATGAAACCCATTATAGTACATTCTTAGCACATATGGTTATATGAACCCGTGTAGCTGTGTTGTATTCTCACAAACAATAATGATAGCTCGTTTATGCTTAGGGGTGGTTTCGGTAGCTGTATTGGATATTTGGTCACTACAGAATGAATCGGGCGGCCAACATGAATGAACATGGTGTTTAGTCGTGACATAGTCAAGGTTTGTTTCGATGCGGGAGTGAATTTTAATGCTACTTTCAATTGTATTATATCTACGACGATATTCTAGCATAATGAAGATCTCGGTTACATTATGTGATTGTTAGTTACTACAGTGGATTTCTGAATGGGGTGCCCAACACGATCGAACATAGTTGTGCATAGTAGCCTATATAATCGTATCGCATAGTCAGAATTTTTCTTGATAAACACTTAAACTTTATTTTGCTATTTATTACATTATATATGCGATAATGTTAATAGATTGTTGCTAAATACAATTGGTTTCTGAACGGGGTACCAACATGATTGAACACGGCTATATGCGCATATATATAGTCACAATCTGTTTCAGTACGGAGGTAAATTTTGTGTTAGGTTCTTTATTGCATTATAGCGTGACGGAATTCTAGTACAATTTATTTCTCGGTCGCTGTATTGGATATTTGGTCACTACATCGGCAACCAACATGCTCGAATACAGCTGTGTACAGTATATAATCATATCATATAATCACAATTTCTTTAGATATGGAAGTAAGGTTTAGTTCCCCTGTTTATTGTACCATAACTGTGACATTCTAGTATAAAGGAGCAATGAATCCTACATGTATGCCATTCAAAGCTGGGAATTGAACATGGTGATCTCTTAATGCAGATGGTCTCTTAATGCAGGTGGTCTCTTAATGCAGGTGATCTCTTAATGCAGGTGGGCTCTTAATGCAGGTGGTCTCTTAATGCAGGTGGTCAGCATAGCCGGTTTGACTGTATTTAATTTAATTTTATAAGAGATGTTATATAATACATTGAATTAAAAGTGATATGGCTGATTGAGATCATCGACCTATAACGATGATTGTACTATTCCATGGTGCACATTCATATTCAATTAATGATATAAATTGCGTAAAATGGTCGCCATTTTGAATCGTCCATTAGAGGCTCAAAACGTCAAAATCGAGCTCGGCATACATTATTTCTGAACTCAGCACGCCTTAATACATCTAAAACGATTGACTTGTGTCCGTTAACACGATTTGCCTCCACCTCTTTTAACCCTTTCATGATGAAGCCGGCCAAAACCGGTCTCTGTAGTGGTCTTGAGAAATGCCCATTTGTTGGCTAAGAGAAGATTATTTTTGAAAATTTATCACTGGAATGACTGGCTCCTTAACCGAGCCAGTCATTCCAGTGGTAAATTTTCAAAAATGGTCTTCTCTTGGCCTGTAAATGGGCATTCAACAAGTAAATATTTAATTTTTTTTAACAAATGTAGTCATTAAAGGGTTAATATGAACATATTTGCCGAGTATGGCTAGTCTATAGGAATCTAGGATCACATGCTGGCATTTGACCCACTAGGAGCAGTTTATACACTTAAGTCTGTATATAAAATTTATAGATCTATCAGTCAATCTATCTTTAAGGGGAGATAACACATACACATTTAGCCTCGGCTGCGAAACTCTTATCTCCCTTACGATGGTTACACTTTTCTATTACCAACATTTGAAAATTAGATGCTCTGAGAAGCAATTTCCTATGTTGTGAGTTATAGATAATATGATTACTTTACATTCTAGCTTGACTGGAATATCCAGATAGTATGTGGTAAGTGCCCCCATCGTCCTCCACCCCTCAGGATCCGTCCATTATCAACACACACATTGATCATTCATCATCCATTTCAATCATAAATACAACCATTCACAGCATAGTTCTAGGAAGACTAACAACTCGAATCCAAATCACATTTAATGTGTTTCTAAATATGTACAGCCTGCCACTAAAACAAAATAATTATGATACCAATTTTCGTTCATGCGGATATCAACGGCAATTACCAACGTAAAAATCTGACAGATTATAGTAATCTGCAAGCCAACTGGTGTAGTGGACAAACTTACAGAGGCCTAAATACTTACACAGTCTGTAACATATACAACTCTTATGTCCACCGTAAAGCTCTCTCTCTCTCTCTCTCTCTCTCTCTCTCTCTCTCCCGCCGTCCCTCCCTCCCTCCCCATCCACCCTCTCCCTTCCACCCTCTCCCCCCCCTCTCCCTCCCCCCTTTCGCTCTCCACCTCCCATTCCCACCTCCCCCTCCCGCTCTCTCCCCTTTCCCCTCCCCATATCTCCCTCGGGTGGTCAGCATAGCCGGTTTGACTGTATTTAATTTAATTTTATAAGTGATGTTATATAATACATTGAATTAAAAGTGATATGGTTGATTGAGATCATCGACCTATAACGATGATTGTACTATTCCATGGTGCACATTCATATTCAATTAATGATATAAATTGCGTAAAATGGTCGCCATTTTGAATCGTCCATTAGAGGCTCAAAACGTCAAAATCGAGCTCGGCATACATTATTTCTGAACTCAGCACACCTTAATACATCTAAAACGGTTGACTTGTGTCCGTTAACACGATTTGCCTCCACCTCTTTTAACCCTTTCATGACGAAGCCGGCCAAAACCAGTCTCTGCAGTGGTCTTGAGAAATGCCCATTTGTCGGCTAAGAGAAGATTATTTTTGAAAATTTATCACTGGAATGACTGGCTCCTTAACCGAGCCAGTCATTCCAGTGGTAAATCTTCAAAAATGGTCTTCTCTTGGCCTGTAAATGGGCATTCAACAAGTAAATATTTTAATCTTTTGAACAAATGTAGTCATTAAAGGGTTAATAGTGACATATTTGCCGAGTATGGCTAGTCTATAGGAATCTAGGATCACATGCTGGTATTTGACCCACTAGGAGCAGTTTATACACTTAAGTCCGTATATAAAATTTATAGATCTATCAGCCAATGTACCGTTAAGGGGAGATAACTCATATACATTTATCCTCGGCTATTATCTCCTTTAGGATATTTATACATTTTGTCCTACCAAAATTTGAATATTAGATTTTCTGAGAAGCAATTTCCTGCATTCTGAGTTATAGATAATATGATTACTTTACATTCTAGCTTGACTGGAATATCTAGATAATATGTGGTAGGCGCCCTCATCGTCCTCCACCCTCTGGATCCGTCCATTATCGATAGATAAATTGATCATTTATCATACATTTCAATCATAAAATACAACCATTCACAGCATATTTCTAATTATTTCTGCGCAAATAAAGACTAACAGCTCGAATACAAGTCACATTTAATCTGTTTCAAAACATGTACGTACATCCAACCACTAAAACAAAATAATTATGATACCAATTTTCGTTCATGCGTATATCAACGGCCATTATCAACGTAAAAATCTGATAGAGTATAGTAATCTGCAATTCCATTGATTAAATGCTATGGAAGTATACCAAACACCTGACACACTTGAGCATCAGTTAGCTAATATCTTGAATGTGTTCAGCAGTCTCGGCTCCGCGTAGAATGTGCTTCCGAGCTTGTACCTATAACATTCACATGCATATTCATCTTGTCGGCAAGTTAGCCAGTCTAGGATATTAGGAGGGGGTGGTGGGGTGTGTGGGGTGGGTGTGTGGTTGTGGTGTGCTATACTCAGGTATAGGTAAGATATATTTCCGTGTGAACATTTTTTTATTCCTGGGAATCTAATCAATATTATTTGAGCCAATGCAATCTGGCAACATTTAATACACATTTGGGTTGGCAGGGATACATAATTCCAAATAGGCCTACGTTATGTATGGTATGAATTGGCTTCTTTTCTCTGAAAGACTGCAGGAGACGATTTTTACAATGGGCGCCAGTGAAGCTAGAAAATAGCTGGTGGTGGTGGTTGTGTGATGGTGGTGGTGGTGTGGTTGTGGTTGTGGTGGGTGATGGTCCTTGTGGTGTTGGTGGTGGTGGTGGTGTTAGTGGTGTTGGTAGTACTGATACTGAGGATGCCCCTACTCTTCGTAACGGCCATTCACTCCGTGTTTTCTTTAACTCATGGGGGAGAAGTTGATGCACACAAGGGCATTTAATTTTCCTAGCAGTTACTTCCCTTATTTCACTACTGGTCAGCTAAATCTGCAAGATCTCTGAGAGAATTCAGATAAGAATCCATGAGCGAGGAAACAATGACCGAATTGAGGAAATAACAGACGGACGGGAATGAATGAATGAATGAATGAATGAAAGGAAATGAATGAACGAACAGATTGGAGATGTATTCAAGTTCATAAACCTGCTCCCTCAGGGCCCATGGGCAAGAAAGCGTCGTTACCCGTAACGATATCGCTAAGGAGTCGTTGGTGAAATTTTGGTGAGCTAGAAAACGTCGTTAAATGATGAAATTGGCGACGATGTCGTGCATTTATCCACAGCCCAGACCCTACCCTTATCCCAGGGAACCTGTCCTATGTACGCTTATTTCATTATTTTACATTTCGGGCACCGATGTGTTTGCCCTTAATGTATATATTAATGTATATATTTCACCTTCAAGTAGTACATACAGTGTGATACATTCCAAATGGCAGCTGCAATTTGTCTAATTCAACGCCATTTAAGGAGGAGGCTACAACAGGCTGACTCCTCTTGATTTCATGCCAGACAACCTTTTGAATGAGAGGTACAGACTCAACAGAAAAACCACATTCTACATATGTAATGAGCTTGAATAAAATCTCCAGCGTCCTACACGTCGATCGTTGTCATTGCCTGTTTCATTGCACGTGTTGCCTGGATTGAGATATTTCGCAACTAGAAGCTTCCAAGCAGTTACAGACGTTTTCAGTATCCTGATGTGTACATACTGACGCTGATGCTATTGTGAATAGACTACTCAACAGACATATTAAGTTTCTGGTGGAGCAAGCTGATGTACAGTCAACGAAAGAGGGCTTCTACACCTTAGCCAATTTTCCAAACATGCTTGGCGCATTGGATGGTACTCTTAATTCAATTGGAGGCCCATCCCTTTACGAACATCTGTATTTTAGTCATAAAGGTTATCACGCCATCAATGTGCAAGGGGTTCTAATCTCAGATGGATATAGTGATAAGGTGGCCGGGTGCAACTCACGATGCATTAATTTGGCGCAATTGTGAATTGGCTCATCTGTTTGAGGAACACAATATTGGTTGGTTGCTGGGCGACTCTAGCTACCCCTTGTTACCATGACTGCAAACGTCTATTCCAAACCCCATGGCTAGACCACATATACTATATAACAGAGCACATAAGAGAACAAGATCATCATGCGAGAGAGGATTTGGTGTGTGGAAAGCCAGGTGGCGTTGCTTGCATAAGTCCGGTGGGTGTATGATGTTTGTCCCGGAAAGATGTGTGAATGTCATCATTGCAACGGCTGTTTTGGAAAACATTAGCAAAGAAAGAAATTTACAAGAACCAGAAATTATATTGGATGAAGATGACGACACCCCTTTGACAAATATGGAAAAGCAGAGGGAAGACGGAATTCGGACACAAAATCAGCTAATATTAAATCATTTCAGTCATTAACGTTATGTGCATATAGTATATTATCAATTTTAATTTATATACATTGATCATAGGAACATTTTAAAGTCAAACGAAAATGCACTCAGGAGAGATGCCTAAATCGCGCCTGGTTGACCCCTTTACACTGCTTGACCGTGACCGTAGACAGTTGACGTTTGACCTCAAAATCAAACAAAACTCACCCATTACCGATATGAAATCACATGCCAGATATTGTGTTTTATCTTCATGCGTTACGGAATTATGGCCATAAATAGTCTTTTGTGTACACTTTTAACCCCGTGATTTGTATAGTTGACCTTTTGACCTCAAAATCAATCCAACCTACCCAAGCTGGACATGATCCTATATACCACGTATGGTGTTTCTGTGTTCTTGCATTACCGAGAAATCTTGCGGATAGATAGACAGACAGACACACACGCAACCAATAACACACACGCACACGCTCCCGCACACACACGCACGCACGCACGCTCACACACACGCACGTACACGTACACGCACACGCACACGCACACGCACACGCACACGCACACGCACACGCACACGCACACGCACACGCACACGCACACGCACACACACGCACACACACACACACACACACATACACATACACACGCGCGCGCGGGCACACACGCACGCATACATCAAACGGGGACGGATAGTCTGCGCTGTTGATTGCTATATTCCTCACCTATGCTGTCCTTCAAGATGCGACAAAATATGAGTTTACTTATCATGATTTGGCAGTGAAGTCTTAAATACACACCATTTAACTTATAGATAACAACGATGGTATAATTATGATTCATGAATTGGCCTTTATAACAAGCTAACTAGTCACTTTCGATTTCTCCATTACAAACAACCGTTACTACTCTCACTAATGGATGTAGGGAGAAATTTGATTCACTTTTCATGGTTAGCTTGCATAAGAAATCAGTAAATCAAAAATATTTTTTGACAATTCAAGTAACCGGTATACAGTCGAGTAATTATCAATATCATTGGTGTTGTTGTTATTATTTATTTCGGCTCCAGACATTGACTGGTGAATGAGTAGTTCTACTAAAGCAAATCTCTTCTCCTCCAGCGCAAGCCTCCGTTTTTCAATTTCAAGTCGTGTCTTGTTCAACCTCAAGCCGCTTTCGTTCGATTTCTACAAGTTCAACACTGATTTCATCACAGGAGTCCATCTCACTTGCAGTCTTTAAAATATTAACTACAATAAACTCTCAATCTTGTGTTCGTAGGGGAGAGTGGGGCTTAAAGTCACAGGGGCAAAACGTCACTTGCCTATATCTGTCTGTACCTCTATCTGTCCGTCCGTCTCTCTGTCTGTGCATTCGTCTGTCCACCTTCAACTGTCCATCTGTCCAGCCGTCCGACCTACCCAACACCCATCCCACCCCGTCCATCCATCCATCCATCTGTCTGCCTGCCTACACGCTTCTCTACTTGCTTTACCGTCTACGTGATTGCCGGTCTGCTTGTCTGTATGACTTCTGTTCTCTGCTTGCTTTACTGTCTACGTGATTGCCGGTCTGCTTGTCTGTATGACTTCTGTTCTCTGCTTGCTTTACTGTCTACGTGATTGCCGGTCTGCTTGTCTGTATGACTTCTGTTTGCCTGCCTGCCTGTCTGTACATTTGAAAATTAGTGTAACGTTATAATGTGGTCCTCTTAAAGATTTCCCTTAAACCAACTAAGAACTGACCCGTCTGTTACCCAAGTATCTGATGTCATAAAAAACACGTCACATTTTAGCCGACGCCAAAATCACATAATGCAAACAACCACCTGCCTTAACAACCAGTTTGTTGCCCCACACTGTGGCTATCCAAGAAACAATAACAAGAAACCTAATTGTAGAAAAACTATAGAGTAACACGATGAGAGGCTGTTTTGTAGATTTAACACTGCAATGACTGGTTCGGTTATCGAGCAAGTCACTCCGGTGGTGAATACCCAAAATAGTCTCTGTCGCGATGTGAATGGATATAATTGTCTATTGTTGAAAATAAGGTTGTTCTGTATTTTAGTTTAAAAAATGACTACCTTATGTACAGCAATAACCCATTTCTAAGAATATCAAGCTGACATTTTTTATAATCAGTTATTATATATTTATTATAATCTAAATTCTGATGACCCCCACAATATGACCACTATAATTTTAGTACTTTGTTATTGAGATGGCGGTACAATAACAGTAATAATTCTGTCATTACTAATTATGAAGTACGTGTAAATAATAACTGTAACTTCTTTCATAATAATTCTAAGTTACTACTACTACTATTACTACTACTACTACTACTACTACTACTACTACTACTACTACTACTACTACTACTACTACTACTACTACTACTACTACTACTACTACTGCTGCTGCTGCTACTGCTACCACCACTACTACTACTACTACTGCTACTGCTGCTGCTGCTGCTGCTGCTGCTGCTGCTGCTGCTGCTACTGCTACTGCTATTGCTACTGCTACTGCTACTGCTGCTGCTACTACTACTACTACTACTACTACTACTACTACTACTACTACTACTACTACCGAAAGCACAAACAGTGGTTATATAACTAGATAAATACCAAAATATGTAATTATGAATTGATATATAATGTCTGATCGCCATAACATTTATAATTTCTGTAAATTCATATTCCCCATATGCCATTATGTGGCCTGGGTGTAAATAAAAAATCTGAATCTGAATCTGAAAACAAGAGCAATCAGAGATTACAAACCCTCGCCCGCTTTTTTCCCGATTTTATAAACATTTTCATTACATTGATACGAATCTGGATATTTTAATCCGGATCATTAGGAAACCTCGGAAATCTGAGTTCATTGTAAGGACCATTGTTATTTTAAAATTTTAAACAAATCGAGACAGTAGTTTCCGGGAAACACTTGTGGACAGACCCACAGACAAACAAACAAACAGTCAGACAAACAGACGGGCCCAAATGCAATACACCCCCCCCCCCCTACCTCCACCGTCGGTGGGGCGAGGGTAATGATGCTATAAGCTATAGTATACTTACTTGCCACTTGGCTTAGGGTTCCTTTAATAGACAACAGCTGATGCCTTGGTGTATGACTCATAAACAGGTTGGCTGGTTCATTGCTTCAGATGATACATCTATGGCTGTCGAGATGCCCCAACTGCAGTATCCCCTATTATTCCTATTAACTTCTCTTGGCTGGGCGTCATGGATATGATCTTTCCAACCAGTCGGTCTTTTTCTGTGCTTTTCGCCGTTTTTGTTCTTTGATTTTTACAGCAGACGGCCAATCTCGCCATTTCCGTCTAACTTCATCTGCAGTTCTGCGATACGGCGCCATTGCATTGACACGTGTAGTCACCGCTCCCCAAGCACCCTTCTTCTTACTGTTTGTAATCACATCAGTAAACTTGTGAACAATGACTGTTTGTCAACTGGCTACGCCCGCCACCCACAAGTGCTTCTAGTTCTGCAGCTGTGAATTTAGGTTTTCTCTTTCGCTCTTCCGAAGCTACGTCTTCGCCTGACATTGCCAGTAGACTATAAGGTAATGTGGACGGTGCAGTAAAATGAATGCATACGCAGTGAAAGAGAAATACATGTGCACGACTTTTTCAGACGTCATATACAACGGCAATGCCATTGTAACGACATGGATTAAAGGACGTCTTAAAGTTCTCGTGTTCCATTAAATATATACCCTTTTGCACGAGATATGAGATGCCCGCTGATTTCTGTTCAATTTACCCAGCATGCTATGCTACCCAGCACGCAATGCTACCCAGCAGGCAGTTTCCTGACTCCATAATCGTTGTAACTATTGGACGCCATTTTCGTTTAGTCTGTTGTCTGTATAGACCGGGATTTGTCAAACAAAACCAACCCGTCTGCACGTGCAAATAGTCATTTGCCCTCCAGCTCTGGAAGCTTAAACATGCGCGTAGGATGTATTCACGGCAGTACATTCGACAGTCTGCATTCCAATGCTGTTCAGAGCAAGTGTGTCCATTTCCGCTTTTATATATAGGCCCTATTTTGATTGTCAAAATAATTATTAGGCAATGCAATGACAACCTGGTACAGATTTGATACTAATTTGAATGAAAATTGTTGCTACAACAACTTTCAGTCTCTATATTCTAAAATAATACTAATTTTTAGTCGACTCTCGCTACGGATTTGAATAACAATTTGGCTGTAAGTTGTTGGTTTCTAAGGCACCAACAACTTTGTCGAATTATTATCCACACACGTGCAATCAATATATTACTATTTAGGAAAAGTGAGCCGTGCGTGTATATATATATATATATACGCACGCACACATACATATACATATATACATATACACATTATATTTCAAGGAAAAACCATACGATAATTAATACAGAAGTTTAGTAATAATTTATGATTTAAAGTGCATTGATAATTTACCTTTAACAAGCCACCAGCCCACATATGAATACTAAGTGCACCTGAAGCCTCCCAACCCCTCCCCTGATCAACCAGAGAAAATGCTCAATTCTCTTTATAGCGTGTGTACGAATTGTATACAATTGATAGAGTCACAATTTAATAACCTTTGAATATTTTGAGACTAATTTGACTGTGGGAATTGGTCGATTTACTTTCTCCTAGTGATATTTTTAAGTGAACGAATTGTATGTCATTGATAAATTTGCATTTTAATGGCTGTTGAATATTTTGAAACTAATTTGACTTGTGATAATTTTCAACCTACTTTGTGCTTGTGGCATGTTCAAGTGTACGAACTGTATGGCATTAATAAATTCGTAATTTAAAAACTGTTGAATATTTTGACACTAATTTGATTGGAAAATCCGTAATTTACTTTCTTTTTATGCTATTCTCACGTGTACGAATTGTATGTCATGGCTAAATCCGAAGTTTAATGAATGTTGAATCTTTTGAAAATAATTTGACTGGAGAAAATGCTCAATTTATATTCTTCCTGCGTATTAATGAAGGCTTGATATGGCTTGATATGCATATGCTGCTAATTTCTTTACGATAGTCGGATTTTCATTTTGAAATAACTCGATCAGTTTGTATAATGAAATACAATGATAATAGGAGGCCCTGATCCGAGTGTGCTCGGACTCAAAACTCCCCTGTGACCGATATTTGGACAGACCGACGGATAAGACCCGTTAGTCCGTGGAAATACCTGTGACCGGGGAGAGATGTAACATATTTTATTATTCCCAATAAGCCATGAGCCCTTGAGCGTACAGTAATACAATACGGTATACATTCATGATGCGTATCTTATATTTACATAATTTAAAATTAACGTAGACCCTTCATATATTTAAATAAAAATCCTTAAATCGGACTTTAAATCAGACTCGGACCGGGACTAGTTTGATCATTGCTGTACACACGCGTGCGCGCGCACACACGCACGCACACACGCACACACGTACGCATGTACACACGCACACACGCACGTACGTACATACATACATACATATAAATATACATTACATACATACATACATACATATAAACATACATATAAACATACACACATACATATAAATATACATTACATATTATGCGCGCACGCACGCTCACACGCATGTACGTGCGTACGCATACATGCACGCACGCACGTTCGCGCGCACTCACACACACAGTAGTAGTAGTAGTGGTAGTAGTGGTAGTAGTAGTAGGAGTAGTCGAAGTGAACGCACGCGTTTATTTAGCTCTGCAATTGCTGCCCGAATTTGCTAGTTTCTAGCGCGATTTTGTAGATAAATTTTATACATATATTTCGTATTAGTATTTCCTTTCAAACTTTATGTTTAATTTGTAAATTCTTGTCTTGGTTGGAGCGCATTTTGTGTCTCCATTTTCTAAAGGCATTCCTCTTAGCTGGCGGTTTCCGCCATTTAATAGGGCTCCTCTTACTGTGGTCAATGCAATACATTTCTCCCCGCGCCAGTCTGCTATTTCTATAGTTCGTAGGCTAGCGCATTATATTTGGCAAGATCGCTTGAGTGAGTGGATTTAATTCCTTTGTCATTTGTAAGCACACGCCTAGTTCTTTAACTATATAAATCTTTATAGTCAGTTGGCTGTCCCAGGTCAACTCAAACAGACTAACAAATATATGACTGTACTATCTATTCATATATTTGTTAGTATACTTTAATCGGCTAGGTGTTAGCGAACCACTTAGAAAGTGGTTCAAACTAACAAATATACGACTGTACTCTCTATTCGTATATTTGTTGGTAGACGTCAGGGTTTCAAAAGGGGACACTATTTATTTAGTGTTTAGCTCTTTCCCTGACGTCCTGGTGTTATATAAGTATATATTTATTATATATTGTAGTAGTATGGGGTTCCTCCTTTGATAAACCACCATGGCAACCTATAAGCGTACCCTAAGCCTTAAAATAACAACTAAGGGGTGGGGTGTCACGGCTATCGGCGTGTATCATGGGTTGAAAGACGTCGTTGGCGCGGGACCTGCTACTTTGCAGGGGCTTATCAATGTTACTAAAACTGTATGGAAAGTAACAGTGTCAAATGAGGGGGTCAAGGAAAAGCTTCTGGAAGATGTTCTTATTGTAAAAGGTGAAGTTTGTAACGTAGATGAAATCGAGTCAGATAGGTTGCTAGTGAAGATGAAAGTTCCACTAAAAATTCCAGATGACAGAATCATGAGTGAACTCAAGAAGTATGGCAAAGTGCAAAAGATTGAACGGGAAACGTATCCCTTTGACAGAACGCTAGAAAACGGTGTAAGACGTATTTGGTTTGATAAAGTGGATAGCCCTTTACCAAGCAGATTGACGCTTGATGGCAGCTTTGTCCTGCCCTTATGGTATAGAGGGCAAATTAAAGAATGCCGGATCTGCCTAAGTACTGACCATTTGACAACAGATTGTCCCAATCGAAACAAATGTTTGCTCTGTGGTTCAGTTGACCATTTTAAATGGCGCTGTCCAAAAAATCAAAACAAGCCCTCAGTATCAGGAGATAATCGCCCATTAAAGGATGCAACTGAGTCAAATGCTTCATAAGCAACTGCTACGGAAGCTGTTGTTTTGGTTCATGCCACTGTAAATGACACAAACAAATCATCAAATCTTGTTAAAGTAACTACAGTTGATGAAATTCATGTATTAGAGGAGGGTATAACCTTAAGTCAAGAAAATACTCAAAATGCAGTGGAGCCAAACGTTGCTGTAAAAGACACGCAGGAAAATGATGATCTTACAGAAGAGCCAGTTTACAATTCCTTAGAAGATGAATTAAAATTAGGACAGGATAAGTTTAGGACTCATAAGACAGAAAGTACAGTCTATTTTCCGCTAAGCCCACTTGATTTAAGTCAGCTTGAAGATATGGTAAATGATGCTCCTGCCAAATGTTACTTAAGTAGCAATAAGCGTCATAAAGAAGACAATAGCTCAGAATCTGAGATTGAAGTAAATGATATGGATGATGATACAATGTCAGTTGCAGAATCAGATGTGTCCATTCAAACACAGAGTTCACAGATGAAAGATGAAATGGTAATGCACCGATCAGAAGGGGGTGAAGTGTTAGTGCCATATGTAACGGCGAGAGGCGTGAAATATGGTCTACTGCGCCATGATTCTGATATTTCCAAATATAAATATTTGTCTGTGGTAGAACTAGGAAATATTGAATTCGCAGGAAAATTAGGTAAATGGTCTAAGAAACGAGCTAAAAAACCCAAATCTAGTTAATCTAATGATGGCGGTTGTAAACATCATTTTACAAAGTATGATTATCTGCACCATCAATTGCAGAGGATTAAATACCGAATTCAAGCAGCGCCACTTGCTTGAAGAATTAGCAAATGAGAGAGTTGATATTGCTTTTCTACAAGAGACCAAAATTCAAAAAGCTGAAGTGTATGAATCTCTCAAAGATATTTCAAAAGGGCAGATTTTTTTTTCTTTATCACAAGATAATAGTGCGGGAGTGGCCATTCTTATCCTGCCCCACTGTCTCAACTATGTTGACGTTATATCGTCGTCATCAGATACAAATGGACGATGGATTTGTGTATCAATTGATGTACTAAACACAAGTTTAAATTTGATGTGCCTTTATGCACCTACCTCTCATCAATTGCGCCGTGAATTTCTAAATGATGTTTCCACAATAATTCAAGACAGAACGCCTGAAAACCTAATTATGGGCGGTGACTTTAATTGCATATTAGACGAGGCTAAAGACAGAAACTCTAGGTCTAATTTTAATGACACATCGCATAATATTTTGAAACACATTTGTGAAAATAAAAGCTTGTTAGACACTTATCGGATTGAAAATCCAGAAGGCCAGGAATTTACTTGGTTTTCAATCGATGGAAGGTTAGCTTCAAGGTTAGACAGGATCTATGTAGAACGCTCATTGAAAGGTTACATGTTGTGGATATCGGATTGTCGTACGGGGAGTCATGACCCCGGGGACATCTTATATTTGCAGGGATGGCCCAGTGAAATTATTGTATTTGTGAATACCAGATGAGTTAATGAACGGATAACTGGATGCATCAATAGGGAGTCGATGCGAAACTGACGCGAAACTATAGCCGAAATATTGAGTGAAATTGGATAGAATGGAGAAGGACCTAGGGTTGTGAGTTGATGGTATCTGGCGGTAATTAAAAGATGAAAGTTGTTGCTGTAGCAGCGGCACAACCGTTTATAGTATTCAGCAGAAGTTATGACCAATAGTTTCCAAATATTCAAGCAGGAGCGTCGGTAGGGTACTACGGACAGAGTACAGGTAGCATAAGCTGGATGACTCATAGAAATGACGTAGCGACCGACTTACCGTGGGACCGTGATAACGGTAACCAAGTTTCTGTAAAAGCGACCAACAGCACCAGATGTTGGTGAGTCAGGCGGGCCATATGGTCACTACGTCACAGCACCCTTGTAGAATGCAGGCGCAAGCCTAATGAGCAAGGGGCCGGACATGGACGTGGTAACGTCCGGCGCCAGGTAGAGTAGAAAACGAGACGAAAAACTGACAGAGGACGTCCGTCAAGTAAGCCATTAAGCTTGAGATTAGGAATGGTTGCCAAAGCAAAATCCATTATTGAGACCGAAATCCGACAGATCCCATCACTCAAGTACTGCTTTGCCAATGTTCAGGTATATCTTCGGAGTACGCGAATGGCCGGAATGGATTGGTCAAAAGTTTTATAAGAGTAGTAAGCAAAACGAGGCAAAGCGGGGGCTCCAAGGGTGGGGTGTAACAACCCGAACACGACAGTGACATGGCGAAGCAGTACATAAGGGGAACTTTCAAATTTGGTGAGGAGTCCGAAAATTATTGCGCTTAGGTAAACCTAGCCTCGAATTCGTATAGTTCTATGGAACTGAATTTGTCGAAATTCACACAAGTTCTTGGTGAATGACTTTAAGTAGCCAAGAACAGTTTTTGATAAAAGTGATTTAGCGAATCGTGAAAAGCAACTTTTTGAGGGTAGAGTAACCAGTATTCGTATTGAACAAAAGTCAGACTTCTTTGCTCAAAGTATTTTGGTGGTAGTATAAGCCACTCATAGTTGATAGGGAGATATATCGGTGGTAGTATAAGCCACCTATAATTGATAGTGAAATATATATATAGTAAGATTAGTAAAATAAAATCATCACTTCGATATCCTCGAAGCAAGAGTTTGAGTTATTGCATAATTCTGGAAGCGACGGAAGACCACCGTCACGAACCACCGACTTCTATACCAGTCAGATCAGGCCCAGATACGAACATAAATATCGTGATTCTCATCTACACACGAGGCGAGCTCGTATCGACCACTTTCCTTGTCGGTAAGACCGGTTGTCGCAGCAACCACACATACAGGCCTTACCGCCGTGGGAAGCGAAGCGTTAAGAAATAAGAAGATAGATAATAGAAAACTTCAGTTAGATAATAGAAAACTTCAGTGGCGAGCCTGCCAGGATTTATGTTTCCAGGATTGGACAAACTGTGAAAACCGTGAGTAAAAGGTTGTATGGCCCAAGCACTGAGAGAGCGACCCGCCAACGTGGTATTGAGAGACCTCGCGGACCGGGTGAAGGTTTTTATAGAGAGGGCCCAGTCAACAGAGACAACGAGGGTCATCCAACATAGAGAGTATAGCGACAGCACCATAATTAAAATAACGACTGAAATAGACTGTCCTGAGCAACCAAGACTAGCAAAGGTTGTTATTACATTAGAATATCGCTAGCGAAATGGCAAACCCGCAAGAACCCCCTACCGTGACCCTGCCTGGCATCGATCGACGTGTCGAGCTATGTCCTGAGACCGTGGCGGCCATGCAGGCCATGGGGACGGCGATGGCCGGGGCGATCGTCGAAAGCAGCGACCGCCGAGAAAATGAACGGGTGTACCGGAAGGAGATCCGGGACACGATCTACCGCATACAACCCTGCGACGGAGTGGTGCCGGAGGAGGTGAGGACCTTCCTCGACGAAACCAGGCGAGCATGGGTCGCTAATGAAGGACGGCTAGAGGGCGTACCAGCCTACATCATCACGCGAGCGGCACGAGGGCAATTGTCCAGAGCCATAGATGGATTTCTCGTGGGAAAAGTAAGGGAGAATATCACTTACGAAGAATTCCACGAGTATATAACACTGAACTTCATCTCAGCAAACGAAGGAGAACGGATCAAGTATGATCTGGAGGGTGTACGACAAAGGCGGAATGAAACCATCATAACGTTTAACAGACGTTATAGGGAACTGAGCGCCCGGGCTTACCCTGTCGAGAACATCGACAACAGGAGGACCATCTTGGGGATTTACCTCAAGGGACTATCTGATCATCGTCTCAGCAAAAGGATCGTCCGCAAGAAGGCCACCACCCTGGCCCATGCTATTGAGATTGCAGAGGAAGAGGCCACCTGTGACGACCTGCTCCAGGCCATGCAAATCAATGAACGACGAGAACAGGGCATGGAGGTAAACATAGTGGGTCCCGGAGAGGAAAAGGAGATCTGGAGCGTGGTTAGCACGCTAAAGAAACAGATTGCTCAACAGAATAGAATGGTTGAGCAATTGTGTGGGTTGGTGAGCGACTTACAGCTAGAGCGGCAGACAGCGACTGGGGCCGCCAAGCCCGAGAAGAGAACCCCACCGCTAGCAAAACCACGTACACCACCGTCGCCCCGACCCGTTAGGGCGGGAAAAGA
Source organism: Chaetoderma sp. LZ-2023a (assembly GCA_034401795.1). Taxonomy (NCBI): domain Eukaryota; kingdom Metazoa; phylum Mollusca; class Caudofoveata; order Chaetodermatida; family Chaetodermatidae; genus Chaetoderma; species Chaetoderma sp. LZ-2023a. Next base: position 22,814,413 of record CM067374.1, read on the forward strand.
CTTACGAAACATCACCTGCTATAACTGTGGCCGGGTCGGCCATTATAAGAGTGACTGCCGTCAGACAGTGCAACCGTCCGCACGACGACTACAACCGCGACCACAGCTCCGACCACAACGGCCACCCATGACATGTTTTACATGTGGCCGAGAAGGACATACGGCCCAGAATTGTTTTGGGACGTATATGAGCCGGCAGGCGACTCCTGCCGTAACAATAAAATGTTTTGGGTGTGGCAAAGACGGCCACTACATAAGAGACTGTCCGCTGCAGAATGGTCCTGCCGGGACCCAACAAAAGGGTCCGGCTAACCGCGGGGCAATCAAGCGTCCCCGCATCGACGACATGGAAATCGACGCGGTGAACGACCGACAGACGGACATACGAACGACGCCACGAGGATGTTCAAGAAACAATCGAATGGACATGAACAATGCTCGACGTAACCAGTACGAATATGAAGACCGTGATGGGTTCGTATTGACCGGAGAAGGGACGGATGCACAGGGCCGTTATTCATACGGTGCCGCACAGGACGCATCCTCCCGGGAAAATAGCTACGCCGAAGTTGTTAGTGGCCGAAGGAGCCCGGGAAACGACGACGGAGAGAGCCGTTGGTGAAAGCACCGACCGAGCGGTTCTTAATCCGTCTAAAAATGGATAAAGACGGTCCATCGGATCAGGGTAAGTACCTGCATGCCTTAGTGGATACTGGTGCTAGCACATCCTTGATTCGTAAGGATATATGGCGTAGCATGTTGAATGCTAGGCCATTGAAAAGAGCAAGAACGCTCTTGGCTGTAAATGGTTCCCCGATAAAGTTGTTGGGGGAGACACAAGTAAAATTCAAGAACGCCCGACCCATCCCTAGTACGATTGTGGCCAGAATGAGGCATGAATGTTTACTTGGAGCGGATGCTTTGCACCCGGGCCAAAATTGTAGTATGGTTTGGCCAGATATATCCCTTTGAATATCCGCATAGAGAACAGACAAATTATGTCTATGCAAGCTGTAAGGAAACGACCGGATATAAAAATATCGACAAAGTCATGGCGGACTTTGCAGATATTTTTGATACGGCTCGTCCAAACACTTTAGGATTGGTTCCCAAAGTCAAGTGTACGGTACCGACAGGGGATGCCTATCCTATTAGGCAGAAAGCGTACCGTCTACCGCTGGCCAAGCAGTATATAGTCAAGAATCAAGTGGCTGAAATGCTGGCAGCGGGCGTCATAAGACCATCGTCATCGCCATGGCGTCGCCCATTACGTTGGTCCCTAAAAAGGACGGGGGGACTAGATTTTGTGTCGACTACAGAAAGTTGAATTCTGTGTGCAAGAAGGATAGTTATCCACTGCCAAACATAGCCGATATTTTTGATTCGATGTGCGGCGCAACGATATTTTCGACTATGGACTTGAAGTCTGGCTATTGGCAGATACCAATGGACAGCCAAGACATAGAGAAAACAGCGTTCGTTTGTAGTGAAGGCTTGTTCGACTTGTTCGGATGCCGTTCGGTTTTGCGAACTCAGGTGCCGTATTTCAGAGGGCAATGAACGATATTTTCCGAGAATTCGTGGGAAAATATCTGCATGTTTTCGTCGACGATATAGTCATATATTCGAGAAATCCGGCTGAGCATGCACAGCATTTGCGTAAGGTTATGCGTAGAATTCAAGAATATAATTTGCAAGTAAAAAAATCGAAATGCGATTTCGCCCGACCATCAGTTGATTTGTTAGGATATCGTGTTTCAGCACAGGGAGTGGCTCCTCAGGTCCAGAAGGTCAAGGTCATAAGAGAAATGTCACCGCCACGTGACGTGGGTGAGGTGAGAAGTTTCCTGGGCGCTACAGGGTATTACCGCTCTTGTGTGCAAGGCTATGCCGAAATTGCTAAGCCTTTGATAGAATTGACTAAGAAATATAAACGTTTTGAGTGGGGTCAGGAGGAACAGCAAGCGTTTAAGAAATTGCAAAACTTGCTGTGTAGTGAGACGGTTCTCACATATCCGAATTTGAATGCTCCGTATAGGTTGTATACTGATGCGTCTAGCTATGCGATAGGTGCGATACTGGTACAGGTAGATGACAAGGGTATTGAGCGGGTGATTCAGTATGTTAGCTCTACTCTTAAAGACAGTCAGTTGAATTGGCCTGTGATAGAAAAGGAAGCTTATGCGGTAATATATGCGCTAAAGAAGCTTAGGCCTTATCTATTTGGCGCGCAGTTCACCGTGTATACCGACCACAAACCCCTAAAGAGTTTGTTTGTGGGCGAAGTTAAAAACACGAAGGTGCAGCGCTGGGCAGTACTGATTGCCGAGTACGGATGTAAGATTGAATACATCCAAGGCTCTAAGAATATTCGAGCGGACATGTTGTCCAGGTTACGTCGTCCGGTGGAAGTCGCGACGTTAGATACGGGCGACTTTGTAATACCCGATGTCGACGAGGGAGTGTTACCTCACGTCCCTCTAGAAGCGTTCGACGTACCGTGTGACGGATTGTGTGCCGAGCAGACCAAAGAATACCCGGAGTTGTTCAAAAACACACCGGAGGAGTATATGGTCAAGAATGGCATTTTGTATTCTTTAGTTACACCTTCAGCGTTGGACGCTGAGTACCCCAGAATTGTCTTACCTACCCTGTTCCGTGAGAAGGTACTCCGGATGGCTCATGAACGAGCCGGTCACCAAGGTCTGCAGAAGACCATCGGTATAGTAAGAGATTCTTTTGTGTGGACGTCTTTGAGAAAAGACGTGGTTCGTATGATTGAGACATGTACGAAGTGCCAGGTCAACCGACCTGTCACCACCCGACCCAGGTATAATGAGATGCCCATGGCCAATTATCCGAGTCAGATAATTGGAATGGATTTGATCGGTCCACTGTTAGAATCAAATAAGGGTAACGTGTATATCATGACGGTGATCGATCACTGTTCTGCTTGGGCAGAAGCATATCCGATTGCAGCGAAGACATCTCAAAATGTTGAAGAGAAGTTCTTCAACGAATATGTCGCGCGTCATGGCGTCCCTGAGATTGTAATAACGGATCAAGGTAAAGAATTTTGTTCCAATTCTCTGGAGGAGCGGTTTAAAGAACACGGTATCGACCATAGACGGTCTAGCCCATACCATCCGCAAACCAATGGGCGTACCGAGAGATTCAACCGCACTCTTAAGGAGTTGATACAGAAAGGGGTGAACAACGCCTCGCGGGCGTGGGAAGATGAGTTGGGTGCGGCTTTAACAGCGTACCGCAGTACTCGTCATTCGACGACCGGGTATACACCATTTTATTTGACTTATGGGCGACGGGCGAGATTGCCAAAAGCCGTTCCAATCGATGCGTCGCAGGACCTTGGTGAGAGACTGACGTATCTGAACAACGCCTTGCTGCGTGCTCGTGAGGGGACAGCTAGATCTCGAGAGGTTCACCGGGAACAAATTAATAAGCGTGCGAACGCTGGTGAGTTTAAAGTGGGGGATTCGGTGGTTGTCAAAGCTGAAGAGAGGATGAAATTGACCTCTCGCAGCGACCCCGAGTATGAGATCTTCAAAATTAACGGACCTGTGGCCCATGTCCGCCATCAAAGGTCCGGGAGAATGCGTGTGCTTAATATATGTAAGCTGCGCGTAGTCGACTCGGAAATGTGCTGGGACGGGGTGCGACCACGCCCCATTCGTAACCCTACCAAGGGGACGAAAGTTAGCCATCACCCCAGGGCGATGTTGCCCGAGCCAGAACCTATGGTCACCGACGCTGAGACGACACCCCAGGCTCGTAAGAAGCGGCCAGCTTCGGATACGGAGCCAGAGGTGCGTACAGGGGGTAAGAGGGTTGACCGGAAAAGGGTGCAACCCAGTAGGAATCGCAGTCGAATCCATGAGTCACCAAGTGACGTCATCGGAACTCCCAGGCCCATGGTGATTGACGCTCCAGAGGCGGCACCAGAGCTGCTCTCTGAACCAATGGAGATGCTTCCATCGCATCCGTATATGCTGCGCAAGCGCAGACATATACCAGATGACGATTATGACAGCAAGCAACTCAGGTTAGACTTGAAGCGAAAGCAAGGGTATGGGTGGGAGAACGAATCCGGTAACAAGCGACTCCGGATTGGCGTGATAAACTCCGCCTCTTACGATGACGTGCTATACGCTGATTTCGTCAGTCGTATAAATGCCGTTATTCAGCGGCACAACCGCCGATAGTGTGTATTGTATCGCTATACTGTAACATCGCAAATAGCCAGTACGTAGAATATCATAACAATTAAGACTAAATTTGTTCGCAGATACTAAAATGTATTCGTTTAAATTGTGTATAATGGCGTTGTGGTTTAGCATGGTATCAAGTATATGCGTCGGAATGTCGTGGTGCCGACCCTAGGGTGTGCCAGGGACAACTACGGGTCGACAAGACCCACGTACCCTGTATTGTGAGTGTACTGACAAATGCGACTGATAGCAACTGTAATATTCAACTAACCAAGTCAAACGTAACCATTAGTAAATTATTTGCCAACGAGAAAATCGGAGTAGTGTTGCAAACGTTCGGCGAGACGGTGGAAATTCATTGTGACGGACGACTGACGGACCGATGTATGGTGAGTAATGGTGTGTATGCGTTGATGTCTGGAAAATGCGGGTATAGTGGGAGGGGCTGGCGATTCGAGCCTGTGGCGTCTTATAGTCGGACGTACACTCGAATAGGCCTAGCCATTGAAATGCCCCATTTGGATGTGTCTGGCGTTCTAAATCAATCCATGATAGTTGACCATTTAAAGCTACAACCGTGGAACCATTTACAAAAGTCTAAGTACGTGCCGCTAGCACCGTTATCCATGATCGACCCGGTGATGGTCGATGGCATTGGGGTACATTCTTTCGTATCATATTCAACGGGTTCCTTCGTAGTTGTGTTAGTAATTGTGCTTATATTATATAGATGTGGCGTGTTATCACGCATGTGGAATGCGCTTAAATGCAAGCCACGTGCGGCCCATAAATGCAAGCCACGTGCGGCCCATAGTAGTGAACCGCATATCATTGCACCAACTATTCAGACCCAGCAGCCCCGGAGACCTGCAGCTCTACCGGAGCCGCTGCGGATGGCAGCCGGGTCGTCGCCTAATGCTAACGCCAGGACTGAGATCGACCCGACGGCTGCCGAATGGATAGAGATGGAGACGTACGTTGACGTGGTGGATCCTAACGTGAGCATAAACCGCTTGGAGGTATCACCATGACATTTTGGCACTAACTTTATATGTTTCTACTGGAACAATAATTGGTGAATATTAATGATTGTGGCGCGAACTTTATCATACTGTGTACTGTTTTAGTAATAGGAAAGATTCACATGATCTGTAATGGTATTTGCACTGTAGGATTAAGATTTTGAACTATAATGCTGTGTCGTGTGACGACGAATCATTACGACACGCGAAAAGTGTGTCGCTGCTGACCATGTTGTCGCTGCAGGCAGTAGCGGCAGTTTATATTAATACATTATGTGATATATATTCACTTGTTTTAAACTGTACCGATTGCTCGCCTTTATTGTTAAGTTACGCGTGAGACGGGTTACGTCCACGGTTTAATGATGCTATTACTGTGTTTCCGGGGGCGGTCAAGTGCGCACCACTACCCGGACATGTATGTTTGTATAATTATTGGCTATATACTAATGACTGCTACTAACGTATTTCCGAGTATTCCGCTACTCAGACAAGTATGTATGTATAGCATATCAAGCTGTAACGTGGGCTAGGGGATTGTTGGTAGTTTCGGAGATTTCAGGTGGTATCCGTTCGGAGCTGCTGGTATAGGTTTGGGTTGTTGATAGGGCACAACGAGTTAGTTGACACTCTCTTAGGGCCTTAAGAGAGATGGTCAATTAACTTTGGTTGCGGGGCGTATGTGGATATCGGATTGTCGTACGGGGAGTCATGACCCCGGGGACATCTTATATTTGCAGGGATGGCCCAGTGAAATTATTGTATTTGTGAATACCAGATGAGTTAATGAACGGATAACTGGATGCATCAATAGGGAGTCGATGCGAAACTGACGCGAAACTATAGCCGAAATATTGAGTGAAATTGGATAGAATGGAGAAGGACCTAGGGTTGTGAGTTGATGGTATCTGGCGGTAATTAAAAGATGAAAGTTGTTGCTGTAGCAGCGGCACAACCGTTTATAGTATTCAGCAGAAGTTATGACCAATAGTTTCCAAATATTCAAGCAGGAGCGTCGGTAGGGTACTACGGACAGAGTACAGGTAGCATAAGCTGGATGACTCATAGAAATGACGTAGCGACCGACTTACCGTGGGACCGTGATAACGGTAACCGAGTTTCTGTAAAAGCGACCAACAGCACCAGATGTTGGTGAGTCAGGCGGGCCATATGGTCACTACGTCACAGCACCCTTGTAGAATGCAGGCGCAAGCCTAATGAGCAAGGGGCCGGACATGGACGTGGTAACGTCCGGCGCCAGGTAGAGTAGAAAACGAGACGAAAAACTGACAGAGGACGTCCGTCAAGTAAGCCATTAAGCTTGAGATTAGGAATGGTTGCCAAAGCAAAATCCATTATTGAGACCGAAATCCGACAGATCCCATCACTCAAGTACTGCTTTGCCAATGTTCAGGTATATCTTCGGAGTACGCGAATGGCCGGAATGGATTGGTCAAAAGTTTTATAAGAGTAGTAAGCAAAACGAGGCAAAGCGGGGGCTCCAAGGGTGGGGTGTAACAACCCGAACACGACAGTGACATGGCGAAGCAGTACATAAGGGGAACTTTCAAATTTGGTGAGGAGTCCGAAAATTATTGCGCTTAGGTAAACCTAGCCTCGAATTCGTATAGTTCTATGGAACTGAATTTGTCGAAATTCACACAAGTTCTTGGTGAATGACTTTAAGTAGCCAAGAACAGTTTTTGATAAAAGTGATTTAGCGAATCGTGAAAAGCAACTTTTTGAGGGTAGAGTAACCAGTATTCGTATTGAACAAAAGTCAGACTTCTTTGCTCAAAGTATTTTGGTGGTAGTATAAGCCACTCATAGTTGATAGGGAGATATATCGGTGGTAGTATAAGCCACCTATAATTGATAGTGAAATATATATATAGTAAGATTAGTAAAATAAAATCATCACTTCGATATCCTCGAAGCAAGAGTTTGAGTTATTGCATAATTCTGGAAGCGACGGAAGACCACCGTCACGAACCACCGACTTCTATACCAGTCAGATCAGGCCCAGATACGAACATAAATATCGTGATTCTCATCTACACACGAGGCGAGCTCGTATCGACCACTTTCCTTGTCGGTAAGACCGGTTGTCGCAGCAACCACACATACAGGCCTTACCGCCGTGGGAAGCGAAGCGTTAAGAAATAAGAAGATAGATAATAGAAAACTTCAGTTAGATAATAGAAAACTTCAATGTGTAAAACTAACATAAAACCAGTAACTTTCTCTGATCACAATATGTTTTCCATCACATTAGACAATGCTGACTGGGTCAAACGAGGAGATGGATTTTGGAAACTTAATGTAGCATTGCTACGAGATAGTTGCTACCGCAAATGGGTGGAAAGTTGTTGGAGGCATTGGGATGAAAGAAGAGGTTCGTATGAATGTATAACAGACTGGTGGGAAGATGCTAAATCAGACCTGAAATATATTTCAAGGCAGTATTCCATTAGGAAAGCACGTGAAATACGAAAGCGTAAAAAGGCGCTTCAGAGGTCGTTGTGTAAAATTAATAAGAAAATTAATGATGGGGGAATATAATTATTACGAACTATTAGTTAAATTAAAAGGTAGACTAAATGAAATAGAGCAATATCAGTTTGCTGGTGCCAAAATAAGGTCAAGAGCACAAATGCACACCGAGGGCGAAAAGCCTACACGTTACTTTTGTAATTTGGAAAAAGCAAGAGGTATAGAGAAATTAATGCGCTCACTGAAGACTAATGATGGAGTATCAGTGTGCTCAAATGTAGAAATGATTGAAACAGTATCCGAATTTTACAAATCATTGTATAAATCTGAGGGAAGCGAGGAAACTGCAACTAGAGATGTTTTAGCTAATATAACGAAAAGACTTCCAGATTCATGTCGCGAAATCTGTGACCAATCAATAAGAATTGATGATTTGACAAAATCCCTCAAAGGAATGAAGTTAGAAAGGTCTCCTGGATGCGACGGACTTCCAGTTGAATTTTATCAAACATTCTGGCGCATATTTGGGCCAGTATTAGAAGAAATAGCAACCAGCATTTTTAAGCAAGGGCATCTTCCTACATCGATGGCCCAAGCATATGTTCGGCTTATATACAAGAGGGGTGACAGAAATAAAATACAAAATTATAGACCAATCTCTCTACTCTGTGTAGATTATAAGATTACTACTCGGGCACTAACATTAAAACTTGGCGCAGTCCTAGGCGAAGTCATTCATGATGATCAAACCTGCTCTGTGCCAGGAAGATCAATATTAAACAACACTTTGCTTATACGGGACCTTATTCACTTAGTTGAAAAGGATTGTATCCCAGCAGCAATGATAGCACTTGATAACGAGAAGGCGTTTGACAGACTAGAATGGGATTTCTTGTTTAGTCTATTGGCTTTCGTTCAAGATTTATTAAATGGGTCAATATTTTATATACTGATATAACAAGTTGCTATTTAGTTAACAATCAGCTATCCAAACCTGTAGTATTGGAACGAGGTGTCAGACAGGGTTGCTCACTGTCCCCGCTTCTATTCGTCATAGCTATGGAATCGTTGGGGACCACATTGAGGCAACGCAATGACTTTCAAGGAATATGTATATGTGGCGTAGAAAGGCCACTAAAGGTTTCTCAATATGCAGATGATACGACTGTGTTTGCGGGTAAAAATACGGATTTTAGAATTTTAAATGGAGTATTAACAGATTTTCAAAAGGCATCAGGACTTAAAGTCAATAAAGATAAATCTAAGGGATTGTTATTGGGCGATTGGAAGGGCAGAACTGATAATGTGATGGATATTAACTGCTCAAATGATGTCATAAAAATTTTTGGTATTTACTTTAGTAGAGAACAAAATGTATTACTAAACTGGGAAGAAAGAATATCCAAGCTAAAGTGTGCATTACTAAATTGGAAACCACGTCGCCTAACTGTCTTTGGCAGGACATTTGCCCGTAATAATTTAATTTTATCTGTACTGTGGTATACCGCTTCTGTAGTTCATATGCCCAAATCAGTAGAGTCAAAGATCAACGCGTTACTTTTGTCCATCTTATGGGAGGACAAAGCCCATTTAGTATCACAGTCAACCCTCACCAATGAAAAGCATGCCGGAGGCCTGGATTTGGTTAATGTTTTAGCAAAGTGTGCTTCTTTAAAATTGAAATTCTTGGATAAGTTACTTACTTCAAACTCATCTTGGTCAAGTGTTTCAAGGGCACTTCTCCAAAGGTACGTTGACCCATTTCCAGTAGAATGTTTATTTATGTGCAATAAATTGCCACCTAATCATCAAAAGATTCCAAATGTATATAAATAACAGCTCGAAGCCTTAAAAATATTTACACGATCAATGCCACAACCCAATTGTTGGGAAGATGCCTTAGAGCAACGTCTTTGCGGCAACGAGTTGAGTCGTGATAATGATGATGTATTATATTTGCCCTCTATGGCCAAAAATGGTATTCAATATTTACGTGACTTGGTAAATCCGAGATCTCGTAAATGGATTGCGATGCAAGATGTAGCAAGAATAACATCAATGAGACATATTGATGCTCAACGCTTATTTGTTAGAATAAAGAATGCAATACCTGCTATATGGTTCAAATTGCCGAAAGCATGTGGCAACATTGATATGTTGCAACCAACATTAGTATTTATGTCAGAACTTTTAAAATACAACATGGCATCTAGAGACTGGTATAGAATTATAATGCAAAGTCGGAGACAGACTCCTATTGTGGTTAGGCATTGGAACAATTTAGGATGCACGCCAAAGAAAAATGCCTGGAAAGCAATACATCTACCTTGTCTACCAGGAAATGCACGGGACCTGGCATGGCGATTACTCCATCAAAGGCTATGGGTCGGTCATCTTACTTATATGTGTAAAATATCAAGTACAGACCGGTGCTTATTATGTAATACTGAGGAGGAAACGATATACCATCTATTTACTCAGTGTCGCATAGCTACAGGCTTTTGGGTATATATCAATATGCTCCTGGCTAAATTTGGAACCAAATATGTGAATTTAGTGGCTGAAACAATTTTGTTCAAAGATTGCTCAACTATCGGACGAATCATTAATAGCAAGGAGAAATAATTGTTAATAACCCTGTTATCTGTAGGAGTGTGGCCCATCTGGAAGCATCGGTGTTCAGAGGCCAGAGATAAAACCGGCAACAACCATCAGAGAGCCATACAAGCTATATTTCGATCATTGTTGATAAACTGCATTCATTGTGAATTTTACAGGCTAGTAGAACATGGGAGAGAAAGTAGATTTAAAGACGTATGGTGCAAAACTGGCCTAGTAGCAATTGAATACGGATATCTAAAAATATCAGAAGCGGAACTTGTATAAGCTAGCACACTGGCTGCTTGCTGTATATTGATAAATGCAATTTTAATTTAATTTAATTGCCTTTATTTTAAAATTGTAATGCCTTAGGAGACTCTAATCTTGACGAATATCCTAACCTTGGGATCAGAATATTTAAATATCAAATGAGCATTATGTCAATATTCTGGAGGTGATCCGATTTTCAAGTTAACAGAGTGTGATATCTTACAATTAGCTTCCTGTTGTAAATATTTACTGTAGGTGTATTTGTTCCAGGGTAAGTTGCAAAAACTTACAATGAAGTAAATTTAGAATGTGAACCCAGAGCGCCATCTAAGTAGTCATAGTTTGTATACGTTTGCTTTGTGCATTATATTATATAAAGGCTACTACGTCCGTTGGGTATTTAATAATCGGCTAACTGGCGTCAATGAGTGACTTTTTGTTACTTATTGACGGATCACCTCGCCACTTGTTGGCGAGCTGCACTCGCCATTTGGCCCTACTACTATACGGTGTGCTACGTTAAACTACATATGATCTACTTAGCCTGCCGGTCATGAATCGGCTCAATGGCATCAATGATTAGCAGTAGCTTACTGCTAATTATTGATGAGTGGCTTTACCACTTGTTGGTTAGCTATGCTCGCCATTTGGGCCTACTACTACATGGTGTGCAAATAGCAATGTCTTTGTTGAATTATGTTATGTTATGTTATCAGCTCTTTATTAATTATGTTTTCTATGTAGTTATGCCACGGTTGTGGTATTTGATAATAGAGTATTTTAGCTTACACTGTTTTGACATGTTAGGTTTGTATTGATATTCTATTAATAAAGCCTGCTATTTCAACCGATTTTTTATGGGGGTTTGCAAGCCTTTTTAAAGGAGTTCCTCCGGGAAGTGGATTTTCAAAAAAAACACCAATCTTAAATTTTAGAAACATGGCTTTAGGGTTTGAACCATAAATTTTAACGCTCAAACACAAAAATCAAAATACCAATCATACAGTGTAAGTGCCATTATTTAAAATCCACATTATATACATAATGTTCAAAAAGATACGTTTACTACGTAGCTCAAAAGCATGGTAAACAAAAGCGGATGATAGCCGTACGGCTGTTGCGTTAGAATTTTGGAGCAAATCTGTTAGCTTATACACGCTATGTCGTTTATAAAAATATGGCTTAATAAGATTTTTGCGCAGGTGACTGTACATTGGACATAACAAGATGAAATGATATTCATCTTCTATATCATCGTTACAAAAAGGACATATTCTTTCAGGAAGCGAGGTTCATGTTGGCTTGTGCCATCTGCCTGTCTCTACGTGCAATCTGTGATATCCCGTTCTAAGCGTAGATAGTGCTTGCCTATGTTTACTAATCTTTACATCATCTAGATACGATTTGTACGTCAGCTCCTAACCAAAAGTGTCTATACAGCCTTGTTTTACTATTTGTGTTTAACTGACCTCTCCACTCTTGTAAATACATGTCATACGCTCTCTGTTTATATTGCAAAATACAGTTATTTATATCTAAATTATTACCCTGCTGTATCCAAACAACATTAAAACCCCTTCTACATAGCTTATACCGTAATGTGCTGACCCAATTATTACAGTTGTTATTGTTCTCCCAGTCATTATATAAAACACTATATAAATTTTTTACTAACCTGTTTGGTTTTCGACCTAAGATTTTGAACCAATATTTCAAGATCCTGATTTCCCGAACTAGCTTTAAAGGTGCCCTGGCTAATTCACCATATACAACGCAATTCGATGTACATTGTCTCACACTTAATTGCGGCTCACAAAATTTTTAATGACATTTTTCTACATCAAGACCTGGATGGCACCCCACACTTCACTACCATAGCATAGAATCAGTAAAATGAGTTTTTCGAACAGGCTACATAAATGACACGGCGTTAAGTCTACACATTTATTATGATGTTTCTTTAGAGCAAAAATTGCTTTCTGTGCCTGATCAGCTAGACATTTCTGCGCTAAAGAAAATGACCCTGTTGTGGTAAATACTATTCCTAATATTTTTAAACTTGTGGACCACTTCAATTTCGTTTGTAGCATACCAGAACGTGTCACTCTGACATAAACGTCCTCCTCACCTAAAGACTACTGCCTTTGTTTTCTCCGTATTTACTACTAAACGCCATCTCTTGCAATAATCAAGCAAAATATCTAATCCTTTCTGTATACCTGCTATAGTTTCTGACATTATAATTATATCATCTGCTTATAAAATTAAAAACAATTTATGTAATGTTATGTCTACGCCATCCACTCCTCCCCGAACAAATTCTTCTTCTAAATCATTTGCATACATTGCAAACGGAAATGGTGACAGGCTCTCCCCTTGTCGCACACCAGTATTACATTCAAAATTGTCGGATAGTTCTGAATTCACTCTTACACAGGTTTTAATGCCCTCATACATCGACATAATAATGTTAATTATGTTGCCCCTAACGCACAGTTTGAACAATTTTTACCACAGACAATCTCTCACTACATAGTCAAAAGCTTTACTAAAGTTAAGAAGACGCAATATAATTTCTTTCTTTATCCAATAAATGAGATATCAGACCACTTAGAACAAAAATATGATCAATTGTGCTGAATCCTGCTCTAAACCCGGCTTGCGCTTCTATGTATATCCCATTAGTTTCGGCCCATTTATTTAATCTATTGTTTAAAACCTTCGTAAATAGTTTAACCAACGTGCTAAGTAATGTGATCCATCTATAATTATTTACATCATCTAGAGAACCTTTTTTTATGAAGTGGTATCAATATACCTTCTGACCAAATTTTGGGGAAGTTTCCACTTCTAAAAATACTATTAAATAGCACTAAAATATGAGGAATTAATTCATCTATCGCATTAATATGGAATTCATTGATAATCATATCGGGTCCTGCACCTTTGTTGTTCTTTAAGTGCTTTATTGTTTTGACGATTTCCTCATCTGATATTTCCGAATTTAATACGTTGAAGATTATATGTACATCATCCGTCTCATTAGAGTAATCCACAACATAATTTTAAACATCTGGATCAGCTTGATAAAATTCATTATCCGGATTAGTAATAACTTGGCAAATTCACTTAGGGATATGCTACTAAGTTTCTTATTGGTCGTTGATTTCAAGAGTTTCCAGTACATTTTTGAATCTGTATAGCGAGCATTTCGTAAAGACCTGGTCATTGTAATACTTTCTGTGACATTAAACTTTTTAACGCAGTTTTTAAAAACAGTTCTTGCGGCTACCATATTAATGCGAGCTACCTGGTTTTTTTCTTTTCGGTACCGGTTTAATGCAACAAAGAAAGGTTTTCTCTTGATTTCGCAGTCGGGTGAATAATGTGGTACTTTATTTCTTCGAACTAATTTCCTGCCATTTCTATTAGTCTTTAGAAATAAATTATCCGCTGCTTTCTTTATCGCCAGTATGAACACATTGACCGCTTCTTCTACTATGTTTTCGTTTAACATATCTGATTCTTCTAATAATCTGGTCATGTTAAGAAGTATCTCTTGAACCTCTTCTGATAAGATGTTATCTCTATATTGTCTTATATGTTCTGCTTTCCAAATGTACTTCTGATTGCTCAACCAGCCCATTTCATGATTGGCAATGTACTCTGTATGTGATGTATTGCAGTATGCCATACCACATTTAATCACTGCATGATCAGATAGTTAAATTAATAACAGGTTTCTTTATTTCCTTTATGCGCAATCTAAATATCATGCTTTGTTATATTTCATCCTTCAAAATTAGTATATATTCCATTTGGTACCAGTTTTCGCATACAGGAAACAGGACATTTTGACAGCCTTGCCAGGTAGGTCCAAAGGTTGAGGCTTTGACTTATAAACATAAGTACCACGGTTCAAATCCTTGCTAATACTGAATACAATTTAATTCATAAAAATTGTTTTACAATAATATCTTTTAAATATCTAGTCATTCCGATACACTGTTACTATGCACATTTTATTTCAGGTACTTCTGTTGATATCATATGCATTTCTTATGACGTAGGAAGGATAATTTTTCATTTTTAATGGGGGTTTTTCTTAATACTTTCTTGGCAAATGCAGTGTCCAAAACGATTTAAAATTAAAGCATTTTAATTTATTTATCAACCAGACCTTATATGACACCTAACCAGACCGTCCTCTTGATTTATCAAGACGGAGTTGCTGTACCAAAGGCACGATAGAGGGTTTGGGCAGCCTGTTTGTCAGATGTAATAGCATGGTTAAAAGCTACATAATCAAGATCATCGATACGGGTAAAGGTGTTAAATGAAAAATAGATAATGCACTAGTTTATATTTAGAAAACAATGTTTTGAGGTTTATACTGTTAACGATTTATCAGTTTTAGCCTGTAAGACATTGTTTAATAAGTTTAAATTAGTTTGCCAATAAGTACTTGGTATTTTAGTTTTTAATTTTTATCAGTGATGTTGGTTAAATTCTACTTATTAAAAATTAAAAAAAAAAAAGTCTTTGAATTCTTTTATGAGGTGAATTGTATTTGCGGTGCATAGGACATAATCTACTACACTCGCCCCTCTCGTAGCCACACACGTTATATCACCAACCTGTCTATCTTTTCCCACTCTCCCATTCAGTTTTCATAATCCAACTTCTTTGCAAAACTCTAGTAATTTGTGTCCATTTTCATTTTCCCTCCCTGTATCTCGAGAAAAGCTGGGAAGTTTGATATCTTCACCATAATCTTCACTTACGGGTATATGTTCGAAACTATCGTTCTCAATAAAATCAGACAATGTATTAGTTCTAGAGTTAAAATCAGAAACGTATACCCGGTAGCTAGGAGAAAGCGTTTTTTGACCATATACTCACTCCACTTAGATAGTAATACTGAGCGCCGTGTGATTTGATAACGTTGTTGGTGCCTATTAGTCAGCAACAACTTACAGCTCTTCAAATCCGTAGAAAGTGTTGACTGAAATTTATAATGATTATTTTATAATACATAGACTGAACTCTGTTGCAACACTTTTCAATAAAATTGTTATCAAATGTATAGCAGGTAGTAATTGCATTACATACTAATTAATTTGACAACAATTTGACTGAATGGTGGTGTTGTCATAGATTTGCTGTCAATGTATATAAAAGCTTTCTCCTATTTTCTCCTGGACATTGACACACTTTGTCTGAACAGTGTTGAAATACAGACTGTCGAATGTACTGCCGTGAATACACCCTACGTTCATGCTTAAGCTTCCAGAGCTGGAGGACAAATGATTATTTGCACGTGCAAGCGGGTTGGTTTTGTTTGAGAAATCCTGGCTTGTGCAGACAATAGACTAAACGAATATGGCGTCCACTAGTTACACCGATTATTGAGTCAGGGCAGCGCATGCTGTGTTGCATTGCACGCCGGGCAGCATTGCATGCTGGGTAAATTGAATATGCATCTCATATCTGGTCCAAGTGTCTATAATTTAATGAAACACGAGAGCTTTAACGAAGGTAAACCAACGCCTTTGTCTAACTGTCGTCAACGAGGTCGGTTTAGAGCCGTAAAACTGGCACATGGCGTGGGGAGCAAAGACTAACGTCACAAACATAATGGCGTATATATCTCCGTCATGAGCAGCGCAAAGTCCGTCAATTTACAAGTATTCTATTTAATATTCTGAAACTATTTGACGCAGCAAGAGTACCGACTCAAATTAGTTTTCAAATATTCATCAGCTTTACTTGAAATTTAGCTTCTGAGAATTCAGCGTGCAAATATGTAAATCAATTCCCACACAAGTAAACAAACTGGGCGAAGATCAGCTAGAAATGGGCGGTGCATGGCTAGAAATGGGCGGGGCGTGGATAGAAATGGGAGGGGCATGGCTAGAAATGGGCGGTGCATGGCTAGAATTGGTGGTGCATGGTCAGAAATTGGCTGGGCACGAATGGAAATGCGAGGGGCATGGTTAGAATTTGGCTGGCCATGTCAAGAAATGGTGAGAAATTGGCGGGGCAAGGATAGAAATGGGAGGGGCATGGATAGAAATGGGCGGTGCATGGAAAGAAATGGACGGTGCTGGACGGTGCATGGATAGAAATGGACGGGGCATGGACATAAATAGGCGGGGCATGACGGGGAATGCACGGGGCATGGAAAGAAATGGGCGGGGCATGGAGGGAAATGGACGGGACCTGGAAAGAAATGGGCGGGGCATGGAGGGAAATTGGCAGGGCATGGAAAGAAATGGGCATGGCATGGAGGGAAATAGACGGGGCATGGAAAGAAGTGGGCAGGGCATGGAGGGAAATGGACGGGGCATGGCGAGAAATAGGCGGTACATGGCGAGAAAAGGGCGGTACATGGCAAGAAATGGGCGATACATGGCTAGAAGTTGGTGGGGCATGGAGAGAAATGGGCATGGCATGGGGAGAAATGGGCGGTGTATGGAGAGAAATGGACGGTGCATGAGGGAAATGGACGGGGCATGGCGAGAAATATGCAGTACATGGCGAGAAATGGGCGGTACATGGCGGTAAATTGGCGGTACATGGCGAGAAATGGGAGATACACGGCTAGAAGTGGGCGGTGCATGGAGAGAAATGGGCAGGGCATGGAGAGAAATGGACGGTGCGTGGACAGAAATGGACGGTTCATGGAGAGAAATGGGCGGTACATGGCGAGAAATGAACGGGGCATGGCTAGAAATTGGAGAGGCATGCCTAGAAATGGACGGGGCATGGCGATAGATGGGCGGTACGTGGCGAGAAATGGGCGGGCGGGACATGGCTAGAAATCGGCGGGGCATGGCGAGAAATGTGCGGTGCATGGCTAGAAATGGGCGGGGCATGGCTAGAAATGGGCGGGGCATGGCTAGAAATGGCGGGACATGGCGGGAAATGGGCGGGACATGCCTAGAAATGGGCAGGGCAAGGATAGAAATGAGCGAGGCATGGCGAAAAATGGACGGGTCATAGCGAGAAATGGGCGGGGTATGGCGAGAAATGGTCGAGAAGGATAGAAATGGACGGGGAATGGCTCGAAATGGGCGGGGCATGGCTAGAAATGGGCTGGGCATGGCTAGGAATGGGTGGGGTATGTCTCGAAATAGGCGGGGTAAGGCTAGAAATGGGCGGGGCATGGCTAGAAATGGGCGGGGTATGGCTGAAAATGAGCGGGGCATGGCGAGAAATGGACCCCTCTATTAACGGTTCATATTTAAGTCAAATACAAATGATAACCTCGGAGAACACCATCGTCCGATCGCATGGTCTCGCCCTCCCACTAACGCTCCCGTATCGAGTCCTCGAACAGTGAAGCGATGTGAGTGGGTGTATGGTAGTACGATGGGAGAACATGTGGATATCAGGGTTTTATGAATGGAACCTCTCTACTCGTTCACTACCTGACCGTGGTGAAAGGCTGTGTGTGTCTAGCCCTAATGGTATATGAAAGTGTGTGCGCGTGCGTGCGTGCGTGCGTGCGTGCGTGCGTGCGTGCGTGCGTGCGTGCGTGCGTGCGTGCGTGCGTGCGTGCGTGCGTGTCTAGCAATAGGCGTATGTAATTAACAGTTATTGTATCAAAGCGCAGTATTTCACTCTATTTAATATTGATCAGCGATCTTGATGCGGAGATGTCGCCATGAGTCACAATTATCTAATCAAGATTCATCCACCTCAAAGTCCATTTAAATGATGTACACGAAAGGGTGGAAACATCAAAACGATATTATAACTAATGTAAGCTTATAGCGCTGCGTCACGTGACATGTGATACGATTAGCCTGTTTGAGAGATAATCTAACTTTTGGAGCAATCGACAGTGGTTCGTTAAGACACGTGGTTATAGTACCACACGTCATTTTGTGGCTCCATAACGACATATTCCTATTCTGGGTAGTATTGAGTACACTCTACGTGAAGTCAACCTGACGATACTGGCCTTACCTATTGGTTCTCCATGAGATGGTCGCTTAAGAGAGGTCTGACTATACAATCATCTGCCGCCTTCCATCATCCACCATCCTTTGTTATCTCTGTGACGTCACGTAGTTAGCTTGACTCACGTAGCTGTCCTATCTTATGAATAGTCAATAAGTAAAACGCTCTTATAAACATTGGTGACACACGAAAAAAAAGTTAGTGAACCGCACATTGTTTAGTTGATAACTTAGAACATTTACACTTCAACAAGAAAGTACGCGAAAGAACTCTAAAAACTGATACAATGACAGCAACCAAAGGCCAAGCGATTGCCACTGGCATCATCGCAATATTCCAAGCCCTTATTGGTAAGTATGGCTAGATTAGGCAAACAGGAAGATTACATTTAATTGACAGAGTTCTGTGAATCAGATTTTATCAAGAAAAATAACGTATGCGGTTGTATTATAAAAGCTGTATCCGATCTGTCACTCAAGTATATGCTGTCATTATCAATTACGTCACACGTGGGCTGACGTTACAGACATGACGACTTATTATAATTCCGTCATGAACTTCGAAAATTCAGTCAAGGAATTGTCTGTCTGATAAATTTAATAAACAATCTATTGAATAATAAGTTTTCCTGCATAGTTATCTTGGAATTGGGATTCTGGTAAATTAGGGTTCAAAGTAGTATTAAATTGTTTACAACACACGTACACACTGGGCGGAGCCTAAGTAGAATTGGGCGGGGCATGGTTAGAAATGAACCCCCCCCCCCCCCCCTATGATGTTTTAAAATAATAAATTATTCCATTCTTTTGGTTGTGTTATCTGAGAAGGATTTTCTTTTAAAAATCACTAACTGGCGAGAAAGCCATGTAGGATCCCAGTTTCTCTGTCAAGCATACGACGTCATAATCAACTACATGGCGTGTATGATAACGTCATAATCAACGACGTCAAGAATGACGCAGCTATGTTCGTCACGAACGCTTAATTGACGACGGACTAAGCGTTGTTGTACGAATTCTATAATTTTAATATTTAATAAACAAACTGTAGAATATTCTGAAACTAATAGCACCCAGTCAAACTAGTTTTATTCAATCAGTTTACCTGTACAGTTTTCTGGAAATTGAGATTCAGAGAGTGTAGTGATCAATTATAGGACTTCATATAGTCTACCAGCCAAATCTGAATTCGGCACCATAGCACAAGTGGTCTGGTAGAAAAATGCCAATAGTACCAGCTGTTAGGGGGATCTATAGTGGTCATCACCAGGGTGAATGGAGGGTCTGAAAGTGGTGCAATGATTTTATGCAGAACCGTTTCCATGGTAACCATACTCAATTACCGCAAAGAAATATACTTCGTTTTAACTGTCATAACTTTCTTATTTTTGTGGTTAGAAAGACAACCCTGGTGTTAAATTAAAGGTCTCATAGGCATCCAGCTAGCGGCAACAGTTATTTTTGTTTTGTGAATGATTTGCATATACTTATGACGTCACAACCATAAAAGATTGTCATTTTTTTCATTTTTTACCTTTCTTTACAAATTTCTCCACTAGATAATGCAGATTTCGCACATAATGCAAGAAATCTTCTAGTGCCCTTTTAGCCGCATCTCTGCCTTCCTGCATGCTGGAGATCCTCAAATGCTGTGGTGTAATGCTCCGCTTTCTCCATGGTCATGTTCCTTTCAAGTTGTGAAACTTCTGTTGCTTCAATGGCATCAGCAAATGCCATCCATTTAAGCTGACTCAGTGCTTCATTCACCAGCTTATGAATTCTAGCACCTCGCTTGTATGCTTTGCCCTTCATAACATGGCTAATTGTTGCTGATCCATACACATTCGCTTCCACAAGAATGTCCTTAAAACCACTTTCCTGCAAGACACGATCTATGTCACCCATAAAATTCCATGCACGGTGCATGCCTCCCATTTCAATATGATCACTGTCAAGTTTCTCCACTTAATCACCTGAGCCTTGCAATATATAGCTTCATCATACACTGTATATGTCCAATTCTGACCGAGTGAGCAAAATGCAGACTGCAGATGCTTCATCATGGTATACACAGTGTTGAACTCAGCTGCTGAGGCAGGGACCATTCGTTATCTTTCAAAATTGCGATAAGGGTTATCATAGAAATTAAGGGTTAATCACTATTTTACAGAGCCTATATCACGTACTACATATATGTTCAATAAGCTAGATAGCATTACTACTAGAATACATAATATTGAGGTGCTAGTATACACCCGGACATTACAGGGAAAATGGAAAACATTCGAATTCCTAGAAAAAGTCTATTTTCCAGGTTTATAGCGTCATAATTGTAGAATAGGTGATTCCACAAATGAGTTACTGACAGAACCGATTAGATGGGGATTATACCTTTAATTCAACACCAGAAGCATGTTTCTAGCTGTCATGTGAAGAAAGTTATTCGCGTTAGAACAAACATATATTTGTGATAATTTCTCTTGGTTACCATGGAAACGGGCCTGTAAAAAATTTGCGCACGACTTTCAGACCCTACATCCACCCTGGTGATAACCCACATAGATCACCCTAATAGCTGGTATCATTGGCATTTTTCTACCACACGACTTGCGCTAACTGCTTAATTAGGCCTCTTTTCAGATTTGGCTGGTAGACTAATAATCAACAACGTCACATGTAGGCTGACGTGATTAAGTCTGTCATAAACGCTTAATAGTCCGTCAAGTTGTACGAATTATATGTCTTTACTCTTTGATAAACATGTTGTTGAATATAGACAGCAACAGCACCCAATCAAATTAGCTTCAATATGTTCAACAGCTTACCTGTATAGGTTTCGGAAATTGAGATTCAGAGAGCGTGGTGATCGATCCATCCCAACACGGGAAAAGCGTGGGCGGAGCTTAGCTAGAGGTAGGCGGGGCATAGCTAAAGCTGTATTCCTCCATTCCAGGTAGGACCACAGCTATGAGGTTTAAATTGCGTGAGATTCGTGTTTGACAATGTAATAATGGTTGAAATGATGGATAGCAATCTGAGTGATTCATTAAATATAACGAAATATTTGGATTTGTAGGCAAAATTCTTATCCGTAAACGTTTCCGCACACTATATATATAGTGTGCGGAAACGTTTAAGAATAAGAATTTTGCCTACAAATTCAAATATTTCGTTATATTTAATGAATCACTCAGATTGCTTATGCCCCTGTAGAATGGTGTATCCATCATTTCAACCATTATTACATTGTCAATATATATATATTTCAATCTACTAGATGTATCTATTATGTAAAACTGTGTAACTCCGCCACCATGAGGTAAGACCGCCACTAAAATTACCAAGCCTCAAATCAGATTTCAAATGAACTCATTTGTCCATTTAACAGTGGCTCTCCCTGAAACGCCTCCCATGTTAGGAACCTTACGATACAACTATAGCCCTCAAGTGTTATTGATCTACTCAAAGAGAGGAGAGGGTGGTCAACCTTAATAATACCAATCAAACCAAAGCTAGTGTGCGCTGTGGGTGGTAGCTAGATGAGAACGTAACAGGGCAGACAACATAGACTCTTTCATCAAGCGAGGCTGCAGTAACTCCAGTAGTAAGCTTTCAAAAATAATCTTCTCTTGGTCTGCAAATGGAGATTTCTCAAGACCACCGCAGAAGCAGTTTTTGGCTGATATGAGGGTTAAAGGGTGAAATTTGATCATTAAACTCTTAACCCTTTAACCCTCGAATTTATTTTTTAAATTCAAATTTCTCATAGAAAATGTCCATTTACAAAACGAGAGAAGTCTATTTTTTTTAATTTACCACTGAAATGACTGGCTTGGTTATTGAGCCAGTCATTCCAGTGGTAAATTTTCACAAATAGTCTCCTTTTGACCTGCAAATGGACATTTCTCAAAATCACTGCAGAAGCCGTGTTAGCGGATACGAGGGCTAAAGGGTTAAAACTGACTTGAGTGGCGAAATATTCCCAGATCAGGATTTCCAAAAATCATGGGAGAGCCCGGGATCCCCTAGACACCTCTTGTACGACGTCACTTTTCATAGCCCGATTTGTATATATTAAATGTGACCTACAGAGAAAACGACAGACCGACAGACTGACTGACCGACCGACAAACCGACTTAAACCAGTTTCGAGCGACAATTAAAAATTAAATCGTATATATTTATACAGCACCTGGACTACATCGAGACGAGTAAACATCGGCCATCACAGATTAAACTGTCGTTTTCTGATTACTAATAATATATTGCGCACTATGTTTACAGAAACATGTTTGCGTATGGACAGAGCCATATGATATGGAAACACCATTTAACCCTCCTAATAAGGACCACCTTTCTTAAGGCCAGCATATATATGGTGATTCGCCTGTCTTAAAGACTCAAATATATATACATCTAAATATACATCTCATATAGCACGGTACTGGCGTTAATAACAGACACACTGTGCTAATGAAGGAATCCAGCTTTAGCTATGCCTCGCCCATCTTTAGCTAAGCTCCACCCACACTTCGTCGTGCTGGGATTGGTCGATCCCTGAGCTATCAATTTCCAGAAAACTATACAGGTAAGCTGTTGAATAATTTCATCGTTGTTAAATAGTAAAGACATACGATTCGTACAACAACGCTTATTCCGTCATCAATTAAGCGTTCCTGACGAGCTTATCTACGTCATTCATGACATCACTGATTATGACGTCATCCTGCACGTCACGTAGTTGATTATGACGTCATATGATTGATGGATAAACTGGAAAGAATCATTAATGCGCAGGATTTGATGCTTATCGTCTTGACATCAAGGTGGCCGTTTTAGGAGATGTTTGACGTACTTCCCCTTGATGACGCATCAGCACAACGTCCACGTGTGATGTTAAAGATCAAAGTACCTAATCAGATTCAAATCAGATTCAAATCAGTTTCAGATATTAAACAAGATACTTGATGACCCCCGTAAAACCACATAATTATCTATGAACAAACTTCATAAGAGACCACCTCTCTTCAAGAACAAGGACCTCATTGCTCCCAAACGATATCCTATTTGCTTATTGACAAAATTATATTAGATTACCTCCCTTTACGGATCACTGATCAGGTGGTCGTTTGGACAGGTCTGCCGTATTCGTATTAGTCTCGGGTGCACATTAATCCGATAAACAAGCGGGAATTTTTGCGATGTTAAGCTAAATATAATCGTGACCAATTTACGGCGATATCTTGAATATTTAGAATGGCGACAGCTTCCAGTCAAATTAATTTCAAAATATTCAACACTTTGACGCTAGATTTCATGGACACTACTATGGAGGGCTGTGATCTGTCACTGAAATACCTAACGTGATAATCAATTACGTCACAAATTAGTGGAGATTACATTCCTAATGACGTATCTAGCTCCGTCATGAACATTGAAAAGCCCGTTTCGAAATCGTCAACAGCTTTAACTGTATGGTTACCTTGAGTTCAGGGTTCAGAGTACCTTAATCGATTCAAACGCGAGCAAAAACTTGGAGGGGCTTAGCTAAAACTGGGCAGCGCATGGCTGTAACTGAATCCCTCTACTAAAAGTGTGGGCATGTATTCAGATCGTCGCCACCCACCCACCATTATACTTACAGCGTGGCATACGATAGCTCGATAAATCACGATTCTCTACGCGATATAAATCGTGATACCTGCCTGGAGTGATATAGCATGCCCTAGAATACTCCGTGATATCCTTTTGATGTGTACACTAACGCCTTATCGGTCGTCATTATCTTAGTGGTTTTGCAAAACCGAAATAGCGGTGTCTGAGATATCCATAGATCCAGAATTTGCTCCGATTCGGGTCCGGGCTCGTTTATCCGGATCACGCCCAAAAGTGTGAAAATCCTTTAACACAGCAAATTCCTTCATTGTGCTACAACTGGATCAGTAGTCTTTGAGATACTGTTCTGGAAACGCATGCAAACACACATGCGTGTATGCACGCCGGCACGCACGTACCGAAACACGCGCGCACTCACATGCAGACATGTAAGCAGGCATGCATGCATGCATGCATGCATGCAGGCAGGCAGGTATGCAGGCAGACAGACAGGCAGGCAGGCAGGTAGGCAGGCAGGCAGACAGAAAAACAGACAGAAAGACTAACATAGAGACTACCACATGGTATAAACAGGGAGCTCCTCCGACATGCAGGTGAAACCATCCCAGCACCCTCACACACATCATCAACTCCACCTTTGAACAGCACCACCCTATATATGCTTTGGGAGAAGGCACACTCAACGCTCTATCTAATACAAGAAACCACTCGGACCTCTCTCCAACTTGAGGACAATCGTACTCATGAACAGCATTAGAAATGTTTTGTCAAATGTGACCTCATCTTGCATCAGAGATAAATAAACAGATTTACTGGAAATTGTCAGAGCAGCTTTAAAAAGGACGCAGATGCGCCGATATGGTGTGGACACAACGTCTGATAACACCGATAACACGCAATGTCTCATACATTTTCTAACATCAAGAGACCACATCAAGCTGAATGTCGCGATGACGAGCTACGCCTAGTGTAATGCCTACGGGCAAACACAAAATTAACTGTTCGTATCAAATCAATGTTTTTGCAAAATTTGACACACCAATGTGATCAGTATAATGAGATGGCGTATCACCAGTGCTCTTCTTCTATAAGGCTAGCCGCTCTAATCTACACACTAGACATGCTACCAGAGATGGATATATACAGATCATGGCATTAATGAAGAATAAAGTCTCCTTGATGAGCTGCTTTCAATAGCTGCAAACTCTCTCAAAGCCACAAGCCTCTCAAAGCCACAAACCTTTCAAAGCAACAAACATCTCAAAGCAACAAACATCTCAAAGCAACAAACCTCTAAAAGACACAAACCTCTCAAAGCAACACACCTCTCAAAGTTACAAACCTATCAAAGCCACACACCTCTCAAATCACACACCTCTCAAAGCCACAAACCTCTCAAATCACACACCCCTCAAAGTAACACACCTCCCAAAGCAACAAACATCTCAAATCCACACACCTTTCAAAGCCACAAACCTTTCAAAACCACAAACCTATTAAAGCCACAAACATCTCAAAGCAACAAACATCTCAAAGCCACAAACCGTTCAAAGCCACAAACCTTTCAAAACCACAAACTTTTCAAAGCCACAAACATCTCAAAGCAGCAAACCTCTCAAAGCAATGGACATCTCAAAGCAACACACTTCTCAAAGACACAAACCTCTCAAGGCAACACACATCTCAAAGCCACAAACCTCTAAAAGACACAAACCTCTCAAAGCAACACATCTCTCAAAGTCACAAACCTCTCAAAGCCACACACCTCTCAAAGCCACAAACCTAACAAAGCCACACACCTCTCAAAGCCACAAACCTAACAAAGCCACACACCTCTCAAAGCCACAAACCTATCAAAGCCACACACCTCTCAAATAACACCTTTCAAAGTCACAAACCTCTCAAATTGCACACCCCTCAAAGTAACAAATATCTCAAAGCCACAAACCTTTCTAAGCCACAAACCTCTCAAAGCAGCACACCGCTCAAAGCCACACACATCCCAAAGCCACACACCTCTCAAAGCCACACACCTCTCAAAGACACAAACATCTCAAAGCAACACACCTCTCAAATCCACAAACTTCTCAAAGCCATAAACCTTTGAAAGGCACAAACCTTTCAAAGCCACACACCTCTCAAATCACGCACCTCACAAAGACAAACCTCTCAAAGCAACAAACATCTCAAAGCCACAAACCTTTCGAAGCCAAAAACCTCTCAAAGCAGCACACTGCTCAAAGCCACACACCTTTCAAACCCACAAACCTATCAAAGCCACACACCTTTCAAAGCCACAAACATCTCAAAGCAACACACCTCGCAAAGACACAAACCTCTCAAAGCAACACACCTTTCAAAGCCACACACCTCTCAAAGCCACAAACATTTCAAAGCAACACACCTTTCAAAGCCACAAACCTTTCAAAGCCACAAACCTTTCAAAGCCACAAACTTATCAAAGCCATAAACCTCTCAACGCCACAAACCTTTCAAAGCCACACACCTCTCAAAGCACACACCTCTCAATGCCACAAACCTCTCAAATCGCACAGCCCTCAAAGCAACAAACCTTTCAAAGCAACAAACACCTCAAAGCCACAAACCGCTCAAAGCAACAAACCTCTCAAAGCCACAAACCTCTCAAAGCCACAAACCTCTCAAAGCCACAAACCTATCAACGCCACACACCTCTCAAATCACACACCTCTCAAAGCCACAAATCTCTCAAAGCAACACACATCTCAAAGCCACAAACCTTTCGAAGCCACACACCTCTCAAAGCAGCACACTGCTCAAAGCCACAAACCTCTCAATGCCACAAACCTCTCAAAGCCACAAACCTCTCAAAGCCACACGCCCCTCAAAGCAACAAACCTCTGAAAGCCACCAACCTCTAAAACACACACACCTCTCAAAGCCACAAAGATCTTACTGAACCAGCATGAAGCACATATACACCTGTTCGACACAAAGGAGACGAATGATGATGGCACCTTACTTCTGGGGAGAGGAGAAGTAAAGAAAGTGCAGAATCCAGGACTCGTTTCCACGCAATCCAACTGACATCGAAAATCGTTGTGTAACAGGAAACACTGCTTTTTCTACTCAGGATGGCAGCTGTGGGTTCGATGCGCTAGAATTCACATGAAAGTCATTATGCGCCTATACGTTGAGGCTACATCTGGCTAAAAATGCTGTATAACTGTGATAGCTGAGCAGCTCAAAACAGAGTCGATACGCGCTGTCCCAAACACCTCCGAGCCACCACGAATCAGCGCTGGCCACACAGCCCAAGCTCAAACACTACATCACAGTACACACTGGGCAGCCCGGTTCTCCTAGCTGTGAGGGTGGCACAGCAATTGTGCTCATGGTTTGGACATATTGTTCAAATATCCGATAATACACCCGCTCAGAAAGCATTAGAGTTTCCAATAATGTGTGTCAACACGTATAAGGTATGCTCAAGACAGCATAACACCAACTTGCTGATTCTGATTTATCCATCAATCAAACGACGTAAGAATCAAATACGTCACGTGTATGCTGACGTCATAAACAATTACTTTATGATATGTATGATTACTGTATTCAGAGGCTGTAGAAACATCCTACAGCTGCAATCAGTCCTTCTTCGCTTTTGCCCACTGTGTCTTGTCCTCAGCCGAAATCCTTAGCTTCCTCAGGCCCATTCTTGACTTGGGTGTACTGAGTCCTGCTTTCTAACTAACTAAATTCGTCACGAACGCATAATTGATGACGGATCAAGAGTTGATGTACAAATTGTATGCCTTTATTGTTTAATAACATGTTGTTGAATATTTTAAAACTAATTTCACTGAGCGTTGTTGTCATCTCTAGCTAAGCAACAACCACACTTCGCCTGTGCTGGGATCGATCGATTACGATCGATCGAAGACTATCAATTTCCCGAAAACTATGCGGGTAAGCTGTTATATATTTTGAAACTAGTTTGACTAGGTTATGTTGCTGCATATGACGGCAACAGCGCCCAGTTAGATATTAGTTTTCAAAATATTCAGCATAATGTTTATTAAATAATGAAGACATGCAATTCATACAACAACGCTTAGTCCGTCATCAATTAAGCGTTTGTGACGAACTTATCTACGTCGTTCATGACATTATTGATTATAACGTCAGCCTACGCGTCACGTAGTTGATTATGACGTCATATGATTGATGGAACAACTGGAAAGATCACTTTTTAGGTTTCATTCAGCCCATAACTAGGTTGGCTTTAGTTTCAGTCTATCACATCATTATGACTAACTTCCAGTTCTTGCACCGCCACCCATTAATACGCCTGGGTGGACAGAGGCAACAAAGAGTGAAGGAGATTGCCTATGTTTCAACCCGATAAAGAGATCGTCACACGCAGAGGTACGAACCAGGATCACTGGTTAAGAACATCAGTATGCTAACCACCGAGCCGCCGTTTCGTGCTAGGAAGGGATAGTCGTTACACTCAAATCAAGAATGGACCTGAGGAAGCTAAGGATCTTGACTGAGGACAGGACACAGAGGTCAACGGCGAAGAAGGACTGATTGCAGCCGTATGATGTTTCTACTACTACAGCCGCAGAACACAGTAATCATACATAAAGATATAGTCGTCTCTACATGCAATTGACGCGTTTCTTAGTGGAGTTAACTAAGTGCCTTGTTCATTGCGCGTGATATTATTTGAGTACTCCTGTTTCTGCCCTCTGTTTGATAAACTGGTCTGCCTTTTCATTGCTTTAGATTCCACTGCGTGGATGTGACTACTGTAAGGTTGTATACTTGCTTATAGAGCCTTCATTGGGCCAGGATACTCTGTCACTGGACATAGCATCCGGGACCATGCGGCTACGTGTTGTATTTCGTTGCGGGCAGTGCAGACCAGAGATACTGTATGCCGCAGGACATTGTATTATAAGATCATCTGTCTGTATAAAACGACCCATGCACCCACCACCACACACACCCTACCACCACCCTCACCACACCCCTCCACCCACCATTTAGTCGTCCCAATAGAGGAATCCAGTTTCCATAAACGCTTAAATATGCCTTTACTATTTAATAAACCTTAATTGAATATTTTGAAACTAATTTGACTGGTAGCAACAGCATCCAGTAAAGTTAGTTTCAAAATATTCACCAGCTTAGCTGTATAGTTTTCTGAAATTTACAAAAATACTCTTGTTGGCTGCAAAAACCAAATTTCCTTGAAAGGTATTGGCAATTAAATGGTTAATTGAAATAAATAGTATTTTGAGCGCTTTAACACAAAATGGGGTTTAATAGTAAATCCATCTAAGGCATACCATTTGGATCGGATTCATCCGTCGTGGTTGTTGTTAACGCTGTTAGTAATGATCACCGTAAGTGCACCAGTTATCATAGTAATGGGAACTTTGTGTTTCAGGTGTGGCTGTGACGGTGCTGGCGAGTCAGATCGTTATAGCTTTGGGAATATTAATGTTGAAGTTTGCCGTGTTCACGCCAGGCATTGTTATTCATAGTTGGTACGTCGTTGGATTGCCGGTAAGCGCACTAATCCGTGGACGCCCCCACCCCCACACCCCACCCCTATATATATATATATATATATATATATATATATATATATATATATATATATATATATATATATATATATATATATATATATATATATATATATATGAGTTACATTTATGAATCGCTTTGGGCGTGTTGTGAAACCCAGACAGTTGCTCAATTTGTAAGTGTGATTCAGTAGCAACCATTCAACAGTAATTACCAATAACTATTAATCACTAATCATTTTCCGTTATGGACCTTGGTAATTTACGGATCCCATGAATGTGAATAACGGATCCGGGAACATTAACTATGATATGTTACAGATATTAGTTTAAAAATATTCGGCATAATGTTTATTAAATAATAAAGATATGCAATTCGTACAACAACGCTTAGTCCGTCCTCAATAAAGCGTTCGTGACGAACTTATCTACGTTGTTCAAATTCTGCATCGTAGTAATTGAGGTGTCCGATCTGACGTCATAATCAATTACATCACACGTCACATATATAAGTGTACTGTACTACTTTTGATATCACGAGTTCAACATTAACCTCGACCCACAAGGAGAAGAATGGAATGCGTGCGTGCGTCTGTGAGTGCGTGCGTGTGTGCGTGCGGTGGGGGTGGGAGTGGGGTGTGTGTGGTAAGCGATTTGGTAGGGGGTGGGGGACGGTCGTGCGTGCGCATGTCTGGAACTGTATCTACGTGCGCATATCTGGTACTATATCTAAAAAAATATTCAAACATTGAAAGACGAAATAGAAGGCTCTTACCGTGAATGAACAGTTGCAGACATTACCTGTGAATGAGTAAATGAACAGTTGCAGATATTGGTCGTGATTGAGTAAATGAACAGTTGCAGACATTGGTCGTGATTGAGAAAATAAATAGTTTCAGACATTGGTTGGGAATGAGTAAATGAACAGTTGCAGACATTGGTCGTGATTGAGTAAATGAACAGTTTCAGACATTGGTCGTGATTGAGTAAATGAACAGTGCAAACATTGGCTGTGATTGAGTAAATGAACAGTTGCAGACATGGACTCTGATTGAGTAAATGAACAGTGGCAGACACTGGCCGTGATTGAGTAAATGAACAGTTCCAGACATTGGCTGTGATTGAGTAAATGAACAGTTGCATACATTGTCTGTGACTGAGTAAATGAACAGTTGCGGACATTGTCTGTGAATGAGTAAATGAACAGTTGCAGACATTGGTCGTGATTGAGTAAAGGAACAGTTTCAGACATTGGTCGTGATTGAGTAAATGAACAGCTTCAGACAATGGCTGTGAATGAGTAAATGAACAGTTTCAACATTGGTCGTGATTGAGGAAATGAACAGTTTCGGACATTGGTTGTGATTGAGTAAATGAACAGTTTCAGACATTGGATGTGAATGAGTAAATGAACAGTTGCAGACATTGGTCGTGATTGAGTAAATGAACAGTTGCAGACATTGGTCGTCATTGAGTAAATGAACAGTTTCAGACATTGGTCGTGATAGAGTAAATGAACAGTTTCAGACATTGGCTGTGAATGAGTAAATGAACAGTTGCAGACATTGGTCGTGATTGAGTAAATGAATAGTTTCAGACATTGGTTGTGATTGAGTAAATGAACACGTGCAGACATTGTCTGTGATTGAGTAAATGAACAGTTGCAGACATTGGCCGTGATTTAGTAAATGAACAGTTCCAGAAATTGGTCGTGATTGAGTAAATGAATAGTTGCAGACATTGGTCGGGATTGAGTAAATGAACAGTTGCAATCATTGGCCGTGATTGAGCAAATGAACAGTTCCAGACATTGGCTGTGATTGAGTAAATGAACAGTTGCAGACATTGGCTGTGATTGAGTAAATGAACAGTTGCAGACACTGGCCGTGATTGAGTAAATGAACAGTTCCAGACATTGGCTGTGATTGAGTAAATGAACAGTTGCATACATTGGCCGTGATTGAGTGGATGAACAGTTGCATACATCGGCTGTGATTGAGTAAATGAACAGTTACAGACATTGTCCGTGATTGAGTAAATGAATAGTTTCAGACATCGTCTTTGATTGAGTAAATGAACTGTTGCAGACATTGTCTTTGATTGACTGAATGAAGAGGTGCAGCTTGAGTAAATGAACAGTTTCAGACATTGGCTGCGATTGAGTAAGTGAACAGTTGCAGACATTGGTCGTGATTGAGTAAATAAACAGTTGCAGACATTGGTCGGGATTGAGTAAATGAACAGTTGCAGACATTGGCAGTGATTGAGTAAATGAACAGTTCCAGACATTGGCTGTGATTGAGTAAATGAACAGTTGCATACATTGGCTGTGATTGAGTAAAGGAACAGTGCAGACATTGGCTGTGATTGAGTAAATGAACAGTTGCAGACATTGACTCTGATTGAGTAAATGAACAGTGGCATACATTCGCCGCGATTGAGTAAATGATCAGTTGCAGACATTGTCTGTGATTGAGTAAATAAACAGTTGCAGACATTGTCTGTGATTGAGTAAATGAACAGTTCCAGACATTGGCTGTGATTGAGTAAATGAACAGTTGCAGACATTGGCTGTGATTGAGTAACTGAACAGTTGCAGACACTGGCCGTGATTGAGTAAATGAACAGTTCCAGACATTGGCTGTGATTTAGTAAATGAACAGTTGCATACATTGGCCGTGATTGAGTGGATGAACAGTTGCATACATCGGCTGTGATTGAGTAAATGAACAGTTACATACATTGTCCGTGATTGGGTAAATGAATAGTTTCAGACATCGTCTTTGATTGAGTAAATGAACTGTTGCAGACATTGTCTTTGATTGAGTGAATGAACAGGTGCAGCTTGAGTAAATGAACAGTTTCAGACATTGGCTGCGATTGAGTAAGTGAACAGTTGCAGACATTGGTCGTGATTGAGTAAATAAACAGTTGCAGACATTGGTCGGGATTGAGTAAATGAACAGTTGCAGACATTGGCAGTGATTGAGTAAATGAACAGTTCCAGACATTGGCTGTGATTGAGTAAATGAACAGTTGCATACATTGGCTGTGATTGAGTAAAGGAACAGTGCAGACATTGGCTGTGATTGAGTAAATGAACAGTTGCAGACATTGACTCTGATTGAGTAAATGAACAGTGGCATACATTCGCCGCGATTGAGTAAATGATCAGTTGCAGACATTGTCTGTGATTGAGTAAATGAACAGTTGCAGACATTGTCTGTGATTGAGTAAATGAACAGTTGCAGACATTGTCTGTGATTGAGTAAATGAACAGTTGCAGTGATTGGTCGAAATTGATTAAATGAACAGTTTCAGACATTGGTCGTGATTGAGTAAATGAACAGTTTCAGAAATTGCCTGTGAATGAGTAAATGAACAGTTGCAGACATTGGTCGTGATTGAGTAAATGAACAGTTGAAGACATTGGTCGTGATCGAGTAAATGAACAGTTTCAGACATTGGCTGTGAATGAGTAAATGAACAGTTGCAGACATTGGTCGTGATTGAGTAAATGAATAGATTCAGACATTGGCTGTGATTGAGTAAATGAACAGTTTCAGACATTGCCCGTGATTGAGTAAATGAACAGTTGCAGACATTGGCCGTGATTGAGTAAATGAACAGTTCCAGACATTGGCTGTGATTGAGTAAATGAACAGTTGCAGACATTGGCTGTGATTGAGTAAATGAACAATTGCAGACATTGGTCGTGATTGAGTAAATGAACACTTGCAGACATTGTCTGTGATTGAGTAAATGAACAGGTGCAATCATTGCCCGTGATTGAGCAAATGAACAGTTCCAGACATTGGCTGTCATTGAGTAAATGAACAGTTGCAGACATTGGCTGTCATTGAGTAAATGAACAGTTGCACACTGGCCGTGATTGAGTAAATGAACAGTTCGAGGCCTTGGGTTGTGATTTAGTAAATGAACAGTTGCATACATTGGCCGTGATTGAGTGGATGAACAGTTGCATACATCGGCTGTGATTGAGTAAATGAACAGTTACATACATTGTCCGTGATTGAGTAAATGAACAGTTGCATACATTGGTTGTGATCGAGTAAATGAACAGTTTCAGACATTGGCTGTGAATGAGTAAATGAACAGTTGCAGACATTGGTCGTGATTGAGTAAATGAATAGATTCAGACATTGGCTGTGATTGAGTAAATGAACAGTTGCAGACATTGGCTGTGATTGAGTAAATGAACAGTTGCATACATTGCCCGTGATTGAGTAAATGAACGGTTGCAGACATTGGCCGTGATTGAGTAAATGAACAGTTCCAGACATTGGCTGTGATTGAGTAAATGAACAGTTGCAGACATTGGCTGTGATTGAGTAAATGAACAATTGCAGACATTGGTCGTGATTGAGTAAATGAACACTTGCAGACATTGTCTGTGATTGAGTAAATGAACAGGTGCAATCATTGCCCGTGATTGAGCAAATGAACAGTTCCAGACATTGGCTGTCATTGAGTAAATGAACAGTTGCAGACATTGGCTGTCATTGAGTAAATGAACAGTTGCACACTGGCCGTGATTGAGTAAATGAACAGTTCGAGGCCTTGGGTTGTGATTTAGTAAATGAACAGTTGCATACATTGGCCGTGATTGAGTGGATGAACAGTTGCATACATTGGCTGTGATTGAGTAAATGAACAGTTACATACATTGTCCGTGATTGAGTAAATGAACAGTTGCATACATTGGTTGTGATTGAGTAAATGAACAGTGCAGACATTCGCCGCGATTGAGTAAATGATCAGTTGCAGACATTGTCTGTGATTGAGTAAATGAACAGTTGCAGACATTGTCTGTGATTGAGTAAATGAACAGTTGCAGACATTGTCTGTGATTGAGTAAATGAACAGTTGCAGAGATTGGTCGTGATTGATTAAATGAACAGTTTCAGACATTGGTCGTGATTGAGTTAATGAACAGTTTCAGAAATTGCCTGTGAATGAGTAAATGAACAGTTGCAAACATTGGCTGTGATTGAGTAAATGAACAGTTGAAGACATTGGTCGTGATCGAGTAAATGAACAGTTTCAGACATTGGCTGTGAATGAGTAAATGAACAGTTGCAGACATTGGTCGTGATTGTGTAAATGAACAGTTGCAGACATTGGCTGTGATTGAGTAAATGAACAGTTGCAGACACTGGCTGTGATTGAGTAAATGAACAGTTGCAGACACTGGCCGTGATTGAGTAAATGAACAGTTCCAGACATTGGCTGTGATTGAGTAAATGAACAGTTGCATACATTGGTTGTGATTGAGTAAATGAACAGTTCCAGACATTGGCTGTGATTGAGTAAATGAACAGTTGCATACATTGGTTGTGATTGAGTAAATGAACAGTTGCATACATTGGTTGTGATTGAGTAAATGAACAGTGCAGACATTGGCTGTGATTGAGTAAATGCACAGTGGTATACATTCGGCGCGATTGAGTAAATGAACAGTTGCAGACATTGGCTGTGATTGAGTAAGTGAACAGTTGCATACATTGGCTGTGATTGAGTAAATGAACAGTTGCATACATTGGCCGTGATTGAGTGAATCAACAGTTGCATACATCGGCTGTGATTGAGTAAATGAACAGTTTCAGACATTGTCTTTGATTGAGTAAATGAACAGTTGCAGACATTGTCATTGATTGAGTGAATCAACAGGTGCAGATATTGTCTTTGATTGAGTAAATGAACAGTTTCAGACATTGTCTTTGATTGAGTGAATGAACAGGTGCAGATATTGTCTTTGATTAAGTAAATGAACAGGTGCAGACATTGTCTGTGATTGAGTAAATGAACAGTTGCAGACATTGTCTGTGATTGAGTAAATGAACAGTTGCAGACATTGGTCTTGATTGAGTGAATGGACAGGTGCAAACATTGGCAGTGATTGAGTAAATGAACAGGTGCAGATATTGGCTGTGATTGGGTAAATGAACAGTTGCAGACATTGTCTGTGATTGAGTAAATGAACAGTTGCAGACATTGGCTGTGATTGACTAAATGAACAGTTGCAGACATTGGCCTTGATTGAGTGAATGAACATGTGCATATATTGGCCTTGATTGAGTGAATGAACAGGTGCAGATATTGGCTGTGATTGAATAAATGAACAGTTGCAGACATTGTCTTTGATTGAGTGAATGAACAGGTGCAGATATTGTCTTTGATTGAGTAAATGAACAGTTGCAGACATTGTCTGTGATTGAGTAAATGAACAGTTGCAGACATTGTCTGTGATTGAGTAAATGAACAGTTGCAGACATTGTCTGTGATTGAGTAAATGAATGGTTGCAGACATTGGCCTTGATTGAGTGAATGAACAGGTGCAGATATTGGCTGTGATTGAGTAAATGAACAGTTGCAGATATTGGCTGTGATTGAGTAAATGAACAGTTGCAGACATTGGCCTTGATTGAGTGAATGAACAGGTGAGATATTGGCTGTGATTGAGATAAAAACGCAGATCTGGATCAGGTCAGATTCTGGATCTATGGGTATCTTGGAAACTCTTGGCCCGATTTAACAAAAGAACGCGTTAGGATCCAACAACTTTGGTTGTAAGGCGAACAATTCGGAAAATCAGAAAAATCTAAATTCTACTATGTGTTGACATAATTTTATGACAGCCCTTTCGATTTTTCGATTCTTTTCAGTTTTTCATTCCGGCCGTATTTGGCTTCTTTGCTGCCGGTTTCCGCAAAAATGCTCTTGTAAGTACAACAACGACAACAACAACGACGACGACGACGACGACAAAAACAACAACAACAACAACAACAACAACAACAACAACAACAACGACAACACCACCAGCGCCAATGATGACAACGTCAATACCAACAACAAAATCAACAAGTAGTAGTAGTAGTAGTAGTAGTAGTAGTAGTAGTAGTAGTAGTAGTAGTAGTAGTAGTAGTAGTGGTAGTATTAGTAGCAGCAGTCATCGTCGTTGTTGTTAGTGTTGTAGCAGCAACAGCCGCCGTCGCCGTCGCCGCCGCCGCCAATGCCACCGTAACAGCAGCAGAAGCAGTAGCACCTAAATATTGATTCGCGAAATCCTTGAAAATAAAGTGTCATAAATTATAAGAATGGTGAAAAGGCAATGCGGTGTCTAGTGGTAGATGTTTCCAATCTTTCTCGTATTTCTGCTGATTACGTTTACACTGGTACACCAGTTAGAGTTACAAACCACTAAATCCGAAATTGGCATCGAAATTGTGGGTGATAAATCTCACAACATGTTGATAAGGTTACCCCGAAATTATTCCTACAGGCAGTATAAATGAACAAAACAACAGCCTCTCTTGAATTCTATTTTCAGCTTGGTTTTTATATGGCGCTGAACATTTTGAGCATTCTTGGCACAGGCGCACTGCTGACGTTCAGCATTCTCTTTTTCATGTCAGAATATGCACCAGCCTGCTTCAACATTGATGGCAATTGCTACTGCAAGTATGTACTAACTTTTGCTTTTATTTTGCATCTGCCCCAGGGGTTTCGAGCTACCTACTTTTCCGTGGGCAAAAAATGTCCCATAGGAAATGTATAGGGATTTTCAGTATTGATCTCTGAAGTGCGACGACACCTAGAGTTTTGATTGGATCACCAGCGTACTTGGTCAGAATATTACCCTTGGAGGCTTGAAGATGTCTGCCCACTTAAAAGGTAACATCGACAATTGATCTTTGACCACCATTCCATTGAATATGTCCCCATAGGGAATGAATGAGGTTGTTCAGGGTGAATCTTTGAACTGCGACTACACCTAGAGTTTTGATCAGATCACTACCATACTTGGTAACAATGTTACCCTTGGAGTCCCGAATGTGTCGATTGATCTGCAAGGCACGTGCCCAAGTGGAAGGGTACCTCATGGGAATCAAAATTAACAGTTTTCGTTTTTGGCAAAAATTAACTCCTCCCCATCAGAGAATGTCAATAGACATATTATAGACAATACCTTGTGACATCCTTTCATATTTACACCACCTCTGTGTCACAAGCCCAGGTGGAAGTGCACCTCTTGGGCCTCAAAATTACCAGTTTTCGTTTTGGCATAGATTACCTCTTTTTAGCCATACAAGCTGATGAGGAGTGTTAGACTGAATACAATTTTGGTTTTTGAACACCCTCCCCCACAACACCAAACTTTGCAAACTTCTCAATCATTTGCCACTTTTGGGCTTATTCCTTGATTTTCATGAGTCCTAGATTGAAAGAAATGTTAAATTTTGAATCCAAGACCCCCCCCCCCCAGACAAACTTGGAATATTTCTCGGTTATTTGGCACTTCAGAGCTTTTCCCTGGATTTTTATGGAAACTATACCAAAGGTTTATAACGCATGACGAATCCAATGGTGATAGGGATAGTTTCAGAGTGATCCAACCTCAAGGTCACGGTCACTCCTTAGTTGTCAAAGTTATCAGTTTTTGTTTGTGCCAGAAATCTACTCCACTTGCTCAGAGAATTTCAAGGTCATATAAGAAGAGGCAGTATAATAATATTCCTTAATCGTCAGACATCGCAGATTTACAGTTACTTCAGTATGTGTTCTCTAATTATTGGTTATTATTTTGAAATTACCTCCCGAAGTAAAGAAATACATGTCAAGACAAACGGTAAATGGTAAATCATGTAGGACGGTAAAAGTCGTAATAAAATTTGGAAAAATTGATTTTCCATCATAAGAAATCATATGTCTATAGTATAGCTACAAACTTGATTTAATAACGGTAATCCTATTACATGAAAGAAGCCAAATTGGCATAACCTTCGGACGAACGGTGTGACATGCGCAACACGACATTGCGGGGATTATAACTTTCACAATGACATACCATAAACAGTAATTTGTATTTAGCAAGCACATTGTCTCATGTATCGACTATTTCTCAGCCCATACAGTGGCCGTTATGGACAGGTTTTTCTGTATGTAATCTTTTTACATCCAGGATCGACGGAACCAGTGCAAAGTTTGAGGGTAACTGCGGACTTGTCGAAAGCCTGCTGAACATGGGATATGGTATGATGGGCGCAATGGGCGTAGGAATCTTATTCTGCCTGGCCGGATCAATCACAAGCTGCGCTGGCTGCTGTTGTGGCGAGGTAACGCGCGTGTAGCCATTTAACAATCAAGCCGGACAAATAAAACGGCTTCACCAGTGTTCTTATGAAATGTCCATTTACAGAGCAAGAGTTTAAAAAAATCACCTCTGGAATGCCTGGTTCCATAATCGCAGCTATACCGAGGTATGAGTCACAATGAGGAGGACTTCACCATGGTCAGTGAGGGGGAATTCACCATGGCCGGTGAGGAGGAATTCACCATGGGCAGTGAGGGAGAATTCACCATGGCCTGTAAAGGGGAATTCACCATGGCCAGTGAGGGGGAATTCACCATGGCCAGTGAGGGGGAATTCACCATGGCCTGTGAAGGGGAATCCACCATGGGCAGTGAGGGGGAATTCACCATGGCCAGTGAGGGAGACTTCACCATGGCCTGTGAAGG
Organism: Chaetoderma sp. LZ-2023a; assembly: GCA_034401795.1. NCBI lineage: Eukaryota > Metazoa > Mollusca > Caudofoveata > Chaetodermatida > Chaetodermatidae > Chaetoderma > Chaetoderma sp. LZ-2023a. The sequence goes on from CM067374.1 coordinate 22,853,733, forward strand.
GGAATCCACCATGGGCAGTGAGGGAGAATTCACCATAACCGGTAAAGGGGAATTCAACATGGCTGGTGGAGAGGAATTCACCATGGTCGGTGAGGGAGAATTCACCATGGTCGGTGAGGGAGAATTCACCATGGTCGGTGAGGGAGAATTCACCAAGAACGGTGAGGGGGAATTCACCATGTCCGGTGAGGGGGAATTCACCATGGCTGGTGAAGGGGATTTCACCATGGCCTTTGAAGGGAAATTCACCGTGACCGGTGAGGAGGAATTCATCATGGCCTGTGAAGGAGAATCCACCATGGTCAGTGAGTGAGAATTCACCGTGGCCGGTGAGGGGAATTCACCATGGCCGGTGAGGGGGAATTCACCATGCCCGGTGAGGGGGAATTTAACATGGCCGGTGAGGGAGAATTCACCATGGACGGTGAGGGGGAATTCACCATGGCCAGTGAAGGGGAATTCACCATGGCCTGTGAGGAGGTATTCACCATGGCTGGTGAAGGGGAATTCACCATGGCTGGTGAGGGGAATTCACTATACCATTGTAAGAGGCTTTTTAATTCGTGCCTGTCTGTATGTCTGCCTGCCTGCCTACCTGCCTGCGTGCGTGCGTGCGTGCGTGCGTGCGTGCGTGGGTGCGTGGGTGCGTGGGTGCGTGGGTGCGTGCGTGCGTGCGTGCGTGCGTTCGTGAATGCACTCGTGCGTTTCCCATTATTATTATTATTATTATTATTATTATTATTATTATTATTATTATTAGAGAGAACCTCGTGAGGTTATGATAATGCAGAGCCCTCAGAATGTGATAGGACAGGTCCAGGCACCGTACATCATCTACCAGCATCCATCCACTTGGAGTGGCATGCTCCAGGAGAAAAATAACATCCCGTACACGAGTATGTCATAGCAAGGATGACTTGACGCAATCAAGCAGCGTGTGGAACAACAAATAGAAATGTTACAGTAAAATAGAAATATTCGTTGTCATGTTTGGAGGACCACGCCCCCCCCCACCCCCACCTCCCCACCATTCCCAAAACCCGCCTCCTCAACCCACCCACCCGACATCCACCCAACACCAGCCCCATCCCACACTCACACTCGCGCTGCATCAATTATTATGGAAGTGGTGATACTTCTTGTGCTCGCCATGTTCACAGATACTTCTTGTGCTCGCCATGTTCACAGATCCAATTCGTAAACACTACAGCTCAGAAATAACTTAATATGCTTCCAAAAACAACATAAAATGTAGTGTTGAATATTTTGAATACCATTGTATTGGAAGATGTTGCTTTCAGCAATGTCCTCCAATCCAATTATGTTCAAAATATTAAGCAGAACCTTTCTGATGACCGTTTTGAAAATATCGGTGTGTAAAACTGTTGGAGCATTATGCGAAAAAAATTACAATACGCACAATTAGCCTCAAACCACCAATTAGTTCCGAAAATGGAAATGAGTATGTTGTAAAGAAAATATTCGCAGCTTTACAGAGCAACGTTTTCAAAATAACAAAAACCAAAACGGTATATATTAATTTAACAGAGGCTTAAATTACTAGTATCTTTTCAGTACACACGGAGAAATTGCTGTTGCTTGTAGCAATTCATTTGTCAAACATATAGTTTGTTATTCTACACGATTGCTCAATGTTAATATACACGTGATGGTAAAGGTATGTGAAATTCGTGTTTTTCATTTCTATATTTCGATTTGGATACTTAATAATTGGTCATTTTGATCACATGACATATTGGGGGATCCAATCTGTCACTCATGTATCTGACGTCATAATGAATTCGGCCAACGTGAATCTACGTCACCATTTAGCTGATACCGCAATCATATAGACATAATGACCTATATAGCTCCGTCAAGAACGAATTGTATGGCTGATGATATTTACAATGTAATTAATAACATGCCGTTGAATATTTTGAAACTAATTTGACTGGTAGCTGTTGAATTGTATTCAGCAACTTATATGTATACTTACCTTAAAATTTATGTTTTGTGAATTTGCATTTCTGTAATCGTAACAAATTTCCACAACATCACAATGTTACTTTTTCTGTCAAATGTATAGGTGATATTCAGATTATTCCATGTAGAGTCAACGACGTATAAAGTATGAGTAAGTTCACAATTCGGCGTACTCCGATTAAATGTCTGTGCATGCGCACTGTACATGTGCATGGAGGCGTAAGTTTGTAATTTCCGAACGCGCAAGAGTATACTCCGATGACAAAATGTCGGTAGCTACAAACTGACAATGACAGCCAGAAGTCGCAGTAATATTGTTGATGATGGACAACATTTGTGATGATGATGAAGAGGAAGATGACAAATACTGGATATAGAAGATGATCTCGTTGTGACATTAGTGTCTTTAAATTTCCCGCAATATCAGAAGACACGATCTTGGTTTAACTGTCTACGATAATGTGTACGAGTTGATAGAGTTATTCAATTATACTCTCAGTGTTCGGATATCCAATCCGCGTAATCAGGGTAATCCGAGTGCATTTCATAACTTACTCTACAGCAGTCCAATTTCAAGTATCCTTGAAGCTGTATAACTGTAACAGATTGGCAGCTCCAAAGGCAGCTCTAGATAAACTTGATGCCTGCCACCGCCAACACCTATGCATGGTCACTGGACACCGATGGCCAGACAGCATAATGTCTAACGATGCACTATATGTATGATTACTGCATTCAGCGGCTGTAGTAGTAGTAGTAGAAACTTCCTACAGATGCAATCAGTCCCTCTTCGCTTTTGCCCACTGTATCTTGTCCTCAGCCGACATTCTTAGCTTCCTCAGGTCCATTCTTGAGTTGAGTGTAGCGAGTCCTGCTTTCTTGAGGTCACCTGGTAGCTCACTTATCAGATTATGCAATGACGTCATTTCCTGGCTTTATATTTGCTGGCTCCCAGTAGGGAAATCCCAAGGCTCCCTGTACTGGTGTCTCTTCTGACATCCTTAGTACATGGCTAAACATGGACCGTCTTTGCTGGATGGCTTTTTACAGACAGCGGCGACGTATTACGTATCTTGTATAGTACTTCATTGGAAATTATGCTGTCTGGCCATCGGTGTCCAGTGACGGTGCGTATGTGTTTTCGGTGGCAGGCATAGAGCTTGTCTAGTGCTGCCTTTGGAGATGCCCAGCTGTTACAGTTATACAGCATCAAGGATACGCAGGTTGCATTGTATAAGCGTAGCCTTTTTATCAAGGGAATCCTTGATCTACGAATCCATAGTTTCCAGAAGGACTGGGAAGCTATGTTCCCCATGACGCAGCGTGCAGCAATGTCAGCAGTACTGCAAAGCGGTGAGACCAGGATTTTACTTTTCCTCCATGGTCCGCCGCCACGAAGTGGATCGTCATTTTCTTTAGTTTCATGCTTTGTAGATATGTATATGTGGGTGAACTCTGTTTTGGATTCATTCAATTTTTAGTTTGCTTGCGGCTATTGGGAGAAGTTCGTCAAGGGGTTTCTTTACCTCGTCTATGAAGTCAACAAGGTCGGCATATTCCATCTCTGGCGGCATACCCATTATCGACACTGGGGGTGGGGGTGGGGGTGGGGGTGGGGGTGGGGTGGGGTTGGTCTTGTGGAACTTTCCCGCACGGATTTCAATGCAGCAGCAAGGTAACAGGCGAAAAGCACCGGAGATATACCATTTTCCTGTGGCGAGTCGATTGATGTCTCAAACTCTACATACTTCACTGACTTGACTCGTACTCTCAGCTCGGTGTCTGCAAGCATTAGTCTCACTAGTCGTAGCTCATCTTCATTGCAACTGGCCTGGCGTAGGACATCTAGGATCTTTGCGCATTTAATTGTGTCGATGGCTCGTGACATGTCAATGCCCATTTTGTGGAAATCCCAGTGTTTGAACATGACTACCGACACAAGCATGCGCTGAGCCCATACGATGCCTGGGCAGCTATGTCCATGTTTGAAGCCACTTTGACATGATCCGGTGAAGTCATCGATCTTGTCTCGGATGCAGCATAGAGAAACATTGGATAGGATTGTCTGTATGCTCTTGAGGAGCACAATGGGCCGCAGATTGGGAGACGAGGTGACTTCTTTGGCTTGGGTAGTGCGATATGTGTGCATTGGCCTACAGCGTTGATGGGAAGGTGGTGCATAAAAGCCGGTTTTGAGATAATGTTACTTACACATTTGAATAGTTCATTGCTTATGCCATCAGGTCCAGATGCACGTCCATTTTTCAGGGATTTAAGTGCCTTCTCAACTTCTGGTGTTTTAATTGGTGTTAGTAATGGCCTGCGGTCTCCTGAGAACGGGTGCAAGACTCGCCATCGTGGTCAGTGAACTGTTCCAAGAACCATTCTCGAATCGCCTCGGCTTTTCCCTGGTCAGTCCGGATAGAGTGTCCTTCAGAGTTGTGTACAGTGAGTGATGGTGTGTAGTCAGTAACTCTCAGGACTTGGGCTGTCCGAAACATTTTGTGACAATCATCCGTGGGAGTGATTTCATCTGCTAGGGTGTCTGCTTGTTGCATCTTTTAAGCAGTCGCTAATGTGGCACAGAATGTTATTGCACTCCCGGCGTAGTTTGGTGCGGTCTTCACTTTGGCCACTTTGATAGATGCGCAGCCGCAACGGTGTCTGCTCTGCTGACAGTTTTACTACTAGAGGGTCGTCAGTATACCTAGTTCGGCTGTTTTTAAGAACACCCATGGTGTTGGTAACTGATGATTCCATAGATTTCAGTATTTTGGTTAGGACTTCGTTTTGGATCGGAGCTGACGTCGATGCTAGCTATGTGCTCCTGAGGGCCTTTTTCTATGACATTCGCGTGCACTGTACAAGAGGTGTAATACATCGCCGCTGTCTGCAATGGCCGCCCAGCAAAGATGGTCCATATTTAGCCATGTGCTAAGGATGTCAGAAGACCGACCAACACAGGGAGCCTTGGAATTCCCCTACTGGGAGCCAGCAAATACAAAACCAGGACAGGACGTCATTGCATAAATCTGTAAAGTGTGCTACGATGTGACCTGAACAAAAGGGGACTCGGTACACTCAGATCAAGAATGGACCAGAGGACGCTAAAGGATTTAGCTGAGGACACGACACAGTGGTCGCACGCGAAGAAGGACTGATTTCATCTGAATGGTGTTTCGACTCCCACAGACGCAGAATACACTAATCATACATACGTATACCGATCTCAAGAGAGCTCTAGAATTGTGTCAAAGCATTACGGTCTGTATCCATATAGCATAGTCGGATAATAAACGAATCCATTTCAAAATACATGAAATAACGTATTGCAACTGCTCATGCTGTGGCACATACAATGGACCTTTCCATTTTTAGCTATGTCCCGCCCATCACTAGCTAAGCTCCACCCACACCTCGCCGTGTTGGGATTGATCGCTCCCCAAATGCCCTAACTATCAATTTCCTGAAAACTATACAGGGAAGCTGTTGAATATTTTGGAACTAATTTGACTGGGCGCTGTTGCTGCCTATGACAGCAATAGCGCCCAGTCAAATTAGTTCCAAAATATTCAACAGAATATTTATTAAATAGTAAAAGCAAACAATTTGTACAACAACGTATAGACCGTCTTCAAATATGCGTTCGTGACGTACTTATCGACGTCATTCATGACGTCATTCATTATGATGTCATTGTACACATCACGCAGTTCATTATGACGTCATGTGATGGGTGGTTACTCTGGAAAGGTGAATTCTTTATCAGGATCATTCTCTAATAATAATGAATACTCTTTCAACATATACAGGCCTACATGGGCAAGTGCAATGTCCATAATACGTGGTCATTGCACTTATTTTCTTCATAATCTTACTAAGCATCGTTTAAGAGACGATCACCTGTTTTGTTATCACATGATTCAGCCTCACATGTCATATATTCTAACTAACTCTGACCGATTTCATAATAATATGTCATAGATGGCACAATGAATTAGGCTTACATATCCTATTGACCAATGCCAAAATAATTTGACAGAAGTAAACCTTTGTAAGAGCTCTCTGTCAAACTCAAAGACAGAGGCGTCAGATTAATTCGGAATGGATCTGTTTTGTCAAAAACTGACATGCCATCTGATAATTTAGAGTTATCGTAGTTACCTGAGCATGGTAAAATAGGAATTTGTAATATAATGCGCCATTGCCGTGGTGAGGTTTCCTGCTGACAAGGTCCACATCGAGACGTACTCAGCCGAACCCGCGTTGACAAGATTATTAATGACTCTGGGGTACAAAGTCGCGCAAAGATAATTTTTGTTTTGACAGCTTCGTGATCGTTAAGCCTTCGACTCTAGGGTATTCAACTATAATTCAACCAAATGGATCAACATGCCGCCATTGCATCACAGAATAATATGTTTGCGATGCTGTCGTTATAGCGGTAAGCAGTGTTTCCTCTATGCAGTGCAATAGATGAATCTAATCTGTCACTCAAATATATGACGTCATATTGAACCGTTATACGGTTAATAGTGCTTCAAATTGTAAGAATTTTGAGTCTTTGCTATTTAATAGAAACATTCTGCTGAATATTTTGAAACTAGCCTAATAGGGAGGAACTGAACCCATTCAAATTAGTTTCAAAATATTCAACAGCTTACCTCTATAGTTTTCTTGATTGAGATTCAGGGAGTTCAGGGTTCGATTGACCCCAGCATGGGCAACGCGTGGACAGAGATTAGCTAGGGATGGATGGGGCATAGCTAAAACTGGTTCCATCCATTACCGTTCTACATTTTATATCTGAACGCTCTCAACGTGATTAAACGGTATTGCCGCCATGCATTCATACGTTCTTCTGCAATAATATTTAACACACACTGCATGACACTTTTCGCTTTGTATTCCGAACTAATGCGCCATGTTATCCTCTGTGGCAGAGACGTGGTATGCTTAGGACCACATAACACACGATATACGTTCGTCCAGGAGGTATGATGCCTTCACGGACAATAAGGCTATGTATTATCGCTGGGGAAGATTTATTCGTGCATTCTTCTGGTGATATTGGATGGAAGAAGGAAAGCTATCAATCATATTCATATGTGATAGATTGTCTTACACGTCGTCACGATATGATAGCAAATGTATAAAGGTTGAGAGATTGAAAACACGATATCGGTTTTAGAGAGAAACGTTGTCTTCAGACCTGACAGAACTGACAATGGCAGGAAAATGACAGGAAAATGAAAACAGCTTGATAAAGCTCATATTTATAAAGCAGATAAACGTTTATAAGAAGATTGATTGCACTAATGGAAAATTAGTATACCGAAAATATATGTTATAATTCAATCATGCCAATAGTAGAAACACGTAGACACTGTGCTCTGTTAAAATGAGTACAGCTCATAAACAAGTGAACGTGTTTCTAAAACAAAACACAGAAGTATGCTAGTGAAACAATTTTGAAAACGATCTTAGAAATTTTCTGTTTGATAATTTGGACAAAATTTGATTGGAAGCGATTCCCGACTTAGGATGGACCGCTCGTTTGCTACCATTGTACACGCCTAACTCACTGGTGCCAAACCCCAGGCTACAAGGAATTCTGGGAAAGCAGTTCGTCGTCAGAGAATGCCTCGGACCAATCTTTTATCAATTTAGTTAGTCAGCCACAACATGATTTATAATTGAAGGCCCGAGTTATGTTCCGTGTTAATTTCCGGTCAACCGCAACATATAGTATCTGCCAACGTATGTCGACTCCATGGGCATGATGTAGGTAGCCAACAGACAATGCCTGGTTTCCCACTCCATATACATGTATTCACGATTGAAGATGTCCTAGTCTTGTAAGTCATGGAAACTGTTAACCACTTCGACTTTGTCCATACCACTACTCACTGGAAACAGTTTGCCAAATAGCTGGTCGCATTGTATGATTTCAGAGCATCACGGACCTGTTAGACTTGACATGGTCAGCCAGTGTCCAGACAAGTGGATAACTTCTCTCTTAGCGAAACATTAGTCCAGACTGTGTCATCGTGACATTTGTATGTGATCGCCTCCTCGTGACTATCAATGTTTCATCTTTGAACATTTTAGTTTGGAACACAGGTCCACTAGGTAATACGGAACAGATACGCCATCTTTTGAAAGTAGTCTTTCCGACCGGAGCCTCGGAGAGCTATATGCAGGATCTCAGGACGGGCGAGCCTGAGACAGGGGAGCCTGTCTTGAGTTGCTGTATGCTCCTCTTTGAACATAGTCTTTGGGACTGATGGAAGTGTTATAGATCATGACACAGACGAAATCTTGGAAACAACCACAAGAAACGATTCTGCTGTTCCCACAATGAGCTCATAGAGATCATTCCAGACAGAATGATTGCCACTGTGCTCTTCGCAAAATCATTCCATGAACTATCTCTCATGAGCCGGCATTTTCCAAGCAACCAGAGTGACACAGATGCCACTCAACACTATGAATACTTTATAGTAGTTATAGACGTACCACTTTACAAATGAGCCGGTTATTTAGATTGTCTGATGGGAAAACATCGAGAATATGTAATTCGTGAGGATTTGGTATATGCTATAGTTTTCACACGTTGCTAGACATAGATTATGTCTCATAATGCCTTTAGTCTCTCTCTCTCTCTCTCTCGGGGTAGTAAATTTGAAGTCATACAGATACAACTGTCTATAACGGAAACTTGGCTTTGTGGACCACAAGCTAGCGGTTCCATACAATTGGAAAGCAAATCATCTGAATCTTTCTACCCCTCCTATTTCAGGGTATTGCTGATAATGAGGACTCCAAGAAGTCGTGAAACTTATTACTGCGACCGATCTAATAATCTTTCCATTATACACACATGCGGTTTTTTTATTTTTACATAGGAAAACTTATCTCTACTTTCAGTACAGGTCATAGCTCCTGTACAAGCTGTGAAATGATTGTGAATGGGCGGGGAAGGATGTGATTGAAATTACCGTTTCTTGCCCAACCACCCTCGAGATTGTGCCTGTTATAGACAACGCCAGCCATTATTACAAAATTTCGGTTTATCTAAAACATCAAACGAATGCAGATGTAATTATCTTCTTTTGACCTGAGTATTGCTTTTTCAGCATATGAAGTGTGGCTGCTTAATATGATAAGGTTTATTTCTGGAGAAATGCATCAACCTTTTCATGACGAAACCCACCGAAAACAGGCCTCTTCAGTGGTCTTGAGGAATGTCCATTTGCAGGCTATGAGAAGACTATCTTTGGATATTTACCACTCGACTAACTGGCTCGTCGACCGAGCCACACATTTCAGTGGAGAGTTTTAAAAAATAACCTTCTCTTGACCTGCAAATGGAACTTCAATAAAGAAATATTTTGGTTTTCTTGACAAAAGGGTTAAAATTACTGCAATTAAATCGTGATATGTTCTGACAAGCTTCACGCGACAAAATACTCGAGGCTGACAGGCATGAGATATTAATTTACAGAACGCCAAATTAACATCTCATTCTTGTTCTCGCATCTCGCATCTAGCCAGTTACACAACCATTCCTTCTCAGTAATATTATAGTGAGGCACTCATCCGCAAAATAATATTCCGGATATAATTATTGTAAGATTGTCTATTTGGATAATCTTTCTTTAGAGTTGTCTTAAGCAGCAATGGCTTCCAGTCAAATTCAGTCAAAATATCCAACTGTGTTTTATATTATTTTGGAAACAGGATAAGTTATTCCTCAGCACACTGACATTATCATCAGTAACCATAGCGTCGTTCTAATCAAGCTTTACGAGGATTTGATGATAATTTTGAAACTAATTGGAAATTGTTTCTGATCGCCTGTATATACAATATACCAGAACTAAGATTCATTCACGAGGACGATATCCGGTTCAAGTTCAACTGAACACCCTAAACGTTCGACGAGTAGACCACAACAAAATAAATCTAGGATACACTTCAAACAAACAAAACGCGTACAAAACACAAAGAACCAATCTCTGTTTAAATAAGAATTCTGGTTATTCTTTTCCGTGAATATGTTTAATGATTTTGCTAATGGACCTGCGCCCATCATGTTATAAAAGAGATATTTACACACAATTGGAATATATACGACAAAGGGAAGTAATCTGGAAAACACCGTTATTGAAGCCCGATTTCTTACCCCACATTTTAACGCAAAAATAATGTTTCTGTGCCCTGGTTAGTGATATTGATCTCCGCTGGACTCATTCATATGCAAATGTGCTGGTCACATCAATGAAGAAGACATTCCCGCACGCTACCCACATACCGAGTAGCATTTTCAGGCTGTCATATTATGGCTGTATTCGACTGGGACTTTTCCGTAGAGTAAATTTACTTGCGCAGTGGCCAAAATGTGCTCTGCGCAAACGTACCGCGCGAATGAAAACACCCCTATCAGTATGGAAGGGGCAGAAACACGATATCGTCTAAATTGTACAATCATAAAAATAAAATCCACCTTACAGCGATGTTTGCAGTCGTAGTGAATGGTGAATAATAGTACAATTCAGCTCCCTAAGCCCAGTGCCGGATTAAGCTGTCGCGAGGCCCTAGGCTGGACACCCAAAGGTGTGTGGGGGGGGGGGGGGGGCGGGAGGGTGAGAGCATAAGACATGTCCCCTCTCGTCGGGGAAGTACGGAAGGCCCCCTGGAAAATGTGCAAATCTAGATGCTATGAGGTGCATTAAGACGCGTAATTTGGCATAATATTAGTAATTATTATTGTAGACAAAATGTAGTCTTAACACGCTTTCCGTTACGTAGTATATAGAAAAAAAGCCTTAAATGCCTTTTGGTTTAACCCTTTAATGTCTAAATGTGTCAGAAAAACGAAACAAATTTCTTATAAGAATGTCCATTTGCAGACCACGAGAAGACTATTTTTGAAAATTTACCACTGGAATAACTGGCTCGGTTACCGAGCCAGTTATTCCAGTGGTAAATTTCCAAAAATAGTCTTCTCGTGGTCTGCAAATGGACATTTCTCAAGACAAATATAAAGGCTGTTCTTGGCTGTCTTAGGCAGCAAATGGTTCAAGAACGAGGCCCCCTTAGGAGCGAGGCCCTAGGCTGCAGCCTAGTTAGCCTAGTGGTTAATCCGGCCCTGCCTAAGCCCCGCGTTTCCATATTTTTCATCACGTGACCTATTTCACGAAACACGCCACAAGTTGGCTCGGTCTTGTTTCGTTCTCTGTTTTCTTCCGTGGAAAAACCAGTCGAATAGAAAATATTCTCCATGGAGCCAACGTGTTCTAAGTTTTCGCCCAGTCGAATACGGCCATTATCAACAAAATTCTAAATCGAATCCATAATACTCCCAAATAGGGCAGTGGCCATGCTGATTCGGGATAAAATCATTTCTCAAGATCACTGCAGAGGTCGTTTTTGACCAGCTTGACCATACAAGAATTAAGTTGATACAAGAGGTGTTAACAGTGTCAATGAAATTTAATGAAATGAAATTTATTTGGTACTGAACGAAATTACACGTTTTGACCATATAGAGATCTACAATGTAACATATATAACGTTGGCATAATATAACAGTTTAACTAGAATTTACAGAAACAAAAGCATAATTCGAACGAACATGAAATTACATAATATATACAGTCATCCTTCTGTGACTAGCCACATAGTTCTGGAAGCAAGAGGATGGCGCTTCTCCAAGACAGGTGGTCCGAATACCACCTGTCTCAAAATTACGCATCATATATAGTTGCTAATGGAGAGATCCAATCTGTCATCCAAGTAATTGACGTCATATTAAATTACTTTGTTAGAGGGCTAATGTCATAATCAATATACTAATGGCGAGTTTAAGACCCCAGTTGAGTAGCTACTCCAAGTACTAGAGCAGCGCTTAAACGCCTAGAAAACGTGTTTGCACACATACGTACGCGCGAGCAGGCGTGCGTGTGTGACTGCCTAATTGACTGCCATCGCGTGTACATTAGAGCGAGCGTGCGTCTGTGTGTGCATGTGAGCGTGCGTGTGTGAGTCCGTGCGTTCCTGGTTGTTAACTTTGCGAGCATACGTATTTGTATGCCTACGTAGTATTTCGAATGAATCGAATCAATGGTGAGTTTGATCAGAAGAATAGAGACATGCACACTATTACAGCGGGGATATTGATTCCTGTCCTGGAGACATGTCTTGGAGACAGTATCGGAGCAGAGAGCTGGATATTACTGAAAGTACGAGCGAGTGCTGAGTTGTAATTAATCTGACTAAAGTTAATAATCTTGTTTGCGGAAGGTATTACGGCATGTGGAAGCTGCAGTGCTAAGAGGGGACATGGGTGTGCTCGAAATATGCAAATCTAGATTGGAATAACATGAGTACCCTTCACAATACCGGAGGCACTCCGTTACCAACATAACTTATTGCATATTCGTCCCAATAGTCCTAACCATATGAACATGAAGCTAAGATATCGCGCCAACAATGTAAGAAGCGCGCTGTTTAATACTTTGAAACTAATTTTACTGCAAATAATTGCGGCCTATGACAGCAATGGGTTGCTGTGAGATATTGCATGCCCTATGCATCTATAAATATTTGAAATACAAGGATCAGCGATTTGAAGATTGGAGATGTTAAAAATGTTTATAACTTGAGTGCAATGTTGGGCTGGGATAGAATAGCCCATGATGATGATGATGGTGATGAGAAGGAGGAGGAGGAGGAGGAGGAGGAGGTGGAGGAGGAGGAGGAGGAGGAGGAGGAGAGGAAATTCACCATGGCCAGTGAGGGGGAATTCACCATGGCCGATGAGTAGATAGAATTGCCCATGGTGATGATGATAATGATGAGGATGATGATGATGATGATGATGATGGATGATGATGATGATGATTATGAGGAGGAGGAGGAGGAGGAGGAGGAGGAGGAGAAGAGAAAATTCACCATGGCCAGTGAGGGGGAATTCACCATGGCCAGTGAGGGGAATTCACCATGGCCAGTGAGGAAGAATTCACCATGGCCGGTGAGGGGGAATTCACCATGGCCGGTGAGGGGGAATTCACCATGGCCAGTGAGGGGGAATTCACCATGGCCGGTGAGGGGGAATTAACCATGGCCAGTGAGGGGGAATTCACCATGGCCTGTGAAGGCGAATTCACCATGGTCTATGAGGAAGAATTCACCATGGCCTGTGAGAGGGGATTTAACCATAGCCAGTGAGGGGGGAATTCACCATGACCGGTGAGGAAGAATTCACCATGGATGGTGAGGGGAATTCACCATGGATGGTGTGGAGGAATTCATCATGGCCGGTGAGGGGGAATTCACCATGGCCGGTGAGGGGAAACTCGCCATGGCCGGTGAGATGGAATTTACCATAACCGGTGAGGGAGAATTCCCCATAAGCGGTGATGGTGATGATGATGATGACGACGACGACAACGACGACGAGGACGACGACAATGATGCTGACAATGATGATGATGATGATGATGCCAATGCGGATGCCGATGATGATGATGAGTGACTGTGTTCTGCAGTGGAAAAGTGAAAACTTCATTTAGTTACAATCAGTTTTTCTTCAACATTTTCCTGCGAACGTCCTGATGTCCTTTTAGTTCTTTCTCGTCTTTAGTCGTCCTAGATTCCGTTCTTTGAGGTCTAAACGCTTAGTGAGTTGATGATGTGGCGTCGTTTGCGTGTCTGATACCTGTTGGCATCTACCACTGAAAGTTCTAGTACTTTCTGAGCAATCATATTATCTGGCATTCGAAGAACATGTCCAACCATAGACCATCGCGGGTGCGCTACCCTCACAGATAATGCGAGTCTCGATGAGTACTATGAGGTTGTAAAGCTCTCCTAGCCGACACTCGACTATGAGGCATTAGGAGGTCAGAAGATGGCCGAGGCCATACTAGCTGGCGTAGGAACTGTGGCTGCTGTAGCAGCGTTGGTAGCTGGTGGAGATATGCTCTACGTGGCTCATAAAGCTATAAGCTGAATACCAGTGGTGTGTGATACACTAACCTTCGCATATCCAAAGTACAGCACCGTTACTTCGATAATAGGCTCTGCGCTACTCAACTTGTAGAATACGATGATTTGTAATGGCTCACAGGTGTGTGTAGTGTATGCGTCACATATCAAGAGGGCTTTTGTAGCTACCTAGGTATTGTAATTGCTTAGCATTATGGAAACACATGTAGCATCATCTAGTTTCAAGACTTTCACGGGGATGGTAGAGCCACCAATCGACAAATATCAAAATGACTGTAAGGCGATATTTCATGTTACACAGCGGGGTCCAATGTTGTTAGAGCTGCAGAGGATGGAACCCGAGATTCTTCCTTCACTTCACAGTGCTCTGATGGAGGAGCATCATCATTCATTTTTTGATAGCTAAACGGGAGTGAGTTCTGTGTTGGTTTTACTCATTAAGATTTTTTGCGCGTTGAGCTATTCTGTGGCTATTGGAACTATAGTATCAAGATGACATTTTTCCTTCATTGCGTTCCATGTGTTAACGACTCGCTCGATGAAACTGTGCCGCCTTAGTTTTTTTTCTTGAGGGTGATTTTGATAGCGGGTTTCTCCTGGTACTCGGAGTTGATGGTCCTAGAATATTTTTGCACCCAGCATTTCAGTAAGGCTCTTGTAACATTCGATTCACTGCCACTGCGTACAAATTAATTCTGGCAGGCCCGCATACACGGCCATTCGTTAAATATGTTAAAGATGTTAAAGCTTCGAGGGGATTTTCTTTCTCCAGAAAATAAGTTCGGACGAGTGTGAGAGCACGTTTTATCCTTTTTGGATATAGCGTGCAAGCCTGCGAGTTGTTTCTTCCAGTTTTTGCATATATGAGGCATTATTAACCTGCAGAAATGCACAGAAATCATCAATTTAAACCATAATAACTTGTTAGTTAATATTACTATAATTCCATGTAAATAAATCATATGGCTATTCAGACACAGTGGGTCGACTTGAATAGTGTCATCAAAACCGGTAACAGGTGAATTATTTCATTAATATTGCAAAATAAATAACCAAGAAATCCAGATGTTTGACATGATGTCTGAAAATCCGGAAGCCTCTTAAAAATCCGTATTTTATTGATAAATCTGGCGAGATGGTCACTTTTCTAAATTTTGCTCCTGTTATTGGCTTTTGCTGCGGATGTGGCTGGCTTTCAAACATGGGTAAACGTTCGTTTTCTGTATCAGCGAAGTTATCTGTAACAATTTCTTGATTGTTTCAACATTTTCCTGGTCAAAGCCGATGAAGTGACCATCAGAGTTATGCACAGCAGGTCATCCATTCTTTTGATGGCGAGTTCATTCAATCATTCACTGATTTAGCACATGATCTTATTGTGAATTGTCTTAATTCAGTTTGGTGTTCATTTCGACTGCTTTGATATATGCATAGTCGCAGTGTTTACTGTTGCTAAGACAGCCCTGTAACACGTGGGCCACATACACATAATTCGGTTTGGTAGGTATTCTTAGCTACACTGACGATTTTAGAAGCTGATGTCGCCACACATTTTACGAAGTTACTTATGGTTTTGTTTGGTTTAGAGCTGAAATCAAGCATGGCCATCTGGTAAATTATTATTTTCCTGTGCGATGCCTGGATGACATTGCAATTAGTTATTTTTAAGAGGTCATGGTTGACCTTGGATTTTTGTTTTGAGGATTGCTTGTAGATGAGGCACCTGCAATTAATTCCTAGTAAAGTAATCACTGGTTTATGGTTGGAATGAAAGCCTGTACAACATTACAGCACGATTGTGCGTTTCGGAGTAATCTCTTTGCATTCACCTTGCGCAATATGTAGTCAATCCGATTAAAGATTGATTTTGAGGTTTTAGTTTTCTTGTCGGCTATGTGCCACGTCCATGCTGTTCGATGACAGCACGGGTGATTAAAGGCTGTGTTTATTGCATTCAAACCATGCGTGCAGACAGAGGCACCTAATGCATCTCCATTACTGTTCCATTTACGCATTCCATAGGCAGAAATACAAGAATCAAACCCTGTTGGTTTGTCTATTTTTTTCGTTTTTCAAGTTTGGAGTTGAAGTCACTACACAGGAAGAGTTACTATCTTGTTGGAATGTTAATACTTGTGCGCAATTTATCATATAAAGAATCGAGTATTGAAAGATCGATATGTGATTTCTCTGAAGTTGCGCCACATCCATTCACAATGCGACATTTTGTAGTAGTGCTGTTTCTCATTAGTATGTAAGTTCACTTATGTATGTAAAACTCAGGACATGGTATCTCAGTCTTGGTCCAATTACAAAACCTACGGCCCCGAGTAATATAGAAAAATACCACCACCCTCCACAGGCAACCGTTCCGTGATCCGCGGCTCCCACCATCCTCTCAATTTAGACCCCATTGGTGCAGGTACTATTCATTTAGAGAAAACACCATCTCTAGGGTACATGGACATTTATAATTCCGTATTAGAGAAATGACTTCCTAAGTATATCTTGCAATATATTTTATGAGCTATTTTATGAGACATCCTATGAACCATTTTATGAAACAAGCTGACATCAACAAACGACCATAAAAAGATCAACATGCCTACCGTCATCCAATTACACGTGATAGTGAAACAATTAGGTCTTAGAAGGTATTCTAAGGCATGCAAAGGTGAACTACTCCAGATGATTGCACGCACCGATGCCGAGGAGTGGCGAAAGCGACTCCGTGCCCATGCCGAGGTATGGCTAAAGCGACTCTCCCAAGCACAACAGACAGGAAGGTTTCTGGCGCTCACCTCTGGCGATCCATGGAACCCTCAATAGAAAGCACAGCTGCTCCGTGAGCTCCGTCAGTTGTATGATGAGACGACTGTCCGCTTACGGGCCAAAGCTGTAGCAACTCGGATGGCAAACCATCCACAAGAACGCCTACCTCTTCTACAGAGAATCAGAAGCTGATTGCCGAGATCTGAACCCTTAGCCCGGAGTATGAGGCGAGAAGGTCAGCAGATTCTCAACGAGCGTCTCGGTGAGAGGGAGACAGAGGAGAGAATGGCGAACATTATGCCGGGCATTCTTCAGAGGGCTAGAAGGAGACATTACAGGTTGGATCATGGGGAAGCTGCGGTCCCCACATGTACAGAACTCCTTCTACCCTCGGTATACCCACACCTATCGAATCCGCCACATCGAGGATGGTAGAGTAATGCTCCTCCACAAGAATGCTCCTGGATGAACACACTAGAGGCAGCCCAGACCTGGGTGGAGGCCAGAGAGCAAGCCCGCCTCGACCCAGGCAATATCGATTGACCCAACACCGCATGGGCCTTCATCAGATCAATCAACGTTGAGGTCAAGGTTGTCATTGACCGCCAGCCTCTGCCAGGGACATGCCCCCTCCCAGCCTTGCTCAGATTGAGGAAGGAATGGTGGCACTCGATACCTACACGGACACCATGTGTCTCTGGAGATGTTTAGCAGTCCACCAGGGCGCGAGAGCTGATAGAAGTACAGCTCCTGCGTGAGAGCTTGTTAAACAGTCATATGGCCCGAACAGGCCTGTGGCTGACGTACCAAAGACGTCCCTAGACCAGCTGGACAAGGTAGAGTTCTTTGCGAAGACAGGGATTCGCATGTACAAGCCCATCGAAGAGGGTAGCTGGCATCTGATTTTCAACTGCGGGCACTGTCAACAGCAGTTCACCCAAACATGTAGTCTCCACCACCATGATGACTGCTGTACAGGGGAAAAAACGACCATCGATTGCCCCGGGGAGAAGATAGCGGCACCGCAGTCAGCATACAAGAAGGTTTTCTATCCATCCCAAGCGGCCAGTTCAGCGGCTACTCATTGGATTGAATATGAGTTGAGAAACTGAGGAATTCACATACACCACGCAAAGTGTCATCACGTACCTCCATGATCTCTGAATGTGTCCGGGCACAGTGCTTACCCGCTTACTTGGACACGTTACCTCCACACCAACAACGTCTGATGCGTGAGTGGTGTGACCAGGTGCCTGTGCTTGGGTTCAACTCCGGCTGGTACGACCTGAACCTCATCAAGAAGTACTTCGTAGACGAGCTTACTACTTTGTCCAAAGGACAAGCAACAATGGTGAAAGTCACCAAGAAAGCTAGCCAGACAATGTTCCTCATTACGCCTGAACTAAGGGTTCTCGATGTAATCAACTACCTCGGCCCAGGGGTTTCTTATGAGAAATGGATCCAAGCCTACGGCTGCATGCAACAGACGAGCTGGTTACCTTATGAATGGTTCGACTATCCTGAGAAGCTCGACTAATGTGGACTACCTGATTATCCTGCGTGGTGGTCCAAGCTAAAATGTGGTTACCTTCTTGAGTTGTCGGAGTGGAAAGCTTGTAAACAGACCTTCAGAGATCTGGAGATGAAGACGTGTACTGACTGGTTGCGATATTATAACAACTTGGATGTTAGCCTGCTCATTGAAGCCTTAGAGAAGATGCGACAATTCTACACAGAAAGAGGTATTGACATTTTGAAGGATGTGATGTCGCTTTCCGGTGTGTCGCTTCAGTACTTACTTCGTGGTACTGCTGAAGATGAGCCAGATATTAGCCTTTACTCTCCAGGCAAGGAAGCTTACGAGACGTTAAAGGGTGCTGTTGTTAGTGGTCATGAGATATCACGAGTCTTGTATTACTCGAATTCGTTCTTGTCTTACAGACACAGTTGCGCGAGTATGTCAACATCTCCTTGGTTATGACGCGAATGCTCTGTATTTGTCAACCATGGCCCAAGCAATGCCTTGTGGTAAAGAAACTGTGTGGCGGTGGGCTAGTCATATAAGCAGTGATATTGAACACTTTAAGGAGGATCTGCTAGCGTATCATTGGTTCGGGTTTGCTGAGGTCGACATTGAGGTACCTAAAGCATTATGGCCAAAGTTCGAGGAGATGTCTTCCATCTTCTATAATCGTGAAATCCCAGGAGACGCTATACCTTTTGAGATGCTTGCATACCTTGATAAAACAGGTCGACAAAAGTCTACAACTAGCAAGCTCGTTGGTGCACTCTCTGGTAAGATGAGGTTATTGTATGCACCAACTCTCAAGTGGTACCTTGCCCATGGGTTAGGGATTACTGCTATCCATCACACTATAGATTACACATCACAGAAACTTTTTGAATGGTTTGTAGACTCCGTTACTGAGGCACGTCATACTGGAGATGTTGACAAAAGTAAAGCCTTGTTGGCTGATCTCTTCAAACTCCTCGGCAACAGCGCATATGGGAAGCTGATCGAGGCATTAGAACGTCATACCAACATGAACTTCACTAAGGATGAATAAGTGGTAGACAGAGCCTTGTGTAGTGCATGGTTCGATGATCTAGTGGAGATCGGTGATTCCTACGAGTTGCAGAGCCGTAAGCATGAAGTCACCATTCGTCACCCCTTCCAGGTGGGTATAGCAGTATACGAGCTCGCGAAGCTGTGAATACTGGAGTTCTACTATGACTTCCGTGACCGCTACATAGCTCGTAACGGCTTCGAGTACCTGCAGATGGACACCGATTCTGCCTATATCGCCATAGCTCCAACCTCTATGAGGTGATACACCAAGAAGTATGAATGGAGTATGACGCCTGCAAACGGGACTGGTTGGCATGGGACAAATGGTCTGGCCGCACTCCGGGATTGTTCAAGCTCGAGTTCGAAGGCACTCGTGATATTGCTCTCTGCTCCAAGTGCTACTACGTGGAGAATACAGACCGCTGGAACAGCAGGACCTCGCAAGTGAAATGCTCGACCAAGGGAATGTCCAAATGGCATAATAACGTCTCCTGGCAGAGGTTCTACAGCGCCCTCCATGGTGTAGTGGGCAGAGCCACCAATCGAGGCCTGTGTCTGCACAAACAGGGTATGGTGATGTATGAACAGGAAATACTTGGGCTCTCTGCCTACCACGATAAGAGATATGTGCTACCAGATGGTGTCCACACCGAGCCCATCGAGTATCACAGCCCAAACGCGGCACCGCCTACCATGGTTCACCCAGTTGGAATGACAGAAGCACAAGATAGCGCTTACGATCTGGACGATGTCTACTCGATGTAAGCACTCCTAGTGGAGGTAGCTGGGTGTCTGTAGGGATAAGCTAGAGTTCCTCTCGCACAAACGGCCGCCTAGGACTGTTCCACACTCTGTGCTGGTGTGCCAGGTAGTACAGTGTAAGCTGTCCAGCCGTATTCACATACCTGCCAATCTTGTGTACACTTATCGACCAGTTGGGGTTAGTTTCCTGCCTACGTCCATCCTCCAACCCGCCAGGCTCATACAAATACTGAACCAGGGAATTGGATGGAAGTCTGTCTTCAGTGCACAGTCGTTCTGACTGTTGAACAGAGCATAGTCGTTCCAACGGTTGGACCACAGAGGATCGCTGAATGGCATTGACAAGCTTCTGTTCTATCAGTCTAGTTAGTAACCTTAGCATTGGATATCTCCACCACAATTGGCAACCCTCTCACCCATACCCTGGAATGACCGCCAGTCGGGACAGCCATTTCCTGAGCATACTGATGTGGGAACAGCCTCTCTGCCAGTGTCTGGTTCCACCGCTCAACGATAGCCTGGGCATGGTGATGTCCCACCTCGCCTCGTCTAGTTGCCACATCATGTTTCCAAACGAGGGCCGCAGTTTCACCTCTAAACTCCTTACCCTCATCCACTTGCAGCAACTCTGGCCATTGGAGGGGACTTTGCGGGTCCTCATAGAAATTCTGGAACCCAGCAGCCATCTGACCCACGGACTTATCCGTGAGAGGCACTGCCACCTTGTATCTACTGGCCACATCGACGATGGTGAGGGCGTACTTGTAGGTCTTGCATGTTCCTCTGGAACAGACCCGATCATGCGAAAGGATCAGCACATCAGCCTGATGGACTGTTCGGGACAGGTTCATCGAAGTGTGCACACCGAATGTGCTGTGGATGAGGTCTGTAGATCTACCACATCGCCTGCCTGGTAAGCCATTGGCATAACCATCTCCAAGGTGAATCTATGACCCTTGCGACGTGCAGACTCGCGCAGCTGGTGAGGCTCATGATAATAGCCGCTGGGCCGGTAATAGAGGTCTTCAAGACAGGCAGCGGAGGCCGTGGGTTGACACCTGTCCTCTCCTGTACAGCTCGGGCAAACTCTAAACAGACGAACAGGCGACCGTCGTTCATCTGACCATCGATGAACACCTCTTTGAATACCTGTGAACACTGCTGTCTAATCTCTGCAGCGCCAGCGCCATCACTGAAGGGTATCTTATTGACAAAGGCTTGTGACTTAATGGACTTGACCAGGTCATACAGAGAAGCCATATATAGCACCTATTAAATGTTTGGCATCCCAGATGACTGCGAGTGCTATTGCAACATATGGGATCCATGGACCGGCTGTGCCAAAGAATGTGCCTACCTCCGAGGCAATGGCTGGAATAGCCTTAGAGATCTTCTCAACTCCATGGAGAGCATTGTTGGCGATTTTGCAGACCGTCTCACCAGCCTTCGTCGTGAACGGAGCAACCAGAGCACCAACTGGTGCTAGTGGGCCAAGAGAGCCCTTCACATAGGTACGATAAATTCCCGTGGCTCGGTGGATTAGTCAGCGGGATTCTGGCTCTACATCATCACCATCATAGGCGTCATCATCATAGACATCCTCATCATAGGCATCCTCATCATTGTCCTCGTCTTCATCATAGTCATCCTCATCGTAGTCCTCATCGTAGTCCTCAACTGGATCCTTGAAAGCTTCCGTTTCATACATTGCTTGTAAACCCTGCTGACTATATGGTGAATTTAAACTCACTATATATATATATATACTAGCTGGCGTAGGAACTGTGGCTGCTGTAGCAGCGGTGGTAGCTGGTGGAGATATGCTCTACGTGACTCATACAGCTATAAGCTGAATACCAGTGGTGTGTGATACACTAACCTTCGCATATCCAAAGTACAGCACCGTTACTTCGATTGGGCGAGTGCCCCCTCGCTCTCTGAACAGGTTCCCAATATGAAAGCTGAGCTGGTTGCTATAGTTAGGTGGGATATCCCTTCCTCCGAAGTGACACAGGCCCTCCGGCCGTTCGAGCGCCGACTCGAGATCCCCGTGGCCACTGGTCAGGTGGAGTAAAGCATATGACTTCCTTTGCTGTCAATAGAGACAGCAATCAGCCAGATCGCGCACCTCACCGAGAACGTTGGTCCCAGCCACCACCAGTTTGAAGTCGTCTAGTTCCCCCACTTCCTGGACCACCCCTCCCTTCTGAACCAAGACTGCTAGAGCTACGCAATCAGAGGTACCTCGTTGCAATGTCAACTCTAGACACTGGTTAGCCATGGCCTGGACCTGCTGATGCTCTCGCTCTACATGTAGGATTCGTTGTCTAGAACCCACACGTTTTAGTTCCTGGTCGGTCTCATCATGCCAGACCTGAAGTCGTTGAGAGGTCATCGTTACATCTGGAAGGTGTTCAGTGTACACCCGGAGGGACAGCTTGTCCTGCATCAAGGCCGGGTTCACATGTGTGTTCTCGAGGAGGGAGAAGAGTGGCACCGCGACAGGTATTTCTATGTCTGGTTGTAAGTCGAATTCTGTGAATCCTTCATTACATCCGACGGCATAGTGCCCTTTCCCCTTTGCATAATAGGGAGGTCCACGAGCTAGTGGAGCCAGGACCCCGGTACTCATCGTTCACATGGGTTGTGTCCAGGGTGTTGTTGCTCTGCATAATCTCCCACCTACTCACCACCTGCGGGAGCTCTACCTCCTTCGCCACTGCACTCTTAAGCTTGAACTTGAGCATCATACTCCTAATCTCATGGATCTGTCCCAAGAGGGCGAAGTTGATGAACTTCCCCGCTGTAGATAAAGCGTTCACATCATGGATACTAGGTCGAATGACTGTCAGATAGTCCTTCCGAGGATCAGTGTGCTGCGAGGTCACTGGTTCAATTGCCCCATCTAGATACTGTACATACTGCTGCATGTTTAACGTCTGTATATACAGGTTTAAACAGCGATGTTTGGTAACGTTCTCCATCAGATTGTCTTTGGAGGGCAGAAGATACCAGTTGGTGGCCACACTGCCTCCAAGAAGAAACCAGATGGTGGCCACACCCTGCTCCCAAAGAGCATGCCGATTGACAGGGTCCGACCACTATTTCGTGATGTCAACATCATCCACAAGCAAGCCAAGGTCCCACCTCCGTCTAATGCAGAGATAATGACTGCCATAGAGGAGACCACACCGGCCCATAGTGTAAAGGAATTATTGGCTCAGATGCTCTGCTAGAAGTTTGACAGTGCCCAGGGTAGGACACTAGATCTCCCCAGGACGCCCACTAAGAGTCCTGTAATTCTAGCTCTCCAGAAGACTAGGGTTGATCCCAAAGATCTCATAATGGTAAGGAAGTGGGCTGGCGTATTCGATTTCCACACTAATGATGAACACCGGATGTTGGATGATATACAGGCTGGGGCCATAGATTACTTCTGAGAGGAGATTGGTACATGTGTGACTAAAAGCCTTGAGGCTGGACATGCCACTGGGTTGGCCGCCTGCCATACCGAAGGTAGAGAGGCGGGGTTGGCTGCCGGCCATAATGAGGCGGTTGAGCACATCTTCAATGAAAGAGGGCGTGAGCAGATAGAGAGTAATCTGGAGGAATTTCTAAAGTTCCCTGAGAAGAACTACCAGGACTACCACATCAAAAATACCTCAGGGTAAATGCCAAGAAGGCATGGGCGAAGTGGATCTTCAATGAGAAGTTTCAGAAGAGTAGAGTTTGGGCATCCGATCCTCAGTGGATAGAGTATCAGACACAACTATCTGATCCTCAGGCAGCGGAGTCATTGGACGAAGCAGCGGAGACTGTGGACGAAGTTCCTCAAGCCTGAAAAAACACCCCAGCTGACATCAGTGCAGCTGTGCATGTCAACCCGACTGACATGTGAGCTTCCTGGCGGAATTCAACTTGTAGCTGAAGTTTTCTGCTTTCTCTACAGAAGACTTGATGTGTGCGAGCTCCCCTGTTTCCGTGTTGATAAAGATGAAGAGGCATAGATCTGCGACCTTCTGCATGCCTGTAATGAAGTCTTGCTTGGTCTCCTTGAGGGTCAGGCTGTCGTATATCATCTCAAGCAAGGCACGACCACTCTACGAGCTAAAGTACAGGAGCCTCGCATTATGCCGGATATCTGGCGTTCTATATCTGGGAGATTAAATGGCAGTACTTCCTGTACCGGCTCTTTTGCATGCTGTGTGGGTAGCGTTGTACCGGCGACGGATATGAAGAATGCAATAGAGATATCAAGCATGAAATCCCAACAACAGCTGAGACGGTAATGCAGAGGACCTGTGTCAGTACCCACAGTGTCTAGCACCTCGAGTATCCGCATGATACAAGCTCGAGCAGTCATGCCTATTATGTGATCGTAAATAGCAGGCCAAAGAATCCCGACTTCTTCCCCTCGGGTAGTTGGAGCTTTGCTGTTGCATTCACTTCGCTATCCACTGTGATATGGCTCAAGCCGATGGTGCCTACCTTGAGATTCTCCCCATCTGGACGAATGACCTCTATGGTTTAAGGAGATTCTTAACCAGGTCTTGTGCGCAGGACTCTGCCATAACCTTGATGGCATCAGCCTCATCGACTCCGAGCATACCGAGCATCACTGCCCTGTCTTTGATGCCCATCCTCTTATATACAGTCTTGGCCTTATTGAGGGCTGATTGTCCTCCCGTCACCAGTCTCTCTGAACCGAGGCGTGCCTCACCCAAGTGAGCGAGATCAACTAGCTCATTGCTATCTAGGTCTGTGAGTGTCAGAGACATTGTTGGGGTATACAATATATATATATATATATATATATATATATATATATATATATATATATATATATATATATATATATATATATATATATATATATATTAAACCTAGACATAGGCCATGATGATCTCGGCCATAGCACTCATCGCTAACCCTAGAACCGCGGCTTCCATTAGAGGGATGCATTCGCCCATAATCTTGACGGCAACAGTATAGGAGGTGCCATCGATGGCGATCTTTGGGATGGGATATGATATTCCTAGACAGTGGTCGACAACCATACTCGCCACTGTAGCGAGGACAGCGGCTCCAGTGGCAAGAATAACCGCATTACTACCTGCCATCTTCACCATGGCCACATTTGCGTCTACGTTACTGGTGACATGAATGTCCAGGGGCGTAGCCTGTGTCAGTAGGTTCTGGGTCTTGCATTTGAGCAGCTTCTCCACCTTCTGGAGACTCGCCTGGCTCTCTGGGAGTTCCTTTATAATCTGTACTGTTGACGTAATTGTTTAAGCCCTGAGTGTACAATGCATTTAAATGTATACGTTCTACCTCGAGAGCGCTAAGCAGATCTACCCAGTCTGCATCTGTTAGCTGATTAGATTGGTACTCGGGAATATCCATACAGTTCTGTGTTATACATAGCGACTTAAAACATGGACCTACTAGTACTGTGTACTAGGTACTATGACGTCTTCTGCACTGAATTGAAAGACTATAAGAAGTAGTCACCAGATGAGCTCGCCCAGCTCTCTAACGCTGAGGTAGCAGAGGAGCTGACATCTGTGAAACGCTACCTAGGAGTTGGTAAGGGGCAGATCTGCTTCGTTGAATACCTCATTATTGGTGGCAGTATAGTTGAGCAGCTCCTACGTACTAAGGAATTCTACAATGATCGGGAGTATCTGTCGGACGTGTTCCAGTAGTTGCAGGCATCCATTGCATCTCCTGACTCTGAGTTGAATGGCTCTGCACTACTACAAGCTGGAAAAAGGCTGTACCACCAAACCATACAGTCCTTCGGTGTGTATGCTGATAGTGTGTTTGGGGGCTGTCAGGCAGGCCAAACTAGTTCAGGCAATCTCAGCCATGACTCCCGCACCATTCGTAGAGCAGGAGCTCATGCTTTACGAGCAAGATCTACTAGTGGCGGAGAAGACTGGTGATGAGCACAGCTATAGCCAGACCTGACACCACCCGTAGGGCTATCGTCCTGCTAGCAGTTCTAGCACTGCTGAGTGCGGTGGTGGGTGTCAGCACGGGTCGCCGTTTGTTGTCCAGCACTCCTGCTGTTCCAGTCGGAATGACAGTCGGAACTGCTGTTCCAGTCAGAATGACAGTCGGGACCACATGTGCAACTGAGTTGATGTCAGTGTTAAACCCAAAGTGCACACCTGGGGAATTCCCCTCGACTATCATGTTATTGTAGCCCCTAATCTTCAGATCGTCGACATTCATGATCATATTGCTCGGAATGAGTCATAGGTGTGGCGATATAGTGAAGTCGAGCTTACGACGAGCCTTCTGTAAGGCTTGCTGGAACGTGGCAATGAGACTACTGGGATCTGCAGCAATGATCATGTCCTCAACGAGACTGCTGAACATGGCCTGCACCTCTTTTCCACTCACCCCATCTATGGAGGGGCGCAGCTTGGTCTGGGCTGTCAGGAGACAATAACATAATGCTTCTAAGGACTGGTTGATTCGAACGATCCCTGCTGGTGTGAGTCCTGAGGTTGTGTGTGGGACAAAGTATTTCCTTGCCTCTGGATGGTCCTGCCTGATTCCGGTGATATGCATATTCTTCACCAGTGCCACGGGCTCTGAGTCTAGATTGAATGAGAATGTCACTGTCTTCCGACAACCGATTTTTTTAGGTGTTTGATAGGGGAAGCCTGAATAATCTCGTCTTTGGTCGCCATACATAATGCCTAGACCGCTGTTCTCTCCAACATGGAAATGATAGTTTGAGTGGACGTTGAACTCTTTCTGGAGTCTACTGGCTGCTGAGAGGCTGTAGCTCATCGTGCCATTGCCCATTGGCTGCGGATCGAAATCATTCATATCAGGCAGGCTTGCACCCAGCTCATGGAGGATTCGTCTCACCATGTAGTACACATGGAATCTAAGACAACTGGCAATGAGCACAGCTTCGGGGGGTATCAAAATAGGAGTGCAGCAAAACTGCACCAAGGTCGCATCCTGCCATGGCACACCATACATCGCAGTTAGCTGTTGGTTCCAGAACGAGAGATTTGGGCCTGCCATCCAGGTATGAACTTTCTTCGCATCCTTGATGGTGGTGATTGCAAGGATGGTCAGTGGTCGTGGAATGATGGAGAAGCTGATGCAAGACAGCCCGTCGACTGTGATCGAAATAGGTGTTAGATCTGGTATGTCATCCAGGAAACCACGTGTCGAGCGGGTCAGGAGGGGTGGTTGGCTCTGGTCGATTGTCGTGAGGTTCGTCTGGAAGGTCATCTATAGTAGTCATCTTAAAGCCGCTATTCCAGCCACAGACGCAACATACTATTTGGTACCATAGAGATCTTCGATATGGACCTGCCGCAGCATCTCATTTTTTAACAGTTCACCCACCTGCTGGAACCTTTGAGGTATTGCTGGCGCACTTTGGGTTTCTCTGTGTGGTACAGGGTTTGGAGCTTCAATATATGGTGGTACTCTTCATCACTGACCGGCCCATCCTCGAGAGCTTTGCTGACAGACTCGTCGATAGCCTGTAGGCTGCTCTGTGCTAGTGTTACACACTTAGCATGCTTCCCCAGCTTCCTGGTGATCTGACGCTGTCCAACTGCCAAGCCAGTGACCAGGACAGTAGCAGCAAGGGTCACACCACCCAGCGGGATAGCAACGATAGCACCCACCCATGTAGCAATGGTGGAAACAGTGGAGTCACCAGCCATGGACTGTACCACCCTCCTCAGGTGCTAATGCGGGATATAGTTCAGGATGCTTTCACCACTCCGATTTAGCCATGGCATACATAGTTCTTAAACCTGAACTAGCTCTGCATCACCTGTAGGATCTGCTGATGAGTCATTGTGGGATTCATCTTGGAAAGCCTGGCGAATCGAACTAACTTGTTGGTGTGGAGACATACCTCCCTCAAACACCCCTCATCCAGCATAATGTCAGAGGCCAGTTCGTTTCACAACCATGACATCTGGAGCTTCACCTTGCCACTCTGATAGTATGCCCACCATTGGTGGAATTTCTTGGATTTATACTTTTGCACCCTCTCCTCTTCCCACTGCAAAACTTCTACAGACTCATCACACTCGTCATCCAAGTAACCATACAAGTTTGGCCCTATGATGCCCTCCTCCTGCCGGATGAGGCTATCATATTCTTGGACAGAGTTGTAGTCCCTTCGTCTCCTTGCCTCTCTGGCATTCTGTTCATACCAGCTCACCCGCTGCAGTCGCTCGCCTTCTTGTCGACAATGCATTTCCTGTACTGCTATATCTGCCATCCCGGAGAAGGTGTGTGCCTTTTTCCACCAACTCAGCAAATGCTTGATAGGTCTGATATGATATTGTCATGATGGGGTTAGCTCAATAAGTAGTAGCAGCGTAAACTCTAATTGGGCATCCGACAGACCATCCATGCTGGCATATAGACTAATGGTGGAGCTGTCAAACAGGTGATTTACGTGGGTAAACATGTTGGGACTGATCGCTTTCCACAGTTTACTGGTGGCTCCTCGCAGATATTCTATCACGTCTAACCCTACTTCAGTCAGTGAGCTGGGTATAGGTACTTCCCAGTGGCGGATGTAACACATCAGCGTGTGCGTACGTGGTGGATGCTGAGTTACATTCAAGAGAACCCATTCTATGCAATACTGAACAGCATGTCTACCAACTAGAGATGGCTTGATGACATTTTCCCCGTTTTGGAGTAGCAATCAGACACTCGGCATGGCTATACACTCTGTTTAAACCCTATATATATATATATATATATATATATATATATATATATATATATATATATATATATATATGAGCCTATATTTGCTCACTCAACCGGTCTAGCTGATCTTGTGGACGTGCACGACGTTGATGCCGCCACGGTTAAGGAAAGCGATGGCAAGTCATTCGTCCTCCAATACGGAGCAGATTCCAAGACATTCTCCCTCCATCCCGTCAGTGGAGATGGTGTAGAGTGGCTCACTGACCTAGAGGATGTCTCGATGGAACATCTGGGTCGAAAGAGAAATGGGGACAAAATAGTGTTCCACTATGACTTCCCAAAGAAGACGTTCATCCTCCACCCCCTCATAGAACAGGCCCCAGACAAGGTTGAAGATGTTAACAATTTGGACGCTGATCTCAGCTTTCATGTTTTAGAGCCGACTGTGAAGCATGCCCAACCGATGTCAAATGATGGTGTGGTGTTGACCCTGGCGAAACAGCTGCAGGTAGTCTTTGAAAAGAATGTGGTGTGGTATCACGCTGGACCTGGTGGTAAGCGCCGAGCATGGGTGTCACTATTTAGACCTCCAGCCATTATGGACCTGGAGGTCACCCCACTCTCCACCATTGTGAATAAGGATTGCATGGTCCGGAAGCTTTATAACAGGGGGACATCTTTCCTGACCTATATAGGACAGGGCACAACCCTAGTTACAGTGGGGGATAAGATTGGGGTCACTGGAGGAAAGCTCCTGCTGCGTCGCCCCTTTGATGGACCAGAGGAAGCTATCAATATTCAGGAGGGTGTCTTATGGATAGCGGGTGTGTCGCTCTCCTTGAAGGTGAAGGGCTCAGTGAAGCTGCTCGAGCGTATCGAGATCACAAGTCCGCAAACAACCCATATTGTACTAGAGCTGTGGCTTCTAGCTGGTGGTAAAGTGAAGCAACCAAGACCTGCCCCAGATGGGATGAAGATCGGCATCGAGGATGGCACAGGGCTCAATATGACAGATATTTCTCGAGGGGTTCACCTTGTTTGGTTTAACCCTCCATATATAGGATGCTGATTATACTACTCCTCATACCTGTGGTGGTTGCCTCACAGACAGCCATGATATTAGATGCCAAGTGAGACGAGCCCCAGTACAATCCCTTCCGTGAACATCTTCGGAAAAATATCTATGACCGATTTCACCTACGTGACGAAATTGAGTCTATCTGCTCCTTCTATGGTATAGAAAGGGTAGGGTGTGGTTGTCTGCTCCCATGAGATATCACCAGATATCCGGCACAACACCAGATTCTCTGTGTTAACTGTGAACATGCTAGGGTAGGCACTTTAGTCTTCTGCCAAGTGAACGCTGCCAAGGCAGCTGGAAGGGCCTGTGGGTAATCCCCTCAGGCCGATGTGACAGTCAGAAAAACGGGTGTGACTATGTGTTTGTTTGAATTAGTTTGTTTATATGAAGACATGAAGCGTGGCATGTATTTGTGATCCAACATTATGTCTATCATCATCAATCATCATCATCAATCATCATCAATCATCATCATCATCAATCAACATCAATCAAAATCATATCATCAATCACCATCATCAAGTTGTCCAGCATGCTACTATCTGCAATAACATTTACTAATAACACATAGTGAGATTTGAACTGGCGATTTTAAGTGTACTTCGACATATAATCCAACACATTAGCTATCTCAGCTATGCATACATTAAAAATAAATGACCTAGATTTAGCTGAAAACGTGTTATGCGTTGTCTATGATATGAATATTGAATATCCTAAGAAAAATATATGTACACATGTATATCGGCTAGGTCTATATCTTTTGTAACGGTATTGTCGCTTTACGTGTTTTATGATGATGGTATTAATTCTGTAAGAACTGTAGTGTGTGTAATTTTTATGTGATTGGACGTAATATTTCACTAATAATACATAGCGAGATTTGAACCAGCGATTTTAAAGTGTAATTCAACATATAAACAAAACAGTGTATTAGCTATCTCGGCTATACATTCATTATTCAAGAATTCGCACCAGTTTCACAGAGCAGAGGGAATATATCCCAACAGATTACACTCGGTAACGTCAGCATTTATATTTATATATATATTTACATAAATTATAGACTGTTGTCATTAATTTAAAAATGTAGTTATCGGTGTGTTATCAGTCCGATTGATCTGTCTGCTATTATTGCACAACAATTCATAAAAGACAAATATCATTATTTGTAACTTAGTTAGTGGTTCCCCATTGGCTCAGTTCATAACAGCGTTGAATTTTTTTTATCAAAAAGCCATAGTTCTAATCTCTCAAAAGACCTAAGCTAGATGGTACCCAGTTCGAAACAAATTCAAAGGGTACACACTAGTGTAGGGGAGCAATGGCAGAGAAAAACAGGTAGGAGCAACGGGGAAGCACATAAAAAACCTGTAGAAAGAGAGAGAGAGAGAGAGAGAGAGAGAGAGAGAGAGAGAGAGAGGCCGACTGGCCGGCGATAATGCAGTGGTCCTCCGGGACAGCTGGGTCTGGGAGTTTTATAGTTTTTTAGATGGGTTTTTTAGTTTTTTTAGTTTGCTATCTATATCTTGACAAACAATATATCATTTAGAGGCATGTAACGTGGTAAGTATTTGTGATGGTCGAATGCTTATGTCTCAGGAATTGAGAGTGGGTTGACTTATTGTAGCACTCTGTGGGCATGGTTGGAGATGTGGTCCCCACAGGTGGTTCGTGTTATAACCCATTGACTATTTCCTCATCAGACTCATAACCCTCATCAGACTCGTAAGGCTCATCGTCATCATCCCCAATGTGTTGAGCTACCTCCACATGCAGTGCAGCAACCGCTTCCTCATTATACTCATCGATGACACCGTCCCTAACGAGTTGTTTATAATATTGTAACTCATTACCCCTCTCATCATACACATTATAATCGAACTCTGGTTCATGAAAGTCCAAAAACTCCCTATAATAATCCAGCTCGCCATCGATCCTATTGTAAAGCTCACGCAGTTCCTCCTCTCGATGACGAGCTAGATTATTATGTAATGCCCTTTCAAACTCTTCACGTTCACATCCCATGGCTTCCAAAAACCTATCAACTATTTGATTGGCAATATCGGGCTCTGGTTGAGGAGCATCCTCCTCTTGAATAAAGGTTGGTGTTGTCTGATGTGTATGGTAGAGCTGCCTTTGCGGAGGTAACGCTTGAACACGACCCTCTCCAATCATCTGGAGTAGTTCAGCTTTGCATGCCTTAGAATACCTTCTAAGACCTAATTGTTTCGCTATCGCACGTAATTGGATTACGGTAGGCATGCTGATCTTTGATTGTTCAAGATAATGATTTTGGTTGTCTAAATGGTCGTTTGTTGATGTCAGCCAGATTCATAAAATGTTTCATAAGATGTCTCATAAAATAGCTCCCTAGAGATGGTGTTTTCTCTAAATGGATAGTGCCTGCACTGATGGGGCCTAAATTGAGAGGGCAGTGGGAGCCACGGATTGCGGAGTGGTTGCCTGTGGATGGTGGAGGTATTTTTCTACTACCGGCTATACTACTCCCGGTGAGTGCCTTTTTTACTTTTCGAGGTTATAGCCTGACTGCAAGAGGTGTTCTGAGCGAGTGGGTATTTTTCTTCCTTGGATGGATGTGATATCAATGTTATGGGCTATCTTCTTGATGGGCTGCCTGGTCCGCGAACATTCCATGCTGCGATAGTAAACTCAAATAGATGTGGAGGGGCTTGTGGGTATGAAACACAGTGGTTATTGGTTGAAGAAAATTATATGTATTGCAAACCTGGATGGGAGTAGCTTCCCAGACTAGCTGAGGAGCCATCATGTACTCATTTATCGAGATCTGGCCATCTATATCCACTGAAAAATAAAAATAAAAATGTTATGTTGGGCCAACATTGTTAATTGGCTGGCAACGTCGTCGTTTGACTATAAAATGTTGGACCAACATTAGCAAACAGTAGGAAATGTAGGCCCAATATCTTACAACTAACGTGTATAAAAACCTTTGAACATGTGCGTTATAGGCCTATAGCATTTAGTGAACTTGGCACAAAAATACAGAATTACCACACAATTTGGTCATTTCGATGTATCAAAAATGCATTGTTTCCTTAAAATATATATTTTACCTTTTATTGAAAGGTAATAGGTTTGACGATGATATGCAGCACACTCAGCAGATTTGTGCTGTGGCATCCTTTACGGGTTTTGTAGATATTGGCACCGAGTACAGTAAATTCCAAAACGCTTTATGCAGGGCTATCCTTTGTATTTGAACAGTTGAGAATTCTCCTGGAAATATTTATATAATTTCTAAATATTTCTTTGGAAGAAAAACAAAACACTATAAGTAATTTACAATGTTATCTTACTTGCAAAAAGATGGACACAACTAGCATTACCAGCTTTTGGTAATATTTTAAAATTTGCAAAGCAATTATCTGGTGCTTTGAAAATAGTTGTGAGAAGATTAACGGGTTTCATTCTCAAACTATAGTAAGAGATGTCATTATCTTGAGAGAATCAACCATTATGCATAAGGCAAGTGACGTTTGTTACAGTGTCCATCGACATGCTATGAAGTTATAGTCAAGACCATGCTGGCGATCATGCACTCGTTATAGTTCGAATTTACAAGGAAACTTGTTATGAAGAGGCATTATTTTATCCACCAAATGTGACACAAGTACAATCTAGTACCTGGTCCTTGAATTAAAACCTTTGGACTATGGTCCAAATTTGGTTTAGTCACGTGTTAATGAAGTCACGTGCATTAGCATCTCAAATTTGTGATGATTCGCTTAAATTGCTTTGAAAGTTTTTTGTTTCCAATTTAATTATGAGTCACTTGAAACAGGAAACTTGTCACATATGGGAATGCAATCGTCATTATGAATCTCATAGAGTTGTCTAAACGAACAAGTAGGCATGAATAATGTAATTAACATGAGAAAATAGCAAATAAATCATCCAATGATTGCATGAGTTGGGATGACAAATCTCACTGACGAGCTATCTTCATCATGTCTATTTGTATGTAATGACATTCATTCATGAATATCACAGAATCAATAGTTTCCCACGTGCAGTCTGTGCTAGCCTCAAGAAGGTTATTTTGCGCCATGTTTTATGATTCTGCATGTAGCACACAGACTTACTAATACCATTACCATCATCGCTTATATAGACCCTCTAAGATAAGCGTGTGTTCGTATCAGTATGCACGGCAGAGCTTTTATGCCCATTGGCATCACCCACTGGTTCCCATACAGGAAAAGTGACTGCGCAGATTAGAGTCACAGTAAAGTTGTTGCGACTGTAAAGCATCGTATCCACTTTGTGTGAAAATTCATCAGAAATGAGGATAAATTGCAGCGATACCCATTTGTAAATATATCATTAGATTACATCTTTCTACATGGCATGCTCTTTGGGATGAATTAAGACCACGTTTCAGGAGGCATGGCAGTACAAGTATTGGAATTGTCTTTATCAGCACGCATGACTTAAGGTAAGAGTCCCATTTACAGTAAAAACGGATTAATCATGATTGATGATATCATATACATCAGATTGGACGCTGCACTGGGACAATCAGATTGGTACCATCTCCCCACACGCCGGTGAACGTGTTGAATAATATATTATAATATAGGATAACTCAAAATATTGCTTGTAGTGACATATACAATTTCATATAGCTTATGCAAATCATGATAGACACCCTCTGCCAAATCTAAAGGTCAAATGTTCATTTATCCCATACAGTGTTCTTGATATACCAACTGACAGGATATCACTTTTCGAAAGTAGCTGAGCAATGCAAGTTTGGGGAACTCGTGCCTACCAATAAACGTATTGCTATAGAATGGAGCTTAAATTCACCAATGGGACTCGTTTGCGCTAGGGCCAAATGTGTCTAATTATAAAAGAACCGGCTATAACAAAGCAAATTAAAAATATTGAATTCAGGAATCTAAGGTGTTATAAAATAATTGAAACACCCAACCTTATCTGTGTGGAGAATATAGACAACCCAATCACAACTAATAGAAGAATTGATGACATGAATGGTCAAGGATGGATACCGTTCACCAATGACAGTACGCATGAGGACGACCTAAAACGGGGCTACTGTGGTGGGACGGACATGACTGGTCACCTGTTACCACTATTAGGCGGATAGACAACACAATCACGTGGCTACACCAATGGACCTTTCCATTTTTAGCTATGCCCTGCCCATCACTAGCTAAGCTCCACCGACACCTCGCCGTGTTTGGATTGATCGATACCCGAACGCCCTAGCTATCAATTTCCTGAAAACTATACAGGGAAGCTGTTGAATATTTTGTAACTAATTAGACTGGGTGCTGTTCAACAGAATATTTATTAAATAGTAAAAGTAAACAATTTGTACAACAGCCCATAGACCGTCATCAAATATGCGTTCGTGGCATACTTATCGACGTCATTCATTATGATGTCATTGTACACACCACGCAGTTCATTATGACGTCATATGATGGGTGGGTACTCTGGAAAGGTGAATTGGTCACAGATCATCAATATGTGACGGGTGGACGATCTAAACAAGATAGATGGTCATAGTTGGTCACTATTTAAATACGGATGGACACCTATGGCCAATACTATTAAGAAGAATGACGTAAATGGAAGGTTATGGAGATAACATACATTTATTCTGACCCCCACCGCTACAACTGCCAAGAAGCAAGCCGGCATTTGAATCTACTTTTGACCCGCATCATTCCCTTGTTGATAAACAAATCTTCTCCGTCACAGCTCTTCTGAATTTCATCCAGATATCCTATATTTATCTAATTTTCAGCTATCAATTTCGCTTAAGCTCGTTAGTTTTATCTCCTAACTGTGCTCCGAAGTGACGACAATAAAAAAGGTTCGCGAAAACCGTTTTATTAGTGGAAAGTATAACATTTAGATGAATCGTTTTTTAAGATGGCGGGATATTGTTTATAATGGCGACCAATTCTGATAGTGCCCGTGAACACGGCAGGGTGAGTAACTACTCGCTGTAGGAAATAACAGAGGATATCGCCGTTGGACAGTACAGACCCGCCCAATTGGACGTTAGTTAAACTGAAGTGACAACTAACAAACTTGAGAATCCTTGTACCAGCAGACACTTTGTCCAAAGCTTAATTGAAGAATTTGGTATATGGAAAATGTCAGCCGCAGAAGGGAATTCCACCATCACGCTGTAACGACCAGATTTCAGTCAGACTCTAATGAAGATCTTGTGGAGAGTGCGGTGGAAAAATAGGCAATCTTCTACATGAGTGTTGGGTGCACCATTCGAACCGGCAGAGACATTATCAGATGTGTCTCTTGATATACATTTGTCTGGACATATAGCTTCCCGGAATAACGAGGAGTTATTTGAACACTCAATGCATGTGGAAAGCATAACCGGAAATGTGCCTGTCTGTGCAGGAATATACAGCAATCTAGTGTACACGGAACTGTGTACGAATACACTGTAATCTAGCGCAGACAGTATTAACAATGATAATGATGCCATTCAAATGATGTGCGCCAATATTAGGGCGAGGCAGAACTCGATCATATGAATGCAACAATCCATGAATGCAGGGCCAAACTTAGGACTCAGATGGGCGCTGTGCAATGCTCTTACCCGGAGTCCTTGGAACTATGGTTAGGATCACGAGAAAGTTAGACTCCCATTTCAACCATAATGTCACTGAGGTCAGAGGTCTGTGGGATTTACCCAGTGGCGTAGCAAGCGTGACAACATCTCATATGACGTATGTAAAAAGCCCCATACAATTTTGAAATCCAGATGCTCTCAGAGGGCATCTGCTACATTTACGAAGGCAAATATTGTCAATATCTCTTGTCCGTGAAAAGTTAATCTAGTTTACCTCATATATTTTTCTTTCTATGATCTATAAATCCGGGGCCCAGCGACACAATGCCATATCATACTAAACTGTGGTTTCATTAGGCACATCACCTAACTAAGAATACATATGATAATTGCAAGCCACACTATTTTGTAACTAATTGAACTGGAAGCTGGTACTGCAGAGCAGTCAATCTAGTAACACGATATTCAACTGGTATTGCTTATTATACGGCTTAGAATGAATATTATTAAATTACTAAAATAACTAGGCTGTGGGTCGCATATGGTCAGATACACCAAGTAGAAGAATAAATCACTTGTAGGTTGCCTGCACTGCAGCTCGAACCAACGAATCTTGTGGGGATTTTGTAATGATTTCCGATGCATCTTTGGAGATCTACAAGGAAAAATATTTACGATACATGAATTACACTTTTACCTGTCTGAAAACGGGGACATGTCTCATAATACATATGACGTGTCATCAGTACCTAGATGCAAGGTAGCTACTATCCTAATTCATTCCAAGTATGTCTATGTTTATAACAAATCCAGTCACAAAACATATAACAATGGCCATTGCGTCATCTTACACAGACAGGCATATTATTAAAGATATAGCAAGACACTGAGGTGTGGAATATGAAAAAGGCTCTCTCTCTCTCTCTCTCTCTCTCTCTCTCTCTCTCTCTCTCTCTCTCTCTAAAACAGGGGCTACGATATTATGACAAAACATTTTTAGGTCACTTTGGGGCGTCCCTGGGGGCCCTGTTCACACACACGCACGCACGCACGGTGACATCCTATTGACAATGTATTTAGGTGAAGGCCTATGGATTATGTATCTCAGAAGCATCTTATTGGCAATGTCGTTAGGTGAAGGCTTATGGATAATGTATCTTAGAGGCATCTTATTGAAAATGTCTTTAGGTGAACGCTTATGGATAATGTATTTCAGAGGCATCTTATCGACAATCTGTCTTGGTGATCTCATATGAGTAGAAGGTAGAACAGACGAGTGTGGGCGTCACACGTGTATCACAAGGGCATCAAGTGACACATGGGCTATCGCTCAACGGAAAATTAAAACACAATGCATGCGTCTGTCATATGGTAAACAACATACACTCACGCCATTTTCACATAGCAGCAGCAGCGGTAGTAGCAGCAGTAGTGGCGGCAGTAGCAGCAGCGATGCTAGTAGCAATGGTAGCAGCAACCGTAGTAATAGTAGTAGTAGTAGTAGTAGTAGTAGTAGTAGTAGTAGTAGTAGTAGTAGTAGTAGTAGTAGTAGCAGCAGCAGCAGTAGCAGCAGCAGCAGCAGCAGTAGCAGCAGCAGCAGCAGCAGCAGCAGCAGCAGCTGCGGCGGCGGCGGCAGTATCAACGGCGATATACTAAACCAAGATTTATGTCTTGGTGCTATGGTCCAGTGTAAAGGTGCCTGCATGGTTTACTACCAGTGGATGGTTGTTTGATTCCCGATTGGAAAAAGTAAACTAACGGGTGCATTCCGTGGGCGAGGTAGCACATAAATTGAAGCCATCCCGTTGCCAGTGCGAAGCAAAACTACTACTACTACTACTACTACTACTACTACTACTACTACTACTACTACTACTACTACTACTACTACTACTACTACTACTACTTTTTTTTTGGTAGCACGATCAATGGATCGTGTGGAAATCCATAGTACCCAAAAATGTACTGACTGGAAAGAACATTAAACATAGGATAAATCAAGAGAACAAACGATTATAGCAGTCATATGTATAAATAAACAATAAATATATAATGGTCACACGATTAATCTAAAGATTCTAAAGAGCTAGATGTTTCCCTTTAAAAATTCCAAGCTACTATCCCAATAACATTCCATTAAAATTATAAAAGCTCACGCGAGCATAGGTTGAGAAATAAACGCAGCGATCGGCTGTATTTAAGACGCAAAGTCAATCGGGAATAAATTAATCAATAATTAACGCCCGCAGGATAATCTATAAAATGTAAACGCTAAGATATTACACTGAGCGCAGTGAAGCGACAATGCAACCTACATAGTTGAAGAGGGTTGAAACTTAACAAACGATGTATAACATTACAATTTACTTTGAAATAGAGATTCCGTAATTATCCCGGTATAACCACACGTATGTGTATACAGGCTAAGTATTTACAATCTATTATTAGGAAACAGCTTAGATTGAATGTTAAATTCAATTTAGTCGTATGCAATTTACTTTGGGATTCAGATTCTAAAATTACCCCGGAACAAACATTAGTAATAAAAATATTGGAATATAAATCAACTATTTATTTAACTGTCAAATACAATATGGCTTAAGCCATTCAAGTGACCACCTACCTTTTGGTACACATTTTAAGCCTTTCAGAGCAAACGCT
The DNA here is from genome assembly GCA_034401795.1 of Chaetoderma sp. LZ-2023a. Lineage (NCBI taxonomy): Eukaryota > Metazoa > Mollusca > Caudofoveata > Chaetodermatida > Chaetodermatidae > Chaetoderma > Chaetoderma sp. LZ-2023a. The sequence goes on from CM067374.1 coordinate 22,892,913, forward strand.
CCAAAATATTTTGGCCACATTCATAATCTGATTAGCTGTGAGAATTGGAGCATATGCGTTTGCTGAAGCCGTTGCTACGTGAAGCAGATAGCGTTGCTTCACACGGCAACCTAGCAAACACACGCACCGAAATCCACTGATACTGCATGTGTATAATTAAATAATAATTCCAGCCAATATAATTATACGGGTTACAAACAGGATTGTGGTTCAAAGTTAACCAACGAATGCCATCCACATATTAATACACAAGACACATATTAAAAATGTTGCTACAATAATAAAAAGAATATTAACACATATATGAATTAAAATAAACCAGAATGCGCCCAAAACATAGGTCTTACTAGTCAAGGCGGTTTTTTAATGACAAGATTCTCATTCCCAAGACATACTAGGTCGCCTCTGCACCATATATTTCTAAAGGTTTCTTCCGACTGTTTATATGTTTATAAAATTCCCCTCTTATGTTATGCGACAGCAATCCATCAAATAACGCCTTCAATGTCTTCAAATGATCCAAAGCAGGGAAAATGTTACTGTCATATATACATGAACAACGGTGCTTCCAAATACTCGAAACACCAATGCTTAAGCAGCATATGGTGGTTGTCTTATCATTCTTCAACAGGTTAGATCAGTTCCTGGCACACAGAGATGTGATAATGTTTTCTCTACAAATACCCAGAATTGAACTATTACAGGACAATCAGTGAACAGATGCACTAACGTTTCCTCCGAATTTGTGCAAAATACACAGTTGTTCTCATCCTCGGTACACATGTTTGCCTTACTCATAAGGGTTTTTACCCAAAGTCTTCGGTGAATTAATCGCCAGATTAAATCTTTTGCCTGGTTGAGTATATTTGGCAAATGTACGTTGTTCCATACCAATTGCCAATCTGTAATATGGAATCCATGCCGCTCCCATGACACTATACATTTTGGAATTTCCCCGTGGCTGAGAATTTGTAAAGTCGATATTTGAGGAAATTTCTTTATAACTGAGAATTTGTAAAATCGATATTTGAGGAAATTTCCTCATGGCTGAGAATTTGCAAAATCAAGTCTATTTGAGGAAATTTCCTCATGGCTGAGATTTTGCAAAATCGATATTTGAGGAAATTTCCTCATGGCTGAAAATTTGCAAAATCAAATCTATTTTTGAAATTTCCTCGTGGCAGAGAATTTGGAAAATCAAGTCTATTTGAGGAAATTTCCTCATGGCTGAGATTTTGCAAAATCAAATCTATTTTTGAAATTTCCTCGTGGCTGAGAATTTGGAAAATCAAGACTGAGGAAATATCCTCATGGCTGAGAATTTGGAAAATCAAGTCTAGTTGAGGAAATTTCCTTATGGCTGAGAATTTGCAAAATAGATATTTGAGGAAAGTTCCTCATGGCTAAGAATTTGCAAAATTATGTCTATAGTTGAGGAAATTTTCTCGTGGCTGAGAATTTTGAAAATCAAGTCTATGTGAGGAAATTTAGTCAAAAAGTGGCTGAGAATTTACAGTATGCTGTCGAACTGAGGAAATTTCCTCATGGCTGGGAATTTGCAAAATGGAGTCAATTTGAGGAAATTTCCTCGTGGCTCAGAATTTTCAAAATGAGGTCAAATTGAGGTAATTTCTTCATAGCTGACAATTTGAAAATGATATCTCTTTGAGGTAATTTCCTCATGGCTGAGAATTTAAATAACTTGAAATATCAAAATGGATCGCCATTTGAAAAAGAAGTACCAGGTACCGACCTACTCATTTGAAATCATTAGCCAGTGAATGAGCCTATTTTGACATTTTATTAGCCAACCATGAAAATTATTCTCAAAAGCGAATTGGCGAATGGATAGGTCTGTCTCTGAGTACTATCAATATATTTAGGCTATCAATCATCCTATAGATCTGAAACTTTGTATTAAATTAACCACACACACACACACACACACACACACACACACACACACACACACACACACACACACACACACACACACACACACACACACATATATATATATATATATATATATATATATATATATATATATATATATATATATATATATATATATATTTATATATATATATATATATATATATATATATATATATATATATATATATATGTGTGTGTGTGTGTGTGTGTGTGTGTGTGTGTGTGTGTGTGTGTGTGTGTGTGTGTGTGTGTGTGTGTGTGTGTGAATATATATATATATATATATATATATATATATATATATATATATATATATATATATATATATATATATATATATACACCTGTGCAAAAGTTAAGCACCAGCAAAAACAATAGAACGTAGAAACATGATGGTACAACTAGGCTGCCATACTTTTTGTCCCCGCGTTAGCTGACATAATTCCAAGTACGAAATGCACATGCATGCATGACTTCACGCCGCTTGATGTCCGTGCGTGGCGGGAAACAGCACACGTGCTCAGTTATGTAAAAGTCCAGTTTGAGGTGTAGAATATTACATACAGATTTAGGCGACAAGATTAGGAATTTTGTGTTCATGACCGTGGTTTATTTGTACAGAGAGAATTAGCTCTTGATTGTGAACCGCTATGGCAAGACGAAGGTTAAGTGATCGCGTGAAATGGCAAATCATAGGCATGCATACCACTGGTATGTCATGCAGAGAGATTGGCAGACAGCTGAACATTAACCATACTGTAATCAGTCGTTTGATTGCAAAACATGGGCAAACTAACGAGGTGAAGGACAGGCCTAGATCTGGAAGACCGAAGAAGACTACTGCCCCTGATGATCGAGCCCTAGTACGCCTTGTTAGGAGATCTCCATTCACCAACAGCAGAGTGCTCAGCCAGCAATGGGAAACGCGCAATAGAGTGTCAATGTCTACCGTCAAAAGGAGACTGTATGCTGCTGGCATGAAAGCTAGGAGACCTGTCAGACGTCCTCTCCTCACTGCACACCACAAAGAGGAGCGTCTGAGGTGGTGCAACGAAAGAAGACACTGGAACATGAGATCCTGGAGACGGGTACACTGGTCCGATGAAAGTCGGTTCCTGCTTCATGCCACAGATGGTCGAACTCGTGTATGGAGGTCCAGACGCACGGCGTACGACCAACGTAACATCATGGAAGAAGTTCCATTTGGTGGAGGTTCCGTTATGATATGGGGGTGCATCTCATTTGATTGTAAGCTGGATCTGTTGACTGTACCTGGAACACTAAATGGACAAAGATATCAAGATTAAATACTGGATAGAGTTGTGGTCCCTCATTTTGTAAATCATGCACCTGGAACCCACCCTATATTCATGGATGACAACGCCCGACCACATCGTGCTAGAGCTGTGCATGAATACCTCCGCCAGAATGCCATCGAAACACTACCATGGCCAGCAAGGAGCCCTGACATGAACCCTATTGAGCATATCTGGGACATTCTGGGAAACATGGTGAGAAGGAGGGATCCTCCTGTGCAGAACCTACAGGAGTTAACAGACGCACTCCATCTTGAATGGCAACGAATACCACAATGGCGTATCAGTCGGTTGGTGACCAGCATGAGACGTCGTGTCCAGGCCGTCATCCAGGCACAAGGTGGATATACCCGGTATTAATAATGACAGTCTCAAACTCGTGCACAGATGTTAAACTTCGTTTTCAGACACCATTAATGACAATCTAGCCACGTGTGTCAACTGTAGGGCAATAGTTGTCAGTTGTGTCAACGTAACCATATTCAGGCCTCGTTTTCAAGTTCAAACAAAAACATACAGTGTTTCCCCACCATCATAATCAGCATTCCTCTAGTTGCATTATTACCTCTTGCACTAAGATGGATGGGTACATAAATGTTTATGCTATTGCTTTCTTCATAGCACATGAATATACCCTCGCATGTGCGTAAAAATAGGGTGGTGCTTAACTTTTGCACAGGTGTATATATATACACCTGTGCAAAAGTTAAGCACCAGCAATAACAATAGAACGTAGAAACATGATGGTACAACTAGGCTGCCATACTTTTTGTCACCGCGTTAGCTGACATAATTCCAAGTACGAAATGCACATGCATGCATGACTTCACGCCGCGTGATGCCCGTGCGTGGCGGGAAACAGCACACGTGTTCAGTTATGTAAAAGTCCAGTTTGAGGTGTAGAACATTACATACAGATTTAGGCGACAAGATTAGGAATTTTGTGTTCATGACCGTGGTTTATTTGTACAGAGAGAATTAGCTCTTGATTGTGAACCGCTATGGCAAGACGAAGGTTAAGTGATCGTGTGAAATGGCAAATCATAGGCATGCATACCACTGGTATGTCATGCAGAGAGATTGGCAGACAGCTGAACATTAACCATACTGTAATCAGTCGTTTGATTGCAAAGCATGGGCAAACTAACGAGGTGAAGGACAGGCCTAGATTTGGAAGACCGAAGAAGACTACTGCCCGTGATGATCGAGCCCTAGTACGCCTTGTTAGGAGATCTCCATTCACCAACAGCAGAGTGCTCAGCCAGCAATGGGAAACGCGCAATAGAGTGTCAATGTCTACCGTCAAAAGGAGACTGTATGCTGCTGGCATGAAAGCTAGGAGACCTGTCAGACGTCCTCTCCTCACTGCACACCACAAAGAGGAGCGTCTGAGGTGGTGCAACGAAAGAAGACACTGGAACATGAGATCCTGGAGACGGGTACACTGGTCCGATGAAAGTCGGTTCCTGCTTCATGCCACAGATGGTCGAACTCGTGTATGGAGGTCCAGACGCACGGCGTACGACCAACGTAACATCATGGAAGAAGTTCCATTTGGTGGAGGTTCCGTTATGATATGGGGGTGCATCTCATTTGATTGTAAGCTGGATCTGTTGACTGTACCTGGAACACTAAATGGACAAAGATATCAAGATTCCATACTGGATAGAGTTGTGGTCCCTCATTGTGTAAATCATGCACCTGGAACCCACCCTATATTCATGGATGACAACGCCCGACCACATCGTGCTAGAGCTGTGCATGAATACCTCCGCCAGAAGCCATCGAAACCCTACCATGGCCATCAAGGAGCCCTGACATGAACCCTATTGAGCATATCTGGGACATTCTGGGAAACATGGTGAGAAGGAGGGATCCTCCTGTGCGGAACCTACAGGAATTAACAGACGCACTCCATCTTGAATGGCAACGAATACCACAATGGCGTATCCGTCGGTTGGTGACCAGCATGAGACGTCGTGTCCAGGCCGTCATCCAGGCACAAGGTGGATATACCCGGTATTAATAATGACAGTCTCAAACTCGTGCACAGATGTTAAACTTCGTTTTCAGACACCATTAATGACAATCTAGCCACGTGTGTCAACTGTAGGGCAATAGTTGTCAGTTGTGTCAACGTAACCATATTCAGGCCTCGTTTTCAAGTTCAAACAAAAACATACAGTGTTTCCCCACCATCATAATCAGCATTCCTCTAGTTGCATTATTACCTCTTGCACTAAGATGGATGGGTACATAAATGTTTATGCTATTGCTTTCTTCATAGCACATGAATATACCCTCGCATGTGCGTAAAAATAGGGTGGTGCTTAACTTTTGCACAGGTGTATATATATATATATATATATATATATATATATATATATATATATATATATATATATATATATATATATATATATATATATATATATATCCATATCGTTTACCTGGTCGCGGGAAAAAGAAATCTTTAAGATAAACAATCCGACAAACCCGATCATCGATGTGTGTCTTTGTTTGCAATTTCTAAGAAAACTAACTTCAAGCGCTGTCAGTAACAAGGCCGAGTTAAGATGCCGAAGCAGTCAAATGTATAGGCATCACACTTTCTGATTGGTAGTTTCGGTATATATTTGTCTGCGGCTCTCTTGCGACAATCTATAACTTTCTCATTATCAGTGACGTCACATTTACTAAAACAAGAATGATAATGGAGGTTACTGGGCCAATATTGGCCTAGTAGCCTGCATTATCAGGGAAGTGGGCCCCAAATCAAAACCAATGAATTATCACATTTTACCAATTTGAACCTGAAATCCCAGAGTTGCACTTTTACAGTCATTATATAAGTATGATGTTGAATATTTTGAAAGCAATTTGACTGGAAGCAGACTTTCAGTCAAATTAGTTTCAAAATATTCAACAGAATTTTAACACATTCGCAACAAATTTATTATTTTCTCTTGTCAGTTGAAATTGTTAATGCAATAGTAGAAGTACTCCCTTGTTGGAGGCAATATTCCCACCCTGTATTATATAATGTGTTTGATTTCCGAGCTAACGTCTGAGGGCGGTGTTTGACCATAACAGCCGCTGTCAGGTCATAGGGCCTAACAGTACATGTATATAGTATATTACTGGCTATATATTGTGCTGTATATTTTAAACCAAATATTACTCATCGTGGCGTTGTAAACGTTGAATCAGACACTGATAGTAATGGTGAGACAGCTAATGTGTTGGACAATGAATCTTCTGATGATGACATGTTTGATGATGACGAAGCCACCACTACTGGAAAGACTTGAAGATGAACTTGAAGCTGGTACACTACAGATTGAGTGAACTCCTCCAGTTAGTGACAAAGAGTTTGCCCTGAAGTTTGGACTATTTTGGTACATTCACCATGATTATTTGTGCCGTTTGAATTTAATTAACTGTCAAAGTTTGTTATATTGAATTATCCCTAACTAACATGATTAGATATACCAATAACAACCCATCAGTTAGTAGTTAGTCACTGTTATAAGAATTGTACATTTTAGCAGATGACCCTTTAACACATCAGCTGGTGAAAACATGTTCTGTAGTGGCCTTGAGAAATGTCCATATGCAGAACAAGAGAATGTTATTTTGAAAATTGACCACTGAAATGTGTGTCTCCATAACCGAGCCACTGGTAAATTAAAAAAAATGTTTTTCCCTTGCTCTGCAAACGGACATTTTCTATAGGAAAATTAAAATTTTCTTAAACCAATTTTAGAATTAAAGGTCCACGGCATATGAAAACGTTACCGTGACTCAGTGAGTGGTCAAAACCGGACTATGAAATCAAATTGTCTTGAGAAATGACCATTTGCAGGCCAAGAGAAGACTTTTTTATTTTTATTTTACCACTGGAATAACTGGCTTGATAATCAAGCTAGTCATTAGTTCTAAATGTTAGAAAATTGTCTTGGCTTGCAAATGGGCATTTATTAACCCTGTAATGGTCAAATCGGCCATAACCAGCCTCTGCAGTGTTCCCGAGAAATGCCCTTTTGCTGACTAAGAGAATACTATTTTTGAAAATTTATCACTGGAATGACTGGCTCCCAGAACACTCATGGTCAGTAAATTGACATTTTATGAGACAATTGGAATTTTCTTGACAAAATTTACCCATTAAAGGGTTCAGCAGAAATTTACATTTTCTTGACAAATATTGGATAGTAAAGGGTTGTAAAGCTGAAGTTTTACTTACCTTTAACAACCTTGTTCCATTGAGCAAAGTGGGGGAAAATTCTCAATCCTTGTTCCACTGAAGATCAAAGAAATGATGAAAACACCATACAACCTTTACCTACATACAGTAAATAAGTCAAAGCAGGTCATTTTGGACTTGATTAAATTGTTTATTCATTCACTTAAAAGTGTAATGTCATTGTTATTGAATGCTGCCATATTGATATAATGCAGAGTTTGTTCAAACAATCACCAACACAGACAGTAGCGCAAACCACCACTGATCACCAGCATGAGCAATATTATATAGGACCAAGATTAAGTTTACTTTACTGTTGATTTTGAGACTTGTATTGTTATCGATGATCAGTAGCAATGCAAGTCCAGTCTCTAGAACAACAGTAGACTATCTTGTTCCTATATAATATTCCCCATGCTGGTGATCAGTGGTGTTTTATGGTTATGTTACTGTCTGTGTTGATGAATGATGTTGCTGGTCACAGGTCATATATTACTGATAGTGGGCTTTCAAACTTTTGTCCTACTGTTCCAGATTTTGTACGTTTATTTTTGTAACATGTGTTTGTGGTCTGGCTGTGTTTCAACAGTAGCTGAAATAGAAAGTGAAACGAATATGATTACACAGGGAGTTATAAGCATTACTTAATGGACCTTTCCATTTTATCCATCAATCATATGATGTCATAATCAACTACGTGATGCATAAAGATGACAATATAATCAATGACATAATGAATGACGTAGATAAGTTCGTCAATCTTCACAGACACTTATTTGATGACGGACTATATGTATTCTATTTAACCCTTTAATGGTCAAATTTGGTGAATACAATTTTAATATCCGCTTATTGAATGTCCAATTAGAGGCTAAGAGAATACAATTTTTGAAAATTTATGACAAATTACTGGCTCGGTCATTGAGCCAGTCATTTGTGGTGAGTTTTCAAAAACTCTGTTCTCTTGACCTGTAAATAGACATTCCACAAGCCCATAACGGAGGCCAGTTTTGGTCGACATGACCATTAAAGGGTTAAAAAATGATGTTGAATATTTTAAAACTAATTTGACTGGGAGCTGTTGCTGTCATATCAACAGCTTACATGTATAGTTTTCTAGAATTTGAGATTCAGAGAGTGCATAGATCGATCCCAATGTAGGTAAAGCTTGGGTGAAGCTTAGCTAGAGATGAGAGGGGCATAGATAAAACTGGATTCCTCCATTGGGCAAAACTGTAAGTAAGACTGAGCGGTGGTAGTGAACACCTGACCTAGCACAGCAACAGTAGCATGACAAAATAGCATTCTATCTGTGTTGGTACAAGTACATTATATATTTGTTAGAATAAACCAGCACGATTATATGATAATCGTGCTGGTTTATTCATTCATTTTTCTGAAGGCTATTTTTGAAAACTTACCACTGGAATGACTCGATAACAGAGCCAGTCATTCCAGTCATAAATTTTCAAAGATGGTCTTCTCTTGTTCTGCAAATGGATATTTTCCTATCGGTCATTGACGGTCTGACTTGAGTCAGTCTTTCACTTTTATATACCGAAGGACTATGAATCACTTTCCTGAAATGTGTGATTCACTGTCCTCAGCGGTCACTCACCTGGGAACACCAAAGCGAGTGGTCGACTCGCCCAATGCTCCACTGGAAAATTTTGAAGTCTCGATGCTCTCCGAGAGCAGCTGAGGCGTTTCCAGGTATAAATAGGCCTAATGGGGTGTTTTGTTGTCTATGAAATTTAGATATTTTTACTAATTTCCCCGAGAATTTTTTTTCAAACTTCACATCACCTGAGTTGTAACCACCATGCATGTCACCCAGAAAAATTAATAAATCAACCAGCATGATTATCAGGTACCACTCTACAACCATGCATAGATTCGTCACTCTACAACCATGCAGAGATGCTTCTTAACACCACTGCAGAAGCCGTTTTTGGATGATATGAGCAGGGTTTTGCCGATCCAGTTGCTTAATGGGGTCAACTGGCCCACGTCCTCAAGAAATCTTGGGTCATTTTGACAAATGTTGGATCAAGTACATACATGGAAGATATCTATGACCTAAAATCCAGTGGGCCCATAACCATGTGTGAAGGTAATGTTTGGACATTGGGAATTTTCTAAAGTTCTAAATGGTGCAAGGGCCCTGCCTCAGCAAAACCCTGCCTGAGTGTTAAAGGGTTAAGTATATGATGTCATGATCAATTATATCATATGTAGGCTGACGTAACTAAATCTGTCATAAATTCTTAAGAGTCAGTTGTACGAATTGTATGTCTTTACTATTTAGTAAACATTCTGCTGAATATGTAACAACAGACCCCAGTTAAATTATTTGAAATTGGTTTCAAAATATTCAACGGGTTAACTGTATCTATAGCTAACCTGTAGGTTGGAATTCAGTATTCAAGGTACTTATTGATCCCAACACACACAGTCACAAAGCATCGACGGAGCCTACCTAGAGATGGCCGGGGCATAGCTAAAAGTGGATCCATCTATTAGAAAATCTAAATTTCTGCTTTATCCTCTTACCAATTCCAGTTTTTGCTATGTTTAATAGTTTAACCCTTTCACCAACAAGCCCTGAAAACAATGTGGCATGGCAAATGATTCTGGTAGCCTAATTTCTCAATCCGAAAGAAAAAGACATTTTAGTATGACTTTGAATTAATTACCTACTTACCTTTAATATCTCGAGTCCTTTCTTTATCTCCATGTCTTGACAAAATTAGGATACATTTGTCTCCGTCCATCCATCATGCTATCTCCTCCCAAACAGTTGGGTGGAATTCAATTGGTATGTAGGTTATCCATATGATTGCGGATTGGCTGACAACATTTATTTTATGTAGTCAGAGATTGGGGTCTTCCAGATTTATCTAGATTTCCCATAGTCCTGGCCACACTCTCGCACATCATTTGACACCCTCTCTATAGTTTTAAATCAAGCCAGATGAGCCACTACATTTAGATAGAATGACTAGTCATTACTAGATTCTACTATAGCCCTTCAAATCTTCTTTGCAGACCAAGGGGAGACTCTGTTTTTAAATTTTACCACTGGAATGACTGGCTCAATTATTAGTCGTCTTACTCTGCTCACAGCAGAGGAATTTTTTTACCACCTTGACCATTAAAGGGTTAACATGTAAAATTATTACCATTGGGTTGGTCAGTTACAAGTTGTACTAGCCCTGGCCAATTTCTGCTAACCTCGAGCTCATGTTAATTTTAACCCCTGCTCTCACAGCTCATTTCCCCTTATGACATCCACATTTTTCACAGCGATCCACGCCAGTCTCTGTGTAATGCAACTCCTCCGAAGCCGGTGGATGGAATTCAAACAAATGGTGTAGGTTACTATGGAGTGCAAGAGGCCAATTTTATCTCAACTACGAAGTAAAACGAGCTATTGTGATACCCTGAAAATCGCCCAGCGGCGTCCAATTTGCGTTTAGCTCAACTTTTCTGTTTATATCTCATGTTTGGTTAATCATACTGGTCCCAAACTTGGACACGTGCCTTCTTAAAATGGCACAGCATCACACAATGATGCTCTGGCCAAAAGGTCAAAATCAGTGATACGTATGGAAACCATCTGCTGTCCGCTGTCCATCCGTCAACTTATGTTTAAAAACATAAGTTGACGGATGGACGGCGGACAGCAGATGGTTGCCATGCATATAAGTGATTTTGACCTTTTGGCCAGAACATCATTGTGTGATGCCGTGTTTCATATATACATTAACAGCTTGGTGGATTTCAAACTAATTTGGCTGGAAGGACCCTAATGCGTTCGGCTTCCGAACATGCATGCAGAATTTTGATCGGTCAATTTTTGGGTGAAAATCTTTGACTTTATGAATAATTTAGCAGAAATTGTCAAAACGCTACTCCTCATTAACTGCTTGACAGATTGCAACCCCATTGGCTGGACATAAATTGCCAAAACGCATATTCTCCATAACCGCTTGGTGGATTATATCCAAATTTGGCTGGAAGGATTCTGTAGTAGTTGGCTCTAGAACTTCTATTCCGAATTTTTTTAATATAATTCTGTACTTAGCAACAACCGTCATCAGATGAGATATTTTGACAGTTCACCTCTATATCCGCCTGATCTGAAAGGAAAAATCGGAAATGGAAATTAGATAAGGGTATACAGGCAACCTGCTGAATATTTTGAAAAGTGTTGATAGATAGATAGATAGATAGGTATGTATATACTCAGTATATTATATAGGCAGCCTTTTTTCACATAGTAGCGGCCTTCTCTGCTGGCAGCCCTTATTGTCATACACTGTCCAGGATAGCGTTACAGGCCCTTGGCCCTCTTGTTGATAAGCCTTCTAAATTTATTTTATGTTTGAAGTCAATCTTCATAGTTCACTGCTGTCGATATTCATGGTTGCATTGCAGCCACATTTCTGGTGTTACATTTGGCTCCTCCCGTGGGGTGGGGTAGGCTAAAGAGGTCAAAGTAGTGAACGTGGTCGATTGCTATGACACGTCATCGACGAAACAATCTAGTTATCACTTACTTTCCATAGTCAGATAGAACCAAGTTATCAGAGATTGTAACCCACAGCCTAAAATTTTCTTTTGATCGCATCCAAGGTTGTTAAATCTTAATGTATGATCACACAACCTCCTTTGTGAAAATTTGAGCAAAATCTTACCAGTTTGTTTCCGATACAGCCATAGATTAAAATTTGTACCCAATCTGGATCCAGCTTGGTTTTTGTCCAGATCACAGCCAAAGTCTGGAAATCCTTGTTTAGGTTATGCTGCTTTTTTACTGTCATCTAATAGTATACAACTGTAAAAGCGTCATGACATTGGTTCAACCAATCAGATTTGCCATTGATGGCTTTTCCAACAATATCTCTGCCAATCAAAGATAACGAGGTTAAATATCGTCATCAGAATGGAATGGTGTTCCAGTTCAAGACGATTGTCCATTCGGCATTAGATATATCGAGATTTTCACTATAAAAACCGCAGAAATTAGACGAATCCCGCGAAGAAACATTAAATTAAATACATCTTCTGATAAATCCAGCCACAAATTGACGTAAATAAGTTAAAATCCGCTGTACGAATCGCTCAAAGTTTGCAAAGCACGCGAGATACATGTACAGAGGAAACCTGTACTGATAACCGGGTCTGCCTAGACCATGAACCGAGTACCCGTTTGCTTGTAGCCATAGGACCCGTCGAAAGAACTGGAGATCCGCGGTTGGAATTGATGGCGCATTTAACTTATCGTGAAATTTTCAAATGCTACCAAACGCGTAGAGCAAAAAGTTAAACCCGTCATTCAAAATGTCAAACCCGTAGTGTCAAAATTTCAACCAGTCAGGATAAAATTCAAGATGCGTCTTGAGATTTTACCAAACGCGCTATGTCTAAGTAGATCACAACGGGAAAATGACGAGAAGATGACGCTATTTAGATGCATTTTAAACGAGCTTTAAGATGCGTTTAAGTAAAGTTAAGTATGATCTGTACTGTACTATGTTAAGATTTGGGCCAACTTGACCCAGTAGTTTCCAAGATATCAATATTTCAGAATTTTACCCGATCTGGATACAGATTATAGAGATACAGTCCGGAATATACTTTTGAGACTGACTAACTAACTAGCTGACTGGCTAAGGGAAATGTGGGTTTATTAAGCCGATACCCATAGCTAAAAAGCCTTAACCGAATAACATGCAAAATTTACACAGATTTGGAAACACAAGAAACATTTTCAAAACACATAAAATTAATAATTCAAATTGTATCTTTGTATTGCATCAATCACTTATGCTATTTTATTGACATCTGATAAGCTTTTGGTGGATAATGATTTCAAACATATAAACCTTCAGCATAAATGCAAAATATTTAAAGACGGCCACTAATGATGACAACTCCAATGAAAGTCGTGAGTATTATGTTTTATTTTCTGCTTCTCATGTAACACAAACAGTGGATGTATTGTTTCCCAAACTAGTTTTCTTGTGTTGGGTTGCGAATTATATACATGTTGCTTATATGTATATGCATAGGCGTCACAGCTTCATTTCATTAACCCTTTGAACCATTGGTTCATTTCATCCGTGGACATGCCCACCCTGAGTTTACAGCAAAAATATCAAAATTTTGATATTATGCACATCGCATAACACTGAGATTCTAAAGGCCAATACTCTGGACTCACTGTGTAAATACAATAACCAGAAGGGTCAGAAAAATGGCCCAACACATACATGTTAACCTTTTTATGTAATGTCACCCTATACACAATAGGTACATGCAGGGTCAGAATTCCCGCCATTCTGGTATTTGGGCTCTCTCGGCTTTTTAGCTATGGGTATCGGCTTAATAAACCCACATCTCCCTTAGCCAGTTAGCTAGTTAGTTAGTCAGTCTCAAAAGCATATTCCGGACTGTATCTCAAAATCTACATATCCAATTCAGCTCAAGTTTTAACACACCGAAGGAACTTGGCTTGTCAGAGCATTTTCAGTCTGGCCGTGATCCACATAAAATAACCTGTATCCGGATTGGGTAAAATTCTGGAATATTGATATCTCAGAAACTACTGGGTCAATTTGGCCCAAATCTTAACATAGTAAAGGGTGTGGCCATACACTAGGATGACATGATCCCACAACTTTGTGGGTGATATGAAATCCAGAAAAGCGGGGAAAATTCGAAAAATCTGGAACCCTCCGCTACGAGATTCTATCGACCTCGTTTTATTTATACATTGTAAATAATCGAGACGGTCAGAATTTTGATTAATTGTATATGTCAATACACCACAGAGATATATCAGCATCATTAGTATTTGGTTTTTCTTGAACGTTTATATAGTGATAAAGAAATAATTGCATAAATTGCCCCACACTTCTTACCAATGATCTGTCCGGTGATACTAATAACTCTTGTTGTGCAAGGTGGAAGATTTGTAAAACATCACAAAGATACATGCGCATGCAGTTGTGCATTCATGCACACATGCACGCACGCACGCACGCGCGCACGCACGTATACGCACGCACGCACATGCATATATATATATATATATATATATATATATATATATATATATATATATATATATATATATATATATATATATATATATATATATATATATATATATATATATATATGTGTGTGTGTGTGTGTGTGTGTGCGGTTAATTTAATACAAAATTTCAGATCTATAGGATGATTGCTAGCCTAAATATATTGATAGTACTCAGAGACAGACCTATCCATTCGCCAATTCGCTTTTGAGAATAATTTTCCTGGTTGGCTAATAAAATGGCAAAATAGGCTAATTCACTGGCTAATGATTTCAAATGAGTAGGTCGGTCCCTGGTACTTCTTTTTCAAAATGGCGATCCATTTTGTTATTTCAAGTTATTTAAATTCTCAGCCATGAGGAAATTCCCTCAGAGATATCATTTTCAAATTGCCAGCAATGAAGAAATTTCCTCAATTTGACTTCATTTTGCAAATTCTGAGCCACGAGGAAATTTCCTCAAATTGACTCCATTTTGCAAATTCCCAGCCATGAGGAAATTTCCTCAAATCGACAGCATTCTGTAAATTCTCAGCCATAATTTCCTAAAATAGACTTGATTTTCCAAATTCTCAGCTACGAGGAAATTTTCTCAACTATAGACATAATTTTACAAATTCTCAGCCATGAGGAAATTTCCTCAACTAGATTTGATTTTCCAAATTCTCAGCCACGAGGAAATTTCCTCAACTATAGACATAATTTTACAAATTCTCGGCCATGAGGACATTTTCTCAACTAGACTTGATTTTCCAAATTCTCAGCCACGAGGAAATTTCCTCAACTATAGACATAATTTTACAAATTACCAGCCATGAGGAAATTTTCTCAAATAGACTTGATTTTACAAATTGTCAGCCATGAGGAAATTTCCTCAAATATACTTGATTTTACAAATTCTCAGTTATGAGGAAATTTCCTCAAATTTCGATGTTGCAAATTCTCAGCCATGAGGAAATTTCCTCAACTGGACTTGATTTCCCAAATTTTCAGCCACGAGGAAATTTCCTCGAATATTGATTTTGCAAAATCTCAGCCATGTGGAAATTTCCTCAAATGGACTTGATTTTGCAAATTCTCCCCCATGAGGAAATTTCCTCAAATATAGATTTTACAAAATCTCAGTTATGAGGAAATTTCCTCAAATAGACTTGAGTTTCCAAATTCTCAGCCATGAGGAAATTTCCTCAAATATCGATTTTACAAATTTTCAGTTATGAGGTAATTTCCTCAACTTGACTCCATTTGGCAAATTCTCGATCACGAGGAAATTTCCTCAAATAGTCTTGATTCTGCAAATTCTCAGCCATGAGGAAATTTCCTCAAGACTTGATTTTGCAAATTCTCAGCCATGAGCAAATTCCCTCAAATATCGATTTTACAAATTCTCAGTTATGAGGAAATTTCATCAAATAGACTTGATTTTCCAAATTCTCAGCCATGAGGAAATTTCCTCAAAATCGATTTTGCAAATTCTCAGTCATGAGGAAATTTCCTCAAATAGACTTGATTTTGCAAATTCTCAGCCATGAGGAACTTTCCTCAAATCAATGTCGAAATGAGGAAATTTCCTTGCATCAACACTGAAATTTGTTGAATTCAAGTCTTTAGAGGGATGAAATTTCATAAATTGATACCCTAATGGCTAGTTTTACTGAATTTTAAGTCTAAAAAGGGAATCTGGATTTTCCCTTTTTATTTTGGATGCTGCTGCATGTAACCTTTCAATGAGCGTTCTACATAGATCCTGTCCAATGTAGATGCTTTCTTTCCATTGGGTGAAAACCAAGTAAAGACCCTGCCCTCTGGATTTTCAATCCGATAAGCGTCTAACAAGCTTTTATATTCACAGATGTGTTTCAAAATATTATGAAATGCGTCATTAAAATTAGACCTAGCGTTTCTGTCTTTAACTTCATCTAATATGCAATTAAAGTCACCGCCCATAATTAGG
Organism: Chaetoderma sp. LZ-2023a; assembly: GCA_034401795.1. Classification (NCBI taxonomy): domain Eukaryota; kingdom Metazoa; phylum Mollusca; class Caudofoveata; order Chaetodermatida; family Chaetodermatidae; genus Chaetoderma; species Chaetoderma sp. LZ-2023a. Next base: position 22,909,471 of record CM067374.1, read on the forward strand.
TTTTCAGGCGTTCTGTCTTGAATTATTGTGTAAACATTATTTAGAAATTCACGACGCAATTGATGAGAGGTTTGCGCATAAAGGCACATCAAATTTAAACTTGTGTTTGGTACATCAATTGATACACAAATCCATCTACCATTTACATCTGATGACGAGGATATAACGTCAACATAGTTGAGACAGCGGGGCAGGATAAGAATGGCCACTGCAGCACTATTGTCTTGTGATAAAGAATAAAATATCTGCCCTTTTGAAATATATTTTAGAGATTCATACACTTCATGTTTTTGAATTTTGGTCTCCTGTAGAAAAGCAATATCAACCCTCTCATTTGCTAATTCGTCAAGCAAGTGACGCTGCTTGACTTCGGTGTTTAATCCTCTGCAATTTATGGTGCAGATAATCATAATTAGTAAAATGATGTTTACAACCGCCATCATTAGATTAACTTAGTTTGGGGTTTTTAGCTCGTTTCTTAGACCATTTACCTAATTTTCCTGCGAATTCAATGTTTCCTAGTTCTACCACAGACAAATATTCATATTTGGAAATATCAGAATCATGGCGCAGTAGACGATATTTAACGCCTCTCGCCGTTACATAGGGCACTAACACTTCACCACCTTCTGATCGGTACGTCACCATTTCATCTTTCATCTGTGAACTCTGTGTTTGTATTGACACATCTGATTCTGCAATTGACATTGTATCATCATCCATATCATTTTCCTCAATCTCAGATTCTGAGCTATTGTCTTCTTTCTGGTGCTTATTGCCACTTGACTTACATTTGGCAGCAACACCATTCCCCAAAGCTTCAAGCCGATCAATCGGGCTTAGCGGGAAATCGACAGAACTTTCTGTTTTCTGTGACCTAAATTTACTCTGTCCTAATATTAAGTCATCTTCTAAAGCGTAATGATCTGCGTCTCCATTACTATCGTCATTCGTCTGCATTTCATTTACATCCATAATGGGCCCCATCACATTTTGATTAATTTCTGGGGTTAAATATATTCCCTCTAATATTTCTATCTCATCATCTGCAGTTACTTCAATAGGATTTGCTGCATTTTCTGTCTCCTTTATAATGGCAGGAACCTCGACGGTAGCTTCTGCAGTGATGTCATCAGACGCATTTGTCTCAGGTGCATCCTTTAATGTAGGATTATGTACTTCTACTGTGGGGCTGTTTTTGTTGTTTGGACAGCGCCATTTGAAACGGCCAGTTGAACCACAGAGCAAACATTTATTTCTATTTGGACAATCTGCTGCAAGATGGTCAGCACTAAGGCAGATGCTTCATTCTTTTATCTGCCCTCTATAACATAAGGGCAGAAAAAAGCTGCCATCAAGCGTCAATCTGTTTGGCAAAGGGCTATCCACCGTTTCAAACCAGATGCGCCTTACACCATTTTCCAAAGTTCTGTCAAACGGATTTGTTTCCCTTTCAATTTTCTGTATTTTACCATACTTTTTCAGTTCATTCATGATTCGTTCATCTGGAATCTCCAATGGAACTTTCATTTTAACTAACAACCTCTCCGACTCGATTTCTTCTACATTACACACTTCGCCTTTCACAACAAGGACCCCTTATAGCAGCTTCTCCTTAATACTTTCATTCGCCACAGTCACATTCCATACAGTTTTAGTAACATTGATAATCCCCTGCAAAACAGCAGGTCCCGCGCCAACGATATACGTCGATAGCCGTGACACCCCACCCCTGTGTTGTTATTTTAAGGTGTAGGGTACGCTTATAGAAGGTTGTCATGGTGTTTTAAAAAAAAGAGGAACCCCCTCCTACTACAATAAATAATGGCGATAATACAAATATATACTACCAAGATGTCAGGGAAAGAGCTAAACACTAAATAAATAGTGCCCCCCTTTTGAAACCCTGATGTCTACCAACACATATACGAATAGAGAGTATAGTCGTATATTTGTTAGTTTGAACCACTTATTAAGTTGTTCACTAACACCTAACCGATTAAAGTGGTTTCCTAATGCATACTAACATATTACAGTCATATATATTTGTTAATCTGTTCTAGTTGACCGGGGACAGCCAACTGACTATAAAGATTTATATAATCAAAGAACTAGGCTTGCGCTTACAAATGACAAAGGAATTAAATCCACTCACTCAAGTGATCTTGCCAAATATAATGAGCTAGCCAACGAACTATAGAAATAGCATACTGACACGGGAGAAATGTATTGCACTGGCCACAGTAAGAGGAGCCCTATTAAATGGCGGAAGCTAAGAGGAGTGCCTTTAGAAAATGGAGATACAAAATCCGCTCCAACCAAGACAAGAATTTACAAATTAAACATAAAGTTTGAAAGGAAATACTAATACGAAATATATGTATAAAATTTATCTACAAAATCGCGCTAGAAACTAGCAAATTCGGGCAGCAATTGCAGAGCTGAATAAACGCGTGCGTCTACTACTACTACTACTACTACTACTACTACTACTACTACTACTACTACTACTACTACTACTACTACTACTACTACTACTACTACTACTATTACAGCACATGCAAATCCTGCGAAATCTTTTTGTTGCGAACATGTGGGAGATGGTAATTCCCCCTTGTGGCAGGAAACCACAGGCTAAAAATCGCTCCATGTGCGATCCCAGACAAACTCGTCCTGCCCAACTCGCCTGCTTCCCGCCTGCCACATGGGTTAGTGAATTGTCTCATGAAGAAATGTATGCATATTTGAATACCCACATGCCAATTTCACGCATAGCTAATGTTGTATAACTGAACAGCTGAGTAGCTCAACGCATTATCCTCCGCAACTTTGTGAACACCGATGGCCAGACAGCATAATCTCCAGCGATTCAATATACAAGATGTGTAATACATCGCCGCTGTCAGTAAAAGTCACCCAGCAAAGATGGTATGTCCATGTTGGCCCTGTTCACACACTAAGGATGTCACCGTGCACACACTAAGGATGTCAGGTGACACACCAGCGCAGAGAGCATTGCTATTCACCATACTGGGAGCGAGCCAATAAAAGCCCAAGCGAGCACGTCATTGCAAAAATCTGTTAAGCGTTCTACGACCTGACCTCAAGAAAGCAAGACTCGGTACACTCAGATCAAGAAACGACCCGCGAAAGCTAAAGATTTTGGCTGAAGACAGGACACAGTGGTCAAAAGCGAAGGAGTGATTTCAGCTGAAGAATATTTCTACTACTACTACTACTACTACTACTACTACTACTACTACTACTACTACTACTACTACTACTACTACTACTACAGCCGCAGAATACAGTAATCTTAATACATACACCGATCTCAAGAGCGCGCTGGAGTTATTGTCAAAGCATTACGGTCTGTATCTGTATAGGATAGTCAGATAATGAACGTATCCATTTCAAAATTCATGAATAAACTTATTACAAATGCTCATGGCACATACAATTCTTTATCAGGGTTGTTCTCTAATAATAACGCATCATGTCTCAACATATACAACCTTACTGGTGCAAGTGCAACGGCTATACTACCTGGCCATTGAAGTTATTTTCTTCGGAATCGGACTAAATATGTTTAAGGCCGTATTCACACTAGAGAGTTAATCCAGATTAGCGCCATACTTTAGTGTAACGCCATACTTTAGTGTAACGCCATACTTTAGTGTAACGCCATACTTTAGTGTAACGCCATACTTTAGTGTAACGCCATACTTTAGTGTAACGCCATACTTTAGTGTAACGCCATACTTTAGTGTAACGCCATACTTTAGTGTAACGCCATACTTTAGTGTAACGCCATACTTTAGTGTAACGCCATACTTTAGTGTAACGCCATACTTTAGTGTAACGCCATACTTTAGTGTAACGCCATACTTTAGTGTAACGCCATACTTTAGTGTAACGCCATACTTTAGTGTAACGCCATACTTTAGTGTAACGCCATACTTTAGTGTAACGCCATACTTTAGTGTAACGCCATACTTTAGTGTAACGCCATACTTTAGTGTAACGCCATACTTTAGTGTAACGCCATACTTTAGTGTAACGCCATACTTTAGTGTAACGCCATACTTTAGTGTAACGCCATACTTTAGTGTAACGCCATACTTTAGTGTAACGCCATACTTTAGTGTAACGCCATACTTTAGTGTAACGCTATACTTTAGTGTAACGCCATACTTTAGTGTAACGCCATACTTTAGTGTAACGCCATACTTTAGTGTAACGCCATACTTTAGTGTAACGCCATACTTTAGTGTAACGCCATACTTTAGTGTAACGCCATACTTTAGTGTAACGCCATACTTTAGTGTAGCGCCATACTTTAGTGTAACGCCATACTTTAGTGTAACGCCATACTTTAGTGTAACGCTATACTTTAGTGTAACGCCATACTTTAGTGTAACGCCATACTTTAGTGTAACGCCATACTTTAGTGTAGCGCCATACTTTAGTGTAACGCCATACTTTAGTGTAACGCCATACTTTAGTGTAACGCCATACTTTAGTGTAACGCCATACTTTAGTGTAACGCCATACTTTAGTGTAGCGCCATACTTTAGTGTAACGCCATACTTTAGTGTAACGCCAACCTTTAGTGTAACGCTATACTTTAGTGTAACGCCATACTTTAGTGTAACGCCATACTTTAGTGTAACACCATACTTTAGTGTAATGCTATACTTTAGTGTAACGCCATACTTTAGTGTAACGCCATACTTTAGTGTAACGCTATACTTTAGTGTAACGCCATACTTTAGTGTAACGCCATACTTTAGTGTAACGCCATACTTTAGTGTAATGCTATACTTTAGTGTAACGCCATACTTTAGTGTAACGCCATACTTTAGTGTAACGCCATACTTTAGTGTAACGCCATACTTTAGTGTAACGCCATACTTTAGTGTAACGCCATACTTTAGTGTAACGCCATACTTTAGTGTAACGCCATACTTTAGTGTAACGCCATACTTTAGTGTAACGCCATACTTTAGTGTAACGCCATACTTTAGTGTAACGCCATACTTTAGTGTAACGCCATACTTTAGTGTAACGCCATACTTTAGTGTAACGCCATACTTTAGTGTAACGCTATACTTTAGTGTAACGCCATACTTTAGTGTAACGCCATACTTTAGTGTAACGCCATACTTTAGTGTAACGCCATACTTTAGTGTAACGCCATACTTTAGTGTAACGCCATACTTTAGTGTAACGCTATACTTTAGTGTAACGCCATACTTTAGTGTAACGCCATACTTTAGTGTAACGCTATACTTTAGTGTAACGCCATACTTTAGTGTAACGCCATACTTTAGTGTAACGCCATACTTTAGTGTAACGCTATACTTTAGTGTAACGCCATACTTTAGTGTAACGCCATACTTTAGTGTAACGCCATACTTTAGTGTAACGCCATACTTTAGTGTAACGCCATACTTTAGTGTAACGCTATACTTTAGTGTAACGCCATACTTTAGTGTAACGCCATACTTTAGTGTAACGCTATACTTTAGTGTAATGCTATACTTTAGTGTAACACCATACTTTAGTGTAACGCTATACTTTAGTGTAACGCCATAATTTAGTATAACACCATACTTTAGTGTAACGCCATACTTTAGTGTAATGCTATACTTTAGTGTAACGCTATACTTTAGTGTAACACCATACTTTAGTGTCACGCTATACTTTAGTGCAACGCCATACTTTAGTGTAACGCCATACTTTAGTGTAACGCTATACTTTAGTGTAACGCCATACTTAGGTGTAATGCCATACTTTAGTGTATCGTCATACTTTAGTGTAACGCTATACTATAGTGTAACGCTATACTTTAGTGTAACGCCATACTTTAGTGTAACGCCATACTTTAGTGTAGCGCCATACTTTAGTGTAACGCTATACTTTAGTGTAACGCCATACTTTAGTGTAACGCCATACTTTAGTGTAGAGCCATACTTTAGTGTAATGCCATACTTTAGTGTAACGCCATACTTGAGTGTAACGCCATACTTTAGTGTAACGCCATACTTTAGTGTAACGCCATACTTTAGTGTAACGCCATACTTAAGTGTAACGCTATACTTTAGTGTAATGCCATACTTTAGTGTAATGCCATACTTTAGTGTAACGCCATACTTTAGTGTAACGCCATACTTTAGTGTAACGCCATACTTTAGTGTAACGCCATACTTTAGTGTAACGCCACACTTTAGTGTAACGCCACACTTTAGTGTAACGCCATACTTTAGTGTAACGCCATACTTTAGTGTAACGCCATACTTTAGTGTAACGCCATACTTTAGTGTAACGCCATACTTTAGTGTAACGCTATACTTTAGTGTAACGCCATACTTTAGTGTAACGCCATACTTTAGTGTAACGCCATACTTTAGTGTAACGCCATACTTTAGTGTAACGCCATACTTTAGTGTAACGCTATACTTTAGTGTAACGCCATACTTTAGTGTAACGCCATACTTTAGTGTAATGCCATACTTTAGTGTAACGCCATACTTTAGTGTAACGCCATACTTTAGTGTAACGCTATACTTTAGTGTAACGCCATACTTTAGTGTAACGCCATACTTTAGTGTAACGCTATACTTTAGTGTAACGCTATACTTTAGTGTAACACCATACTTTAGTGTAACGCTATACTTTAGTGTAACGCCATAATTTAGTATAACACCATACTTTAGTGTAACGCCATACTTTAGTGTAACGCTATACTTTAGTGTAATGCTATACTTTAGTGTAACACCATACTTTAGTGTCACGCTATACTTTAGTGTAACACCATACTTTAGTGTCACGCTATACTTTAGTGCAATGCCATACTTTAGTGTAACACCATACTTTAGTGTAACGCTATACTTTAGTGTAACGCCATACTTAGGTGTAATGCCATACTTTAGTGTAGCGTCATACTTTAGTGTAACGCTATACTTTAGTGTAACGCCATACTTTAATGTAACGCCATACTTTAGTGTGACGCCATACTTTAGTGTAACACCATACTATAGTGTAACGCTATACTTTAGTGTAACGCCATTCTTTAGTGTAACGCCATACTTTAGTGTAGCGCCATACTTTAGTGTAATGCCATACTTTAGTGTAACGCCATACTTGAGTGTAACGCCATACTTTAGTGTAACGCCATACTTTAGTGTAATGCCATACTTTAGTGTAACGCCATACTTAAGTGTAACGCTATACTTTAGTGTAACGCCATACTTTAGTGTAATGCCATACTTTAGTGTAACACCATACTTAAGTGTAACGCCATACTTTAGTGTAACGCCATACTTTAGTGTAACGCCATACTTTAGTGTAACGCCACACTTTAGTGTAATGCCACACTTTAGTGTAATGCCATACTTTAGTGTAACGCCATACTTTAGTGTAACGCTATACTTTAGTGTAACGCCATTCTTTAGTGTAATGCCATACTTTAGTGTAACGCCATACTTTAGTGTAACGCCATACTTTAGTGTAACGCCATACTTTAGTGTAACGCCATACTTTAGTGTAACGCCATACTTTAGTGTAACGCCATACTTTAGTGTAACGCTATACTTTAGTGTAACGCCATACTTTAGTGTAACGCCATACTTTAGTGTAACGCCATACTTTAGTGTAATGCCATACTTTAGTGTAACGCCATACTTTAGTGTAACGCCATACTTTAGTGTAACGCTATACTTTAGTGTAACGCCATACTTTAGTGTAACGCCATACTTTAGTGTAACGCTATACTTTAGTGTAACGCTATACTTTAGTGTAACACCATACTTTAGTGTAACGCTATACTTTAGTGTAACGCCATAATTTAGTATAACACCATACTTTAGTGTAACGCCATACATTAGTGTAACGCTATACTTTAGTGTAACGCTATACTTTAGTGTAACGCCATACTTTAGTGTCACGCTATACTTTAGTGCAACGCCATACTTTAGTGTAACACCATACTTTAGTGTAACGCTATACTTTAGTGTAACGCCATACTTAGGTGTAATGCCATACTTTAGTGTAGCGTCATACTTTAGTGTAACGCTATACTTTAGTGTAACGCCATACTTTAGTGTAACGCCATACTTTAGTGTGACGCCATACTTTAGTGTAACACCATACTATAGTGTAACGCTATACTTTAGTGTAACGCCATACTTTAGTGTAACGCCAAACTTTAGTGTAGCGCCATACTTTAGTGTAATGCCATACTTTAGTGCAACGCCATACTTGAGTGTAACGGCATACTTTAGTGTAACGCCATACTTTAGTGTAATGACATACTTTAGTGTAACACCATACTTAAGTGTAACGCTATACTTTAGTGTAACGCCATACTTTAGTGTAATGCCATACTTTAGTGTAACACCATACTTTAGTGTAACGCCATACTTTAGTGTAACGCCATACTTTAGTGTAACGCCATACTTTAGTGTAACGCCACACTTTAGTGTAATGCCACACTTTAGTGTAATGCCATACTTTAGTGTAACGCCATACTTTAGTGTAACGCTATACTTTAGTGTAACGCCATTCTTTAGTGTAATGCCATACTTTAGTGTAACGCCATACTTTAGTGTAACGCCATACTTTAGTGTAACGCCATACTTTAGTGTAACGCCATACTTTAGTGTAACGCCATACTTTAGTGTAACGCCATACTTTAGTGTAACGCTATACTTTAGTGTAACGCCATACTTTAGTGTAACGCCATACTTTAGTGTAACGCCATACTTTAGTGTAACGCCATACTTTAGTGTAACGCCATACTTTAGTGTAACGCCATACTTTAGTGTAACGCTATACTTTAGTGTAACGCCATACTTTAGTGTAACGCCATACTTTAGTGTAACGCTATACTTTAGTGTAACGCTATACTTTAGTGTAACACCATACTTTAGTGTAACGCTATACTTTAGTGTAACGCCATAATTTAGTATAACACCATACTTTAGTGTAACGCCATACATTAGTGTAACGCTATACTTTAGTGTAACGCTATACTTTAGTGTAACGCCATACTTTAGTGTCACGCTATACTTTAGTGCAACGCCATACTTTAGTGTAACACCATACTTTAGTGTAACGCTATACTTTAGTGTAACGCCATACTTAGGTGTAATGCCATACTTTAGTGTAGCGTCATACTTTAGTGTAACGCTATACTTTAGTGTAACGCCATACTTTAGTGTAACGCCATACTTTAGTGTGACGCCATACTTTAGTGTAACACCATACTATAGTGTAACGCTATACTTTAGTGTAACGCCATACTTTAGTGTAACGCCAAACTTTAGTGTAACGCCATACTTTAGTGTAACGCCATACTTTAGTGTAACGCCATACTTTAGTGTAACGCCATACTTTAGTGTAACGCTATACTTTAGTGTAACGCCATACTTTAGTGTAACGCCATACTTTAGTGTAACGCTATACTTTAGTGTAACGCTATACTTTAGTGTAACACCATACTTTAGTGTAACGCTATACTTTAGTGTAACGCCATAATTTAGTATAACACCATACTTTAGTGTAACGCCATACATTAGTGTAACGCTATACTTTAGTGTAACGCTATACTTTAGTGTAACGCCATACTTTAGTGTCACGCTATACTTTAGTGCAACGCCATACTTTAGTGTAACACCATACTTTAGTGTAACGCTATACTTTAGTGTAACGCCATACTTAGGTGTAATGCCATACTTTAGTGTAGCGTCATACTTTAGTGTAACGCTATACTTTAGTGTAACGCCATACTTTAGTGTAACGCCATACTTTAGTGTGACGCCATACTTTAGTGTAACACCATACTATAGTGTAACGCTATACTTTAGTGTAACGCCATACTTTAGTGTAACGCCAAACTTTAGTGTAGCGCCATACTTTAGTGTAATGCCATACTTTAGTGCAACGCCATACTTGAGTGTAACGGCATACTTTAGTGTAACGCCATACTTTAGTGTAATGACATACTTTAGTGTAACACCATACTTAAGTGTAACGCTATACTTTAGTGTAACGCCATACTTTAGTGTAATGCCATACTTTAGTGTAACACCATACTTTAGTGTAACGCCATACTTTAGTGTAACGCCATACTTTAGTGTAACGCCACACTTTAGTGTAACGCCACACTTTAGTGTAATGCCATACTTTAGTGTAACGCCATACTTTAGTGTAACGCTATACTTTAGTGTAACGCCATACTTTAGTGTAATGCCATACTTTAGTGTAACGCCATACTTTAGTGTAATGCCATACTTTAGTGTAACGCTATACTTTAGTGTAATGCTATACATTAGTGTAACGCCATACTTTAGTGTAATGCCATACTTTAGTATAACGCTATACTTTAGTGTAACGCCATACTTTAGTGTAACGCCATACTTTAGTGCAATGCCATACTTTAGTGTAACGCCATACTTTAGTGTAACGCCATACTTTAGTGTAACGCCATACTTTAGTGTAACGCTATACTTTAGTGTAACGCCATACTTTAGTGTAACGCCATACTTTAGTGTAACGCCATACTTTAGTGTAATGCCATACTTTAGTGTAACGCCATACTTTAGTGTAACGCCATACTTTAGTGTAACGCCATACTTTAGTGTAACACTATACTTTAGTGTAACGTCATACGTTAGTGTAACGCCATACTTTAGTGTAACGCCATACTTTAGTGTAACGCCATACTTTAGTGTAACGCCATACTTTAGTGTAACGCCATACTTTAGTGTAACGCCATACTTTAGTGTAACGCCATACTTTAGTGCAACGCCATACTTTAGTGTAACGCTATACTTTAGTGTAACGCCATACTTTAGTGTAACGCCATACTTTAACGCCATACTTTAGTGTAACGCCATACTTTAGTGTAACGCCATACTTTAGTGCAACGCCATACTTTAGTGTAACGCCATACTTTAGTGTAATGCCATACTTTAGTGTAACACCATACTTAAGTGTAACGCTATACTTTAGTGTAATGCCATACTTTAGTGTAACACCATACTTTAGTGTAACGCCATACTTTAGTGTAACGCCATACTTTAGTGTAACGCCATACTTTAGTATAATGCCACACTTTAGTGTAACGCCACACTTTAGTGTAATGCCATACTTTAGTGTAACGCCATACTTTAGTGTAACGCTATACTTTAGTGTAACGCCATACTTTAGTGTAATGCCATACTTTAGTGTAACGCCATACTTTAGTGTAACGCCATACTTTAGTGTAACACCATACTTTAGTGTAACGCCATACTTTAGTGTAACGCCATACTTTAGTGTAACGCCATACTTTAGTGTAATGCCATACTTTAGTGTAACGCCATACTTTAGTGTAACGCCATACTTTAGTGTAACGCCATACTTTAGTGTAACGCCATACTTTAGTGTAACGCCATACTTTAGTGTAACGCTATACTTTAGTGTAACGCCATACTTTAGTGTAACGCCATACTTTAGTGTAACGCTATACTTTAGTGTAACGCTATACTTTAGTGTAACACCATACTTTAGTGTAACCCTATACTTTAGTGTAACGCCATAATTTAGTATAACACCATACTTTAGTGTAACGCCATACTTTAGTGTAACGCTATACTTTAGTGTAACGCTATACTTTAGTGTAACACCATACTTTAGTGTCACGCTATACTTTAGTGCAACGCCATACTTTAGTGTAACACCATACTTTAGTGTAACGCTATACTTTAGTGTAACGCCATACTTAGGTGTAATGCCATACTTTAGTGTAGCGTCATACTTTAGTGTAACGCTATACTTTAGTGTAACGCCATACTTTAGTGTAACGCCATACTTTAGTGTGACGCCATACTTTAGTGTAACACCATACTATAGTGTAACGCTATACTTTAGTGTAACGCCATACTTTAGTGTAACGCCATACTTTAGTGTAGCGCCATACTTTAGTGTAATGCCATACTTTAGTGCAACGCCATACTTGAGTGTAACGGCATACTTTAGTGTAACGCCATACTTTAGTGTAATGCCATACTTTAGTGTAACACCATACTTAAGTGTAACGCTATACTTTAGTGTAACGCCATACTTTAGTGTAATGCCATACTTTAGTGTAACACCATACTTTAGTGTAACGCCATACTTTAGTGTAACGCCATACTTTAGTGTAACGCCACACTTTAGTGTAATGCCATACTTTAGTGTAACGCCACACTTTAGTGTAACGCTATACTTTAGTGTAACGCCATACTTTAGTGTAATGCCATACTTTAGTGTAACGCCATACTTTAGTGTAACGCCACACTTTAGTGTAATGCCATACTTTAGTGTAACGCCATACTTTAGTGTAACGCTATACTTTAGTGTAACGCCATACTTTAGTGTAATGCCATACTTTAGTGTAACGCCATACTTTAGTGTAACGCCATACTTTAGTGTAACGCTATACTTTAGTGTAACGCTATACTTTAGTGTAACGCCATACTTTAGTGTAATGCCATACTTTAGTATAACGCTATACTTTAGTGTAACGCCATACTTTAGTGTAACGCCATACTTTAGTGCAATGCCATACTTTAGTGTAACGCCATACTTTAGTGTAATGCCATACTTTAGTGTAACGCCATACTTTAGTGTAACGCTATACTTTAGTGTAACGCCATACTTTAGTGTAACGCTATACTTTAGTGTAACGCCATACTTTAGTGTAACGCCATACTTTAGTGTAGCGCCTTACTTTAGTGTAACGCCATACTTTAGTGTAACGCCATACTTTAGTGTAGCGCCATACTTTAGTGTAACGCCATACTTTAGTGTAACGCCATACTTTAGTATAACGCCATAATTTAGTGTAACGCCATACTTTAGTGTGACGCCATACTTTAGTGTAACGCTATACTTTAGTGTAACGCTATACTTTAGTGTAACACCATACTTTAGTGTAACGCTATACTTTAGTGTAACGCCATAATTTAGTATAACACCATACTTTAGTGTAACGCCATACTTTAGTGTAACGCTATACTTTAGTGTAACGCCATACTTTAGTGTAACGCCATACTTTAGTGTAGCGCCTTACTTTAGTGTAACGCCATACTTTAGTGTAACGCCATACTTTAGTGTAGCGCCATACTTTAGTGTAACGCCATACTTTAGTGTAACGCCATACTTTAGTATAACGCCATAATTTAGTGTAACGCCATACTTTAGTGTGACGCCATACTTTAGTGTAACGCTATACTTTAGTGTAACGCTATACTTTAGTGTAACACCATACTTTAGTGTAACGCTATACTTTAGTGTAACGCCATAATTTAGTATAACACCATACTTTAGTGTAACGCCATACTTTAGTGTAACGCTATACTTTAGTGTAATGCTATACTTTAGTGTAACACCATACTTTAGTGTCACGCTATACTTTAGTGTAACACCATACTTTAGTGTCACGCTATACTTTAGTGCAATGCCATACTTTAGTGTAACACCATACTTTAGTGTAACGCTATACTTTAGTGTAACGCCATACTTAGGTGTAATGCCATACTTTAGTGTAGCGTCATACTTTAGTGTAACGCTCTACTTTAGTGTAACGCCATACTTTAATGTAACGCCATACTTTAGTGTGACGCCATACTTTAGTGTAACACCATACTATAGTGTAACGCTATACTTTAGTGTAACGCCATTCTTTAGTGTAACGCCATACTTTAGTGTAGCGCCATACTTTAGTGTAATGCCATACTTTAGTGTAACGCCATACTTGAGTGTAATGCCATACTTTAGTGTAACGCCATACTTTAGTGTAATGCCATACTTTAGTGTAACGCCATACTTAAGTGTAACGCTATACTTTAGTGTAATGCCATACTTTAGTGTAATGCCATACTTTAGTGTAACACCATACTTTAGTGTAACGCCATACTTTAGTGTAACGCCATACTTTAGTGTAACGCCATACTTTAGTGTAACGCCACACTTTAGTGTAATGCCACACTTTAGTGTAATGCCATACTTTAGTGTAACGCCATACTTTAGTGTAACGCTATACTTTAGTGTAACGCCATACTTTAGTGTAATGCCATACTTTAGTGTAACGCCATACTTTAGTGTAACGCCATACTTTAGTGTAACGCCATACTTTAGTGTAACGCTATACTTTAGTGTAACGCTATACTTTAGTGTAACGCCATACTTTAGTGTAACGCTATACTTTAGTGTAACGCCATAATTTAGTATAACGCCATACTTTAGTGTAACGCCATACATTAGTGTAACGCTATACTTTAGTGTAACGTTATACTTTAGTGTAACGCCATACTTTAGTGTCACGCTATACTTTAGTGCAACGCCATACTTTAGTGTAACACCATACTTTAGTGTAACGCTATACTTTAGTGTAACGCCATACTTAGGTGTAATGCCATACTTTAGTGTAGCGTCATACTTTAGTGTAACGCTATACTTTAGTGTAACGCCATACTTTAGTGTAACGCCATACTTTAGTGTGACGCCATACTTTAGTGTAACACCATACTATAGTGTAACGCTATACTTTAGTGTAACGCCATACTTTAGTGTAACGCCAAACTTTAGTGTAGCGCCATACTTTAGTGTAATGCCATACTTTAGTGCAACGCCATACTTGAGTGTAACGGCATAATTTAGTGTAACGCCATACTTTAGTGTAATGACATACTTTAGTGTAACACCATACTTAAGTGTAACGCTATACTTTAGTGTAACGCCATACTTTGGTGTAATGCCATACTTTAGTGTAACACCATACTTTAGTGTAACGCCATACTTTAGTGTAACGCCATACTTTAGTGTAACGCCATACTTTAGTGCAACGCCATACTTTAGTGTAACGCTATACTTTAGTGTAACGCCATACTTTAGTGTAACGCCATACTTTAACGCCATACTTTAGTGTAACGCCATACTTTAGTGTAACGCCATACTTTAGTGCAACGCCATACTTTAGTGTAACGCCATACTTTAGTGTAATGCCATACTTTAGTGTAACACCATACTTAAGTGTAACGCTATACTTTAGTGTAATGCCATACTTTAGTGTAACACCATACTTTAGTGTAACGCCATACTTTAGTGCAACGCCATACTTTAGTGTAACGCCATACTTTAGTATAATGCCACACTTTAGTGTAACGCCACACTTTAGTGTAATGCCATACTTTAGTGTAACGCCATACTTTAGTGTAACGCTATACTTTAGTGTAACGCCACACTTTAGTGTAATGCCATACTTTAGTGTAACGCCATACTTTAGTGTAACGCTATACTTTAGTGTAACGCCATACTTTAGTGTAATGCCATACTTTAGTGTAACGCCATACTTTAGTGTAACGCCATACTTTAGTGTAACACCATACTTTAGTGTAACGCCATACTTTAGTGTAACGCCATACTTTAGTGTAACGCCATACTTTAGTGTAATGCCATACTTTAGTGTAACGCCATACTTTAGTGTAACGCCATACTTTAGTGTAACGCCATACTTTAGTGTAACGCCATACTTTAGTGTAACGCCATACTTTAGTGTAACGCTATACTTTAGTGTAACGCCATACTTTAGTGTAACGCCATACTTTAGTGTAACGCTATACTTTAGTGTAACGCTATACTTTAGTGTAACACCATACTTTAGTGTAACCCTATACTTTAGTGTAACGCCATAATTTAGTATAACACCATACTTTAGTGTAACGCCATACTTTAGTGTAACGCTATACTTTAGTGTAACGCTATACTTTAGTGTAACACCATACTTTAGTGTCACGCTATACTTTAGTGCAACGCCATACTTTAGTGTAACACCATACTTTAGTGTAACGCTATACTTTAGTGTAACGCCATACTTAGGTGTAATGCCATACTTTAGTGTAGCGTCATACTTTAGTGTAACGCTATACTTTAGTGTAACGCCATACTTTAGTGTAACGCCATACTTTAGTGTGACGCCATACTTTAGTGTAACACCATACTATAGTGTAACGCTATACTTTAGTGTAACGCCATACTTTAGTGTAACGCCATACTTTAGTGTAGCGCCATACTTTAGTGTAATGCCATACTTTAGTGCAACGCCATACTTGAGTGTAACGGCATACTTTAGTGTAACGCCATACTTTAGTGTAATGCCATACTTTAGTGTAACACCATACTTAAGTGTAACGCTATACTTTAGTGTAACGCCATACTTTAGTGTAATGCCATACTTTAGTGTAACACCATACTTTAGTGTAACGCCATACTTTAGTGTAACGCCATACTTTAGTGTAACGCCATACTTTAGTGTAACGCCACACTTTAGTGTAACGCCACACTTTAGTGTAATGCCATACTTTAGTGTAACGCCACACTTTAGTGTAACGCTATACTTTAGTGTAACGCCATACTTTAGTGTAATGCCATACTTTAGTGTAACGCCATACTTTAGTGTAACGCCACACTTTAGTGTAACGCCATACTTTAGTGTAACGCCATACTTTAGTGTAACGCTATACTTTAGTGTAACGCCATACTTTAGTGTAATGCCATACTTTAGTGTAACGCCATACTTTAGTGTAACGCCATACTTTAGTGTAACGCTATACTTTAGTGTAACGCTATACTTTAGTGTAACGCCATATTTTAGTGTAATGCCATACTTTAGTATAACGCTATACTTTAGTGTAACGCCATACTTTAGTGTAACGCCATACTTTAGTGCAATGCCATACTTTAGTGTAACGCCATACTTTAGTGTAACGCCATACTTTAGTGTAACGCCATACTTTAGTGTAACGCTATACTTTAGTGTAACGCCATACTTTAGTGTAACGCTATACTTTAGTGTAACGCCATACTTTAGTGTAACGCCATACTTTAGTGTAGCGCCTTACTTTAGTGTAACGCCATACTTTAGTGTAACGCCATACTTTAGTGTAGCGCCATACTTTAGTGTAACGCCATACTTTAGTGTAACGCCATACTTTAGTATAACGCCATAATTTAGTGTAACGCCATACTTTAGTGTGACGCCATACTTTAGTGTAACGCTATACTTTAGTGTAACGCTATACTTTAGTGTAACACCATACTTTAGTGTAACGCTATACTTTAGTGTTACGCCATAATTTAGTATAACACCATACTTTAGTGTAACGCCATACTTTAGTGTAACGCTATACTTTAGTGTAACGCCATACTTTAGTGTAACGCCATACTTTAGTGTAGCGCCTTACTTTAGTGTAACGCCATACTTTAGTGTAACGCCATACTTTAGTGTAGCGCCATACTTTAGTGTAACGCCATACTTTAGTGTAACGCCATACTTTAGTATAACGCCATAATTTAGTGTAACGCCATACTTTAGTGTGACGCCATACTTTAGTGTAACGCTATACTTTAGTGTAACGCTATACTTTAGTGTAACACCATACTTTAGTGTAACGCTATACTTTAGTGTAACGCCATAATTTAGTATAACACCATACTTTAGTGTAACGCCATACTTTAGTGTAACGCTATACTTTAGTGTAATGCTATACTTTAGTGTAACACCATACTTTAGTGTCACGCTATACTTTAGTGTAACACCATACTTTAGTGTCACGCTATACTTTAGTGCAATGCCATACTTTAGTGTAACACCATACTTTAGTGTAACGCTATACTTTAGTGTAACGCCATACTTAGGTGTAATGCCATACTTTAGTGTAGCGTCATACTTTAGTGTAACGCTCTACTTTAGTGTAACGCCATACTTTAATGTAACGCCATACTTTAGTGTGACGCCATACTTTAGTGTAACACCATACTATAGTGTAACGCTATACTTTAGTGTAACGCCATTCTTTAGTGTAACGCCATACTTTAGTGTAGCGCCATACTTTAGTGTAATGCCATACTTTAGTGTAACGCCATACTTGAGTGTAACGCCATACTTTAGTGTAACGCCATACTTTAGTGTAATGCCATACTTTAGTGTAACGCCATACTTAAGTGTAACGCTATACTTTAGTGTAACGCCATACTTTAGTGTAATGCCATACTTTAGTGTAACACCATACTTTAGTGTAACGCCATACTTTAGTGTAACGCCATACTTTAGTGTAACGCCATACTTTAGTGTAACGCCACACTTTAGTGTAATGCCACACTTTAGTGTAATGCCATACTTTAGTGTAACGTCATACTTTAGTGTAACGCTATACTTTAGTGTAACGCCATACTTTAGTGTAACGCCATACTTTAGTGTAACGCCATACTTTAGTGTAACGCCATACTTTAGTGTAACGCCATACTTTAGTGTAACGCTATACTTTAGTGTAACGCCATACTTTAGTGTAACGCCATACTTTAGTGTAACGCCATACTTTAGTGTAACGCCATACTTTAGTGTAACGCCATACTTTAGTGTAACGCCATACTTTAGTGTAACGCTATACTTTAGTGTAACGCCATACTTTAGTGTAACGCCATACTTTAGTGTAACGCTATACTTTAGTGTAACGCTATACTTTAGTGTAACGCCATACTTTAGTGTAACGCTATACTTTAGTGTAACGCCATAATTTAGTATAACGCCATACTTTAGTGTAACGCCATACATTAGTGTAACGCTATACTTTAGTGTAACGTTATACTTTAGTGTAACGCCATACTTTAGTGTCACGCTATACTTTAGTGCAACGCCATACTTTAGTGTAACACCATACTTTAGTGTAACGCTATACTTTAGTGTAACGCCATACTTAGGTGTAATGCCATACTTTAGTGTAGCGTCATACTTTAGTGTAACGCTATACTTTAGTGTAACGCCATACTTTAGTGTAACGCCATACTTTAGTGTGACGCCATACTTTAGTGTAACACCATACTATAGTGTAACGCTATACTTTAGTGTAACGCCATACTTTAGTGTAACGCCAAACTTTAGTGTAGCGCCATACTTTAGTGTAATGCCATACTTTAGTGCAACGCCATACTTGAGTGTAACGGCATACTTTAGTGTAACGCCATACTTTAGTGTAATGACATACTTTAGTGTAACACCATACTTAAGTGTAACGCTATACTTTAGTGTAACGCCATACTTTGGTGTAATGCCATACTTTAGTGTAACACCATACTTTAGTGTAACGCCATACTTTAGTGTAACGCCATACTTTAGTGTAACGCCATACTTTAGTGTAACGCCACACTTTAGTGTAACGCCACACTTTAGTGTAATGCCATACTTTAGTGTAACGCCATACTTTAGTGTAACGCTATACTTTAGTGTAACGCCATACTTTAGTGTAATGCCATACTTTAGTGTAACGCCATACTTTAGTGTAATGCCATACTTTAGTGTAACGCTATACTTTAGTGTAACGCTATACTTTAGTGTAACGCCATACTTTATTGTAATGCCATACTTTAGTATAACGCTATACTTTAGTGTAACGCCATACTTTAGTGTAACGCCATACTTTAGTGCAACGCCATACTTTAGTGTAACGCCATACTTTAGTGTAACGCCATACTTTAGTGTAATGCCATACTTTAGTGTAACGCTATACTTTAGTGTAACGCCATACTTTAGTGTAACGCCATACTTTAGTGTAACGCCATACTTTAGTGTAATGCCATACTTTAGTGTAACGCCATACTTTAGTGTAACGCCATACTTTAGTGTAACGCCATACTTTAGTGTAACACTATACTTTAGTGTAACGCCATACGTTAGTGTAACGCCATACTTTAGTGTAACGCCATACTTTAGTGTAACGCCATACTTTAGTGTAACGCCATACTTTAGTGTAACGCCATACTTTAGTGTAACGCCATACTTTAGTGTAACGCCATACTTTAGTGCAACGCCATACTTTAGTGTAACGCTATACTTTAGTGTAACGCCATACTTTAGTGTAACGCCATACTTTAACGCCATACTTTAGTGTAACGCCATACTTTAGTGTAACGCCATACTTTAGTGCAACGCCATACTTTAGTGTAACGCCATACTTTAGTGTAATGCCATACTTTAGTGTAACACCATACTTAAGTGTAACGCTATACTTTAGTGTAATGCCATACTTTAGTGTAACACCATACTTTAGTGTAACGCCATACTTTAGTGTAACGCCATACTTTAGTGTAACGCCATACTTTAGTGTAACGCCATACGTTAGTGTAACGCCATACTTTAGTGTAACGCCATACTTTAGTGTAACGCCATACTTTAGTGTAACGCCATACTTTAGTGTAACGCCATACTTTAGTGTAACGCCATACTTTAGTGTAACGCCATACTTTAGTGCAACGCCATACTTTAGTGTAACGCTATACTTTAGTGTAACGCCATACTTTAGTGTAACGCCATACTTTAACGCCATACTTTAGTGTAACGCCATACTTTAGTGTAACGCCATACTTTAGTGCAACGCCATACTTTAGTGTAACGCCATACTTTAGTGTAATGCCATACTTTAGTGTAACACCATACTTAAGTGTAACGCTATACTTTAGTGTAATGCCATACTTTAGTGTAACACCATACTTTAGTGTAACGCCATACTTTAGTGTAACGCCATACTTTAGTGTAACGCCATACTTTAGTATAATGCCACACTTTAGTGTAACGCCACACTTTAGTGTAATGCCATACTTTAGTGTAACGCCATACTTTAGTGTAACGCTATACTTTAGTGTAACGCCATACTTTAGTGTAATGCCATACTTTAGTGTAACGCCATACTTTAGTGTAACGCCATACTTTAGTGTAACACCATACTTTAGTGTAACGCCATACTTTAGTGTAACGCCATACTTTAGTGTAACGCCATACTTTAGTGTAATGCCATACTTTAGTGTAACGCCATACTTTAGTGTAACGCCATACTTTAGTGTAACGCCATACTTTAGTGTAACGCCATACTTTAGTGTAACGCCATACTTTAGTGTAACGCTATACTTTAGTGTAACGCCATACTTTAGTGTAACGCCATACTTTAGTGTAACGCTATACTTTAGTGTAACGCTATACTTTAGTGTAACACCATACTTTAGTGTAACGCTATACTTTAGTGTAACGCCATAATTTAGTATAACACCATACTTTAGTGTAACGCCATACTTTAGTGTAACGCTATACTTTAGTGTAACGCTATACTTTAGTGTAACACCATACTTTAGTGTCACGCTATACTTTAGTGCAACGCCATACTTTAGTGTAACACCATACTTTAGTGTAACGCTATACTTTAGTGTAACGCCATACTTAGGTGTAATGCCATACTTTAGTGTAGCGTCATACTTTAGTGTAACGCTATACTTTAGTGTAACGCCATACTTTAGTGTAACGCCATACTTTAGTGTGACGCCATACTTTAGTGTAACACCATACTATAGTGTAACGCTATACTTTAGTGTAACGCCATACTTTAGTGTAACGCCATACTTTAGTGTAGCGCCATACTTTAGTGTAATGCCATACTTTAGTGCAACGCCATACTTGAGTGTAACGGCATACTTTAGTGTAACGCCATACTTTAGTGTAATGCCATACTTTAGTGTAACACCATACTTAAGTGTAACGCTATACTTTAGTGTAACGCCATACTTTAGTGTAATGCCATACTTTAGTGTAACACCATACTTTAGTGTAACGCCATACTTTAGTGTAACGCCATACTTTAGTGTAACGCCATACTTTAGTGTAACGCCATACTTTAGTGTAACGCCATACTTTAGTGTAACGCCACACTTTAGTGTAACGCCACACTTTAGTGTAACGCCATACTTTAGTGTAACGCTATACTTTAGTGTAACGCCATACTTTAGTGTAATGCCATACTTTAGTGTAACGCCATACTTTAGTGTAACGCCATACTTTAGTGTAACGCTATACTTTAGTGTAACGCTATACTTTAGTGTAACGCCATACTTTAGTGTAATGCCATACTTTAGTATAACGCTATACTTTAGTGTAACGCCATACTTTAGTGTAACGCCATACTTTAGTGCAATGCCATACTTTAGTGTAACGCCATACTTTAGTGTAACGCCATACTTTAGTGTAACGCCATACTTTAGTGTAACGCTATACTTTAGTGTAACGCCATACTTTAGTGTAACGCTATACTTTAGTGTAACGCCATACTTTAGTGTAACGCCATACTTTAGTGTAGCGCCTTACTTTAGTGTAACGCCATACTTTAGTGTAACGCCATACTTTAGTGTAGCGCCATACTTTAGTGTAACGCCATACTTTAGTGTAACGCCATACTTTAGTATAACGCCATAATTTAGTGTAACGCCATACTTTAGTGTGACGCCATACTTTAGTGTAACGCCATACTATAGTGTAACGCTATACTTTAGTGTAACGCCATACTTTAGTGTAACGCCATACTTTAGTGTAGCGCCATACTTTAGTGTAATGCCATACTTTAGTGCAACGCCATACTTGAGTGTAACGGCATACTTTAGTGTAATGCCATACTTTAGTGTAATGCCATACTTTAGTGTAACACCATACTTAAGTGTAACGCTATACTTTAGTGTAACGCCATACTTTAGTGTAATGCCATACTTTAGTGTAACACCATACTTTAGTGTAACGCCATACTTTAGTGTAACGCCATACTTTAGTGTAACGCCATACTTTAGTGTAACGCCACACTTTAGTGTAACGCCACACTTTAGTGTAATGCCATACTTTAGTGTAACGCCATACTTTAGTGTAACGCTATACTTTAGTGTAACGCCATACTTTAGTGTAATGCCATACTTTAGTGTAACGCCATACTTTAGTGTAACGCCATACTTTAGTGTAACGCTATACTTTAGTGTAAAGCTATACTTTAGTGTAACGCCATACTTTAGTGTAATGCCATACTTTAGTATAACGCTATACTTTAGTGTAACGCCATACTTTAGTGTAACGCCATACTTTAGTGCAATGCCATACTTTAGTGTAACGCCATACTTTAGTGTAACGCCATACTTTAGTGTAACGCCATACTTTAGTGTAACGCTATACTTTAGTGTAACGCCATACTTTAGTGTAACGCCATACTTTAGTGTAACGCCATACTTTAGTGTAATGCCATACTTTAGTGTAACGCCATACTTTAGTGTAACACCATACTTTAGTGTAACGCCATACTTTAGTGTAACGCTATACTTTAGTGTAACGCCATACTTTAGTGTAACGCTATACTTTAGTGTAACGCCATACTTTAGTGTAACACCATACTTTAGTGTAGCGCCTTACTTTAGTGTAACGCCATACTTTAGTGTAACGCCATACTTTAGTGTAGCGCCATACTTTAGTGTAACGCCATACTTTAGTGTAACGCCATACTTTAGTATAACGCCATAATTTAGTGTAACGCCATACTTTAGTGTAACGCCATACTTTAGTGTAACGCCATACTTTAGTGTAACGCCATACTTTAGTGTAACGCCATACTTTAGTGTAACGCCATACTTTAGTGCAACGCCATACTTTAGTGTAACACTATACTTTAGTGTAACGCCATACGTTAGTGTAACGCCATACTTTAGTGTAACGCCATACTTTAGTGTAACACCATACTTTAGTGTAACGCCATACTTTAGTGTAATGCCATACTTTAGTGTAACGCCATACTTTAGTGTAACGCCATACTTTAGTGTAACGCCACACTTTAGTGTAACGCCACACTTTAGTGTAATGCTATACTTTAGTGTAACGCCATACTTTAGTGTAACGCTATACTTTAGTGTAACGCCATACTTTAGTGTAATGCCATACTTTAGTGTAACGCCATACTTTAGTGTAACGCCATACTTTAGTGTAACGCTATACTTTAGTGTAACGCTATACTTTAGTGTAACGCCATACTTTAGTGTAATGCCATACTTTAGTATAACGCTATACTTTAGTGTAACGCCATACTTTAGTGTAACGCCATACTTTAGTGCAATGCCATACTTTAGTGTAACGCCATACTTTAGTGCAACGCCATACTTTAGTGTAACGCTATACTTTAGTGTAACGCCATACTTAGGTGTAATGCCATACTTTAGTGTAGCGTCATACTTTAGTGTAACGCTATACTTTAGTGTAACGCCATACTTTAGTGTAACGCCATACTTTAGTGTGACGCCATACTTTAGTGTAACACCATACTATAGTGTAACGCTATACTTTAGTGTAACGCCATACTTTAGTGTAACGCCATACTTTAGTGTAGCGCCATACTTTAGTGTAATGCCATACTTTAGTGCAACGCCATACTTGAGTGTAACGGCATACTTTAGTGTAACGCCATACTTTAGTGTAATGCCATACTTTAGTGTAACACCATACTTAAGTGTAATGCTATACTTTAGTGTAACGCCATACTTTAGTGTAATGCCATACTTTAGTGTAACACCATACTTTAGTGTAACGCCATACTTTAGTGTAACGCCATACTTTAGTGTAACGCCATACTTTAGTGTAACGCCATACTTTAGTGTAACGCCATACTT
Organism: Chaetoderma sp. LZ-2023a; assembly: GCA_034401795.1. NCBI lineage: Eukaryota > Metazoa > Mollusca > Caudofoveata > Chaetodermatida > Chaetodermatidae > Chaetoderma > Chaetoderma sp. LZ-2023a. Next base: position 22,934,005 of record CM067374.1, read on the forward strand.
TAGTGTAACGCCACACTTTAGTGTAACGCCACACTTTAGTGTAACGCCATACTTTAGTGTAACGCTATACTTTAGTGTAACGCCATACTTTAGTGTAATGCCATACTTTAGTGTAACGCCATACTTTAGTGTAACGCCATACTTTAGTGTAACGCTATACTTTAGTGTAACGCTATACTTTAGTGTAACGCCATACTTTAGTGTAATGCCATACTTTAGTATAACGCTATACTTTAGTGTAACGCCATACTTTAGTGTAACGCCATACTTTAGTGCAATGCCATACTTTAGTGTAACGCCATACTTTAGTGTAACGCCATACTTTAGTGTAACGCCATACTTTAGTGTAACGCTATACTTTAGTGTAACGCCATACTTTAGTGTAACGCTATACTTTAGTGTAACGCCATACTTTAGTGTAACGCCATACTTTAGTGTAGCGCCTTACTTTAGTGTAACGCCATACTTTAGTGTAACGCCATACTTTAGTGTAGCGCCATACTTTAGTGTAACGCCATACTTTAGTGTAACGCCATACTTTAGTATAACGCCATAATTTAGTGTAACGCCATACTTTAGTGTGACGCCATACTTTAGTGTAACGCCATACTATAGTGTAACGCTATACTTTAGTGTAACGCCATACTTTAGTGTAACGCCATACTTTAGTGTAGCGCCATACTTTAGTGTAATGCCATACTTTAGTGCAACGCCATACTTGAGTGTAACGGCATACTTTAGTGTAATGCCATACTTTAGTGTAATGCCATACTTTAGTGTAACACCATACTTAAGTGTAACGCTATACTTTAGTGTAACGCCATACTTTAGTGTAATGCCATACTTTAGTGTAACACCATACTTTAGTGTAACGCCATACTTTAGTGTAACGCCATACTTTAGTGTAACGCCATACTTTAGTGTAACGCCACACTTTAGTGTAACGCCACACTTTAGTGTAATGCCATACTTTAGTGTAACGCCATACTTTAGTGTAACGCTATACTTTAGTGTAACGCCATACTTTAGTGTAATGCCATACTTTAGTGTAACGCCATACTTTAGTGTAACGCCATACTTTAGTGTAACGCTATACTTTAGTGTAAAGCTATACTTTAGTGTAACGCCATACTTTAGTGTAATGCCATACTTTAGTATAACGCTATACTTTAGTGTAACGCCATACTTTAGTGTAACGCCATACTTTAGTGCAATGCCATACTTTAGTGTAACGCCATACTTTAGTGTAACGCCATACTTTAGTGTAACGCCATACTTTAGTGTAACGCTATACTTTAGTGTAACGCCATACTTTAGTGTAACGCCATACTTTAGTGTAACGCCATACTTTAGTGTAATGCCATACTTTAGTGTAACGCCATACTTTAGTGTAACACCATACTTTAGTGTAACGCCATACTTTAGTGTAACGCTATACTTTAGTGTAACGCCATACTTTAGTGTAACGCTATACTTTAGTGTAACGCCATACTTTAGTGTAACACCATACTTTAGTGTAGCGCCTTACTTTAGTGTAACGCCATACTTTAGTGTAACGCCATACTTTAGTGTAGCGCCATACTTTAGTGTAACGCCATACTTTAGTGTAACGCCATACTTTAGTATAACGCCATAATTTAGTGTAACGCCATACTTTAGTGTAACGCCATACTTTAGTGTAACGCCATACTTTAGTGTAACGCCATACTTTAGTGTAACGCCATACTTTAGTGTAACGCCATACTTTAGTGCAACGCCATACTTTAGTGTAACACTATACTTTAGTGTAACGCCATACGTTAGTGTAACGCCATACTTTAGTGTAACGCCATACTTTAGTGTAACACCATACTTTAGTGTAACGCCATACTTTAGTGTAATGCCATACTTTAGTGTAACGCCATACTTTAGTGTAACGCCATACTTTAGTGTAACGCCACACTTTAGTGTAACGCCACACTTTAGTGTAATGCTATACTTTAGTGTAACGCCATACTTTAGTGTAACGCTATACTTTAGTGTAACGCCATACTTTAGTGTAATGCCATACTTTAGTGTAACGCCATACTTTAGTGTAACGCCATACTTTAGTGTAACGCTATACTTTAGTGTAACGCTATACTTTAGTGTAACGCCATACTTTAGTGTAATGCCATACTTTAGTATAACGCTATACTTTAGTGTAACGCCATACTTTAGTGTAACGCCATACTTTAGTGCAATGCCATACTTTAGTGTAACGCCATACTTTAGTGCAACGCCATACTTTAGTGTAACGCCATACTTTAGTGTAACGCTATACTTTAGTGTAACGCCATACTTTAGTGTAACGCCATACTTTAGTGTAATGCCATACTTTAGTGTAATGCCATACTTTAGTGTAACGCCATACTTTAGTGTAACGCCATACTTTAGTGTAACGCCATACTTTAGTGTAACGCTATACTTTAGTGTAACGCCATACTTTAGTGTAACGCTATACTTTAGTGTAACGCCATACTTTAGTGTAACGCCATACTTTAGTGTAGCGCCTTACTTTAGTGTAACGCCATACTTTAGTGTAACGCCATACTTTAGTGTAGCGCCATACTTTAGTGTAACGCCATACTTTAGTGTAACGCCATACTTTAGTATAACGCCATAATTTAGTGTAACGCCATACTTTAGTGTGACGCCATACTTTAGTGTAACACCATACTATAGTGTAACGCTATACTTTAGTGTAACGCTATACTTTAGTGTAACGCCATACTTTAGTGTAACGCCATACTTTAGTGTAGCGCCATACTTTAGTGTAATGCCATACTTTAGTGCAACGCCATACTTGAGTGTAACGGCATACTTTAGTGTAACGCCATACTTTAGTGTAACACCATACTTAAGTGTAACGCTATACTTTAGTGTAACGCCATACATTAGTGTAACGCCATACTTTAGTGTAACACCATACTTTAGTGTAACGCCATACTTTAGTGTAACGCCATACTTTAGTGTAACGCCATACTTTAGTGTAACGCCACACTTTAGTGTAACGCCACACTTTAGTGTAACGCCACACTTTAGTGTAATGCCATACTTTAGTGTAACGCCATACTTTAGTGTAACGCTATACTTTAGTGTAACGCCATACTTTAGTGTAATGCCATACTTTAGTGTAACGCCATACTTTAGTGTAACGCCATACTTTAGTGTAACGCTATACTTTAGTGTAAAGCTATACTTTAGTGTAACGCCATACTTTAGTGTAATGCCATACTTTAGTATAACGCTATACTTTAGTGTAACGCCATACTTTAGTGTAACGCCATACTTTAGTGCAATGCCATACTTTAGTGTAACGCCATACTTTAGTGGCCATACTTTAGTGTAACGCCATACTTTAGTGTAACGCTATACTTTAGTGTAACGCCATACTTTAGTGTAACGCCATACTTTAGTGTAACGCCATACTTTAGTGTAACGCCATACTTTAGTGTAACGCCATACTTTAGTGTAACGCCATACTTTAGTGTAACGCCATACTTTAGTGTAACGCTATACTTTAGTGTAACACCATACTTTAGTGTAACGCTATACTTTAGTGTAACGCCATACTTTAGTGTAACGCCATACTTTAGTGTAGCGCCTTACTTTAGTGTAACGCCATACTTTAGTGTAACGCCATACTTTAGTGTAGCGCCATACTTTAGTGTAACGCCATACTTTAGTGTAACGCCATTCTTTAGTATAACGCCATAATTTAGTGTAACGCCATACTTTAGTGTAACGCCATACTTTAGTGTAACGCCATACTTTAGTGTAACGCCATACTTTAGTGTAACGCCATACTTTAGTGTAACGCCATACTTTAGTGCAACGCCATACTTTAGTGTAACACTATACTTTAGTGTAACGCCATACGTTAGTGTAACGCCATACTTTAGTGTAACGCCATACTTTAGTGTAACACCATACTTTAGTGTAACGCCATACTTTAGTGTAATGCCATACTTTTGTGTAACGCCATACTTTAGTGTAACGCCATACTTTAGTGTAACGCCATACTTTAGTGCAACGCCATACTTTAGTGTAACACTATACTTTAGTGTAACGCCATACTTTAGTGTAATGCCATACTTTAGTGTAATGCCATACTTTAGTGTAATGCCATACTTTAGTGTAACCCCATACTTTAGTGTAACGCCATACTTTAGTGTAATGCCATACTTTAGTGTAACGCCATACTTTAGTGTAACGCCATACTTTAGTGTAACGCCATACTTTAGTGCAACGCCATACTTTAGTGTAACGCTATACTTTAGTGTAATGCCATACTTTAGTGTAACGCCATACTTTAACGCCATACTTTAGTGTAACGCCATACTTTAGTGTAACGCCATACTTTAGTGCAACGCCATACTTTAGTGTAACGCCATACTTTAGTGTAATGCCATACTTTAGTGTAACACCATACTTAAGTGTAACGCTATACTTTAGTGTAACGCCATACTTTAGTGTAATGCCATACTTTAGTGTAACGCCATACTTTAGTGTAACGCCATACTTTAGTGTAACACCATACTTTAGTGTAACGCCATACTTTAGTGTAACGCCATACTTTAGTGTAACGCCATACTTTAGTGTAACGCTATACTTTAGTGTAACGCCATACTTTAGTGTAACGCCATACTTTAGTGTAACGCCATACTTTAGTGTAACGCCATACTTTAGTGTAACGCCATACTTTAGTGTAACGCCATACTTTAGTGGAACGCTATACTTTAGTGTAACGCCATACTTTAGTGTAACGCCATACTTTAGTGTAACGCTATACATTAGTGTAATGCTATACTTTAGTGTAACACCATACTTTAGTGTAACGCTATACTTTAGTGTAACGCCATAATTTAGTATAACACCATACTTTAGTGTAACGCCATACTTTAGTGTAACGCTATACTTTAGTGTAACGCTATACTTTAGTGTAACACCATACTTTAGTGTAACGCTATACTTTAGTGTAACGCCATACTTAGGTGTAATGCCATACTTTAGTGTAGCGTCTTACTTTAGTGTAACGCTATACTTTAGTGTAACGCCATACTTTAGTGTAACGCCATACTTTAGTGTGACGCCATACTTTAGTGTAACACCATACTATAGTGTAACGCTATACTTTAGTGTAATGCCATACTTTAGTGTAACGCCATACTTTAGTGTAGCGCCATACTTTAGTGTAATGCCATACTTTAGTGCAACGCCATACTTGAGTGTAACGGCATACTTTAGTGTAACGCCATACTTTAGTGTAATGCCATACTTTAGTGTAACACCATACTTAAGTGTAACGCTATACTTTAGTGTAACGCCATACTTTAGTGTAATGCCATACTTTAGTGCAACACCATACTTTAGTGTAACGCCATACTTTAGTGTAACGCCATACTTTAGTGTAACGCCATACTTTAGTGTAACGCCACACTTTAGTGTAACGCCACACTTTAGTGTAATGCCATACTTTAGTGTAACGCCATACTTTAGTGTAACGCTATACTTTAGTGTAACGCCATACTTTAGTGTAACGCCATACTTTAGTGTAACGCTATACTTTAGTGTAACGCCATACTTTAGTGTAATGCCATACTTTAGTGTAACGCCATACTTTAGTGTAACGCCATACTTTAGTGTAACGCTATACTTTAGTGTAACGCTATACTTTAGTGTAACGCCATACTTTAGTGTAATGCCATACTTTAGTATAACGCTATACTTTAGTGTAACGCCATACTTTAGTGTAACGCCATACTTTAGTGCAATGCCATACTTTAGTGTAACGCCATACTTTAGTGTAACGCCATACTTTAGTGTAACGCCATACTTTAGTGTAACGCTATACTTTAGTGTAACGCTATACTTTAGTGTAACGCCATACTTTAGTGTAACGCCATACTTTAGTGTGACGCCATACTTTAGTGTAACACCATACTATAGTGTAACGCTATACTTTAGTGTAATGCCATACTTTAGTGTAACGCCATACTTTAGTGTAGCGCCATACTTTAGTGTAATGCCATACTTTAGTGCAACGCCATACTTGAGTGTAACGGCATACTTTAGTGTAACGCCATACTTTAGTGTAATGCCATACTTTAGTGTAACACCATACTTAAGTGTAACGCTATACTTTAGTGTAACGCCATACTTTAGTGTAATGCCATACTTTAGTGCAACACCATACTTTAGTGTAACGCCATACTTTAGTGTAACGCCATACTTTAGTGTAACGCCATACTTTAGTGTAACGCCACACTTTAGTGTAACGCCACACTTTAGTGTAATGCCATACTTTAGTGTAACGCCATACTTTAGTGTAACGCTATACTTTAGTGTAACGCCATACTTTAGTGTAACGCCATACTTTAGTGTAACGCTATACTTTAGTGTAACGCCATACTTTAGTGTAATGCCATACTTTAGTGTAACGCCATACTTTAGTGTAACGCCATACTTTAGTGTAACGCTATACTTTAGTGTAACGCTATACTTTAGTGTAACGCCATACTTTAGTGTAATGCCATACTTTAGTATAACGCTATACTTTAGTGTAACGCCATACTTTAGTGTAACGCCATACTTTAGTGCAATGCCATACTTTAGTGTAACGCCATACTTTAGTGTAACGCCATACTTTAGTGTAACGCCATACTTTAGTGTAACGCTATACTTTAGTGTAACGCCATACTTTAGTGTAACGCCATACTTTAGTGTAACGCCATACTTTAGTGTAATGCCATACTTTAGTGTAACGCCATACTTTAGTGTAACGCCATACTTTAGTGTAACGCCATACTTTAGTGTAACGCTATACTTTAGTGTAACGCCATACTTTAGTGTAACGCTATACTTTAGTGTAACGCCATACTTTAGTGTAACGCCATACTTTAGTGTAGCGCCTTACTTTAGTGTAACGCCATACTTTAGTGTAACGCCATACTTTAGTGTAGCGCCATACTTTAGTGTAACGCCATACTTTAGTGTAACGCCATACTTTAGTATAACGCCATAATTTAATGTAACGCCATACTTTAGTGTAACGCCATACTTTAGTGTAACGCCATACTTTAGTGTAACGCCATACTTTAGTGTAACGCCATACTTTAGTGTAACGCCATACTTTAGTGCAACGCCATACTTTAGTGTAACACTATACTTTAGTGTAACGCCATACGTTAGTGTAACGCCATACTTTAGTGTAACGCCATACTTTAGTGTAACACCATACTTTAGTGTAACGCCATACTTTAGTGTAATGCCATACTTTAGTGTAACGCCATACTTTAGTGTAACGCCATACTTTAGTGTAACGCCATACTTTAGTGCAACGCCATACTTTAGTGTAACACTATACTTTAGTGTAACGCCATACTTTAGTGTAATGCCATACTTTAGTGTAATGCCATACTTTAGTGTAATGCCATACTTTAGTGTAACACCATACTTTAGTGTAACGCCATACTTTAGTGTAATGCCATACTTTAGTGTAACGCCATACTTTAGTGTAACGCCATACTTTAGTGCAACGCCATACTTTAGTGTAACGCTATACTTTAGTGTAACGCCATACTTTAGTGTAACGCCATACTTTAACGCCATACTTTAGTGTAACGCCATACTTTAGTGTAACGCCATACTTTAGTGTAACGCCATACTTTAGTGTAACGCCATACTTTAGTGTAACGCCATACTTTAGTGTAACGCCATACTTTAGTGTAACGCCATACTTTAGTGTAACGCCATACTTTAGTGTAACGCCATACTTTAGTGTAACGCCATACTTTAGTGTAACGCCATACTTTAGTGCAACGCGATACTTTAGTGTAACGCTATACTTTAGTGTAACGCCATACTTTAGTGTAACGCCATACTTTAGTGTAGCGCCATACTTTAGTGTAACACCATACTTTAGTGTAGCGCCATACTTTAGTGTAACGCCATACTTTAGTGTAACGCCATACTTTAGTGTAACGCCATACTTTAGTGTAACGCCATACTTTAGTGTAATGCCATACTTAAGTGCAATGCCATACTTTAGTGTAACGCTATACTTTAGTGTAACGCCATACTTTAGTTTAATGCCATACTTTAGTGTAACGCCATACTTTAGTGTAACGCCATACTTTAGTGTAACGCCATACTTTAGTGTAACGCCATACTTTAGTGTAACGCCATACTTTAGTGTAACGCCATACTTTAGTGTAACGCCATACTTTAGTGCAACGCCATACTTTAGTGTAACACTATACTTTAGTGTAACGCCATACTTTAGTGTAACGCCATACTTTAGTGTAACGCCATACTTTAGTGTAACGCCATACTTTAGTGTAACGCCATACTTTAGTGTAACGCCATACTTTAGTGTAACGCCATACTTTAGTGCAACGCCATACTTTAGTGTAACACTATACTTTAGTGTAACGCCATACTTTAGTATGGCGTTATTCCGGATTAACTATTTAGTGTGAACACGTCCTAAGAGATGATCACTTATTTTGTTGTCATGTGATTCAGCCTGACATGTCATATATTCTAACTAACTTTTACCAATTTCATAACAATATGTCATAGATGGTACAATGCATTAAGCCCGATTTTCACGATCAGATTAATCTGACAGACAAATTTGAAACACAAATCTGAAGCCATAAGCGCCAATCTGAAGAGCGTTTAGACGATCAGATTAATCTGACAGATTAATATGTCAGACAAATCTGATGAAAGATCTGACGAAAAATGCGATGTAAACATCCGAAGATGGAATCTGAAGAAGAAATATGATCTAATTATCATTGCTAAGTTGGCAATGACCTTATTAGCGTTGTCAACGATGGCGGCAGACAATATGACCCGCCCATTATGGACTGTAACGCCGTCTGCTTTCTTTTTAAAATTTTAAACAGTGGGCTTAACAAATCTTTCTGCTATTCAATTAGGAAAAGTTCATTAAAATCGCCCCACATTCAAAGTGACACGGGCGCATTCATTTTGCTTGATAGCTGAGAGCAGACGTTAGACATCAGACTTCAGATTTTGTGCTTACACGATCAGATTTTATCGAATTCGACAAATCTGATCAGTTTAATCTGATCGTGAAAACCGGGCTTTAACCTTACATATCCTGTTGACCAAGGCGAAAATAATTTGACAGAAATTAACTGTCGCAACAACTCTCCGTCAAACTCAAAGATCGGGTTTGTCAGAAAATGACATGTCATCTGAGAATTTAGAGTTATCGTGGTTACCCGAGCATGGCCAAAATGAATTTGTTATATAATGCGCCATTGGCGTGGTAAGTTTTCCTGCTGACAGGTCCAAATCGAGACGTACTCAGCCAAATCCGCGTTGACAAGATTATTGATGACTCTGAGGTACAAAGTCGCACAAAGATAATTTCAGTTTTGACAGCTTCGTGATCGTTAATCCTTCGACTCTAGGGTATTCAACTATAATTCAACCAAATGGATCAACATGACGCCATTGCATCACAGAATAATATGTTTGTGATTCTTTCGTTATAGAGTTAAGCAATGCTTCCTCTATGCCGTGCAATAGATGAATCTAATCTGTCACTCAAATATATGACGTCACAATCAATTGTGTAATAAATGACTGTTAATCTTCCGTCAAGTTGTAACAATTGCGTGTCTTTTCCATTTAATAGAACCATTCTGTTGACTATTTTGAAACTAAAATGACTGGGCGCTGCTACCCCCTAATAGACAGCAATAGAACCGATTCAAATTAGTTTCAAAATATTCAACAGCTTACCTGTATAGTTTTCTGGAAATTGAGATTCAGGGATTTCAAGGTTCGATTGACCCCAGCATGGGCAAAGCATGGGCAGAGCTTAGCTAGACTTGGATGGGGAATAGCTAAAACTGGTTCCATCCATTACCGTTCTACATTTTATATCTGCACTCTCTGTCTCTCAATGAGATTAAATGGTAGTGCCGCCATGCGCTCACGCGTTCTTCCGCAATAATATAAGACACACTGCATTGTACCTTTCACTTTGTATTCTGAACCACATTTGACCAATTCTCCTTGTTATTCTCTGTGGCAGCGACTTGGTATTCTTAGGACCACATAAAACCAGGTATACGTTCGACCAAGAGGTATGATGCCTTCACGCACACTGCGTCTATGTATTATCGCTGGGGAAGTTTTATTCGTGCATTCTTCTGGCGATATTGGATGGAAGAAGGAAAGCTATCAATCATATTCATATGTGATAGATTGTCTTACACGTCATCACGATATGATAGCAAATGTATAAAGTTTGAGCGATTGAAACCACGATATCGGTTTTAGAGAGAAACGTTGTCTTCAGACATGGCGGAACTGACAATGACAGGAAAATGAAAATAGTTTGATAAAGCTCAAAGAAGATATACGTTTATAAGAAGATTGATTGCACTAATAGAAAATTAGTATACCGAAAACATATGCTATAGTTCATTCATGCCAATAGTAGAAATACGTAGACACTGTGCTCTGTTAAAATCAGTACAGCTCATAAACAAGTGAACGTGTTTCCAAAACAAAACACAGAAGTATGCTAGTGAAACAATTTTGAAAACCATCTTAGAAATTTTCTGTTTGATAATTTGGACATAATTTGATTGGAAGCGATTCCCGACTTAGGATGGACCATTCGTTTGCTACCATTGTACATGCCTAACCCACTGGTGCCAAAACCCAGGCTACGAAGAATTCTGAAAAAGCAGTTTGCGGTCAGAGAATGCCTCGAGTCTCGACTTGGACAATGGACCTAATTTAACACTTCGACCACGGACCAATATTTTAAGAATTTAGTTGGTCAGCCACAACATGATTTCTAATTGAAGGCCCGAGTTAACTTCCAAGTTAAGTTCCGGTCCATCAGCAATTAATAGTATCTAACAACGTATATCGACTCAATGGGTATGCTATAGGCAGCCAACAGACGATGCCTGGTCGTTTCCCCCTCCATATGTACTCATTCACGAGAGAAGACGTCCTAGTCTTGACTCAAGACACGGAAACTGCGAACCAGTTCAACCTTGTCCATAGCCATACTCCCTGGAAACAGTTTGCCAAATAGCCGGTCCCATTGTATGATTTCACAGCAATACGGACCTGTTAGACTTGATATGGTCATCCATTGTCCAGACATGTGGACAACTCCTCTCTTAGCCGAACATTTGTCCAGTCTGCGTCACCATGACATTTGCATGTGACCGACTCCTCGTGACTATCAATATTTCACCTTTGAACATAGTAGCTTGGAACATTGAAACACACTAGGTGGTACTGAACTGATACCCCCATCTTCCGAAAGTAGTGGAGACTGAGACAGGGTAGCCTGAGACAAGGGAGCGTGACACAGGGGAGCCTAGGATAAGGGTGCTGAACCAGGGTAGCCTGAGACAGGGGAGCGTGACACAGGGGAGCTTGAGACAGGGGTGCTGAACCAGGGTAGCCTGAGACAGGGGAGCGTGACACAGGGTGGTCTGGGACAGGGAAACCTGAGACAGGAGAGACTGAGACAGGGGAGCCTGAGAGACTGAGACAGGGGAGCCTGAGTCAGGGGAGCCAGTCTTGAGTTGCTGTATGCTCCTCCGTGAACATAGTCTTTGGGACTAATGGACGTGTTACAGATCATGACACAGACATAATCTTGGAAACAACCACAAGAAACCATTCTGCTGTTCCCACAACGACCTGATGGGGAACGTCTTCCAGATAGAATGATTGCCATTGTGATTTTCGGCAAATCATTCCATGAACGATCTCGGCTGTCCTCATGCACCATTGGTAATCACCGACAAAGCTGGTTGGTATCCCTTCCCGTTAGACACCTAATACGTGTCCGGCAGTTTAACTTGTACCATAATCGTTAATGGGATGCTGGTATGATAAATTCAGGGCTAACTCTGCTTAATCGCAATACATGACCATGACATCCATTCCACAGGGGCACCAAGGGTAATGAATACCGTACTTTCTAAGCAACCAGAGTGACACAGACGCCACTCAACACTAGGATTACTTTATGGTAGTTATAGACGTACCACTTTAGAAATGAGCAGGTTATTTAGATTGTCTGATGGGAAAACATCGAGAATTCGTAGGATTTGGTATATGCTATGGTTTTCATGTTTGGCTAGACATAGATTATGTCATAATGCATCCTATTTCCTATTAGGTTCGGAGAACAATTACCACAACAGAAGAATAAAGTAATCTAATATGTATATAATCCATCCATTTGTCCATCTAATTATATGTTCACATATCAATGCCGTTCATATATCAGCCACATTAACGTACCGACGTCACATAGATCGCATATTGTACAGAAATCCATCGTACAGATATTTCTAGTCTTGGACCATCCTGCTAGCCGGTCATCATCATCATCATCATCATCTCTCTCTCTCTCTCTCTCTCTCTCTCTCTCCCTCTCTCTCTCTCTCTCTCTATCGCTCTCTCTCTCTCTCGCTCTCTCGCTCTCTCGCTCTCTCTCTCTCTCTCTCTCTCTCTCTCTCCTTCCCTCCCTCCTTTCCCTCCCTCCCTCCCTCGCTCCCTCCCTCCCTCCCTCGCTCGCTCGCTCCCTCTCTCGCTCCCTCCCTCCATCTCCCTCTCCCTCTCCCTCCCCCGCCCCCTCTCCCTCTCTCTCTCTGGAATGATTGTGAATGGGCGGGGAAGGATGTGAGGAAAATTACTGTTACTTGCCCACCAAGCCGTAATAACACCCAGTGCCGTTAATTTCCCACCAAGCTTTAATAACACCCAGTGCCGTTAATTTCCCACCAAGCTTTAATAACACCCAGTGCCGTTACTTGCCCACCAAGCTTTAATAACACCTAGTGCCGTTAATTTCCCACCAAGCTTTAATAACACCCAGTGCCGTTACTTGCCCACCAAGCTTTAATAACACCCAGTGCCGTTACTTGCCCACCAAGCTTTAATAACACCCAGTGCCGTTACTTGCCCACCAAGCTTTAATAACACCCAGTGCCGTTAATTTCCCACCAAGCTTTAATAACACCCAGTGCCGTTACTTGCCCACCAAGTTTTAATAACACCCAGTGCCGTTACTTGCCCACCAAGCTTTAATAACACCCAGTGCCGTTACTTGCCCACAAAGCTTTAATAACACCCAGTGCCGTTACTTGCCCACCAAGCCTTAATAACAAGCAATGCCATTACTTGTCCACCAAGCCTTAATAACAAACAGTGCCATTACTTGTCCACCAAGCCTTAGTAACAAACAGTGCCATTACTTGCCCACCAAGCCTTAATAACAAGCAATGCCGTTACTTGCCCACCAAGCCTTAATAACAAACAGTGCCATTACTTGTCCACCAAGCCTTAATAACAAGCAATGCCGTTACTTGTCCACCAAGCCTTAATAACAAGCAATGCCGTTACTTGTACACCAAGCCTTAATAACAAGCAATGCCGTTACTTGCCCACCAAGCCTTAATAACAAGCAATGCTGTTACTTGTCCACCAAGCCTTAATAACAAACAGTGCCATTACTTGTCCACCAAGCCTTAATAACAAGCAATGTCGTTACTTGTCCACAAAGCCTTAATAACAAACAGTGCCATTACTTGCCCACCAAGCCTTAATAACAAGCAATGCCGTTACTTGCCCACCAAGCCTTAATAACAAACGGTGCCGTTACTTGTCCACCAAGCCGTAATAACAAGCAGTGCCGTTACTTGCCCACCAAGCCGTAATAATAATTTGTGCCTTTACTCGCCCGCTAAGCCTTAATAACAAACCATGCCATTAAGGTTTCGCATGTTATCAACAATGCCAGCCCCTATTGCAAAATTTCGGTTTATCTAAGACATCAAACGAATGCAGATGTAATTATCTTCTTTTGACCTGAGTGTTGTATTTTTACCATATGAAGTGTCGCTGCTAATATGAAAAGGTTTATTTCTGGAGAAATTTATCAACCCTTTCATAACTAAGCCCGCCGAGACAGGCCTCTGCAGTGCTCTTGAGGTTTGCCCATTTACAGGGCAAGACAACACTTTTTTCGACATCTACCACTTAAATAACTGGCTTCGTGACCAACCCAAATTTTTCAGTGGTAAGATTTTAAAAATAGTCTTGTCTTGGCCTGCAAATGGAACTTCAATAAAGAAATATTTAGCTTTTATTGACAAAAGGGTTAAAAAATTCTGCAATTAAATCCTGATATGTGCTGACAAGATTCACGCGACTAGAATACTCGAGGCTGACAGGCATGAGATATTAATTTGCAGAACACCAAATTAACATCTCATTCATGTTCCCGCGTCTCGCATAGCGAGTTACACAACGATTTCTTCTCAATAATATTATAGTGAGGCAGTCATCCACAAAATAATATTCAGGATATAATTATTGTAAGATTGGTGTCTATTTAGATAATCTTTCTTTAGATTTGTCTCTGGCAGCAATGGCCTCCAATCAATGTAAGTCAAAATATAATATGTTTTATATTGTTCTAAGGACATGTGCAATTATTTCTCAGCTGTACATTTACAGACTGAAATTATCATCGTTAACGGATGATCATTTGAGAGTCATTCTAAACAATCTTTACGAGGATTTGTTGATAATTTTGAAAGTAATTGGAAATCGTTTCTGATCGCCTGTATGTGAAATAATGCCAGAACTAAGATTTATTCTCGAGGACGATATCTGGTTCTAAGCTGTGACGATAGTATCAGAGAGTAGACCGCGACAAAATAAATCTAGGATACACTTCAAACAAACTAAAAGCGTACAAAACACAAATAACCAATCTCTGTTTAATCATGAATTCTGGTTATTCTTTGTCGTGAATATTTTTAATGGTTGTGCTAATGGACCTACGCCTATTATGTTGTAAAATAGATATTCACACACAATTGATTGTATAATTATATATACACCACAAAGGGACACAATCTGGGAAACCCCGATATTGAAGCCTGAAGACGACATTCCTGGACGCTACCCACATAACCATGTAGCACGTTGATGCTGTCATATTATCAAGAAAATGCTAATTCGGAAACAAAATTGGATGATAGTCCAGTATTTGAATATAAAAAAGAAAATCAGAAGTTACTCCCAAATAAAGCAGTGACCATTTTTTTTCTAAAATGTCAACATACCTTGCCTATTCGGGATAAAATCGCTCACACACATTTAAAGCTTCAGTCCAGATGCAAAATAGTCCGTTTAGCGCAAGAACTGTTCTGATGAATCTTTTGAAACTAATTATCCCCACGTTTTAAAAAAAAGACTGGGATATTGTAATCGCCTCCGTCCGTCTGCTCGTCTGCGTGTATGTCTGTCTGTCTGTCCATCCGTCAGTCACGCTATATCAGGCAGGGTCAAAAGGTCAAATCACTTGTAACTCAACTTCTCTGAAACTGTTAGACGGAACTCAACCAAATATAATAATTGAGTTACTCATATGATTGTGGAGTGCACACAGGTATATATATTTGCCTCCACCCACAGGGGATGTGGGTGTGAGTGGGGCGGGGCAGGAGAGGGTCAAACGGTCAAATTTGAACCTGTGGAAATTGATGGTAACGCATCTTCTCTGAAAGTTGGCCATAATTCAACAAAATTTGGTGTGTGTGTGTGTGTGTGTGTGTGTGTTACCCATATCAAAGTGGAGTACATGAGAACATTCAAATTTTGTCCTGTCTGCCAGGGGTGGGTG
Source organism: Chaetoderma sp. LZ-2023a (assembly GCA_034401795.1). Classification (NCBI taxonomy): domain Eukaryota; kingdom Metazoa; phylum Mollusca; class Caudofoveata; order Chaetodermatida; family Chaetodermatidae; genus Chaetoderma; species Chaetoderma sp. LZ-2023a. The sequence goes on from CM067374.1 coordinate 22,949,747, forward strand.
GGGGGGAGGTCAAAAGGTGAAAAATTGATTGTAATGCAGCTCCTCTGAAACCAGTGGGCGGAATTCAACTAAATTTTGTAGGTGAGTTACACATATCAATGAGGAGTGGATAAGCACATTTACATTTTCCCCGCCCACGTTGTGGGTGGGGGATTGGGGTCAAAATGTCAAGAACTTAGTTGTAATGCAACTCCTCCGAATCTGTTTCAACGGAATTCAATCAAATTTGGTATGTGAGTTACCCATATCAAGGTGGAGTTCATGAGCACATGTAGATTTGGCCCCACCCACAGGGGAGGGTGCGGTCCAAGTGTCAAGAAATTGATTGTAATGCAACTCCCCAGAAGACATTGGACGTAATTCAACCAAATTTGGTATGTGAGTCACCGATATCAACGTGGAGTAGATGAGCACATTTATATTTGGTCCTGGCCTCAGGGGTTGGGGGTGGGTAAAAAAAGTCATGAAATTGATTGTAATGCAACTCCTCGGACACTGTTGGACGAAATTCAACCAAATTTGGTATGTGAGTTACCCATGTGATTGTGGAGTGCAAAGTGACATTCACATTTGGCTGCGCCGCCACCCCCACCCCACCCACCCGGGGGTGGGTTGTCGGGTGGGATCAAAAGTTCAAAGCATTGCATTAAAATAAACTAAGGGTGAGTTTAGGCCCCTAGTAGAGTGTCACAAGCATTGCATTAAAATATACTACGGGTGAGTTTGGGCTCCTAGTAGAGTAGTTACTCGACTTACTAGAGTAGCACATAAACGCCTAACACATTAAAATATAGAAAGGGTGAGTTTGGGCCCCTGGTAGAGTAGCTAATTGAGTTGCTAGGGTAGCACATAAACGCCTAGAACATTAAAATGTACAAAGGGTGAGCTTAGGCCTCTAGTAGAGTAGCTACTTGAGTTGCTAGTAGCGCATACACGCCTAGGATAGGTGTCTCCACACGTGCCCTCGTGTGTGCAGATGTGCGTGACTGCCTGATTGACTGCCAGCATGCGTGCATTAATGCGAGTGTATATGTCTGTATGTGTGAACGGGCAACTTTCCTGCGTTTGGAAATTACATCATTTGGTCACTTCGATGTAACAAAAAGGCTTTATTCCTTGAAATGTATATTTTACCTTTTATTTAAGGGTAATAGGTTTGACGATAATATTAATATATGTTCTGCGGCTGTAGTACTTTGAAAGCATCCTGCAGCTGCAATCAGTCCGAGTTTTGTAGATATTGGCACCGAGTACTGTAATTTCCAAGACTCTTGGAGGGGTATTATTTGTATTTGAACAGTTGAGAATTCCTCTGAAATAATTCATGTATTTGTTAATCTTTCTTTGAAATAAAAACCAAACACTATAAGTAATGTACAATTTTATCTTAATTGCAAGAACATGAACACAATTTACATTACCAGCTTTTGGTAATATTTTTTAAATTTCCGAAATAATTATCTGGTGCTTTGAAAATAGTTGTGAGAAAATTAATGGGTTTAATTCTGAAAGTATGGTGAGGGATGTCGTTACGCTGAGAGAATCAACCATTATACATAGGGCAAAATTAATGCCGTTTATTAGGTTTTTCATCGATATGCTAATGAAGCTATAGTCGAGACCATCCTGGCGATCATGCACTCATTAGAGTTCGAATTTACAAGGAAACGTGTTGTGGAGAGGCATTATTTTATCCACCCAATGTGACACAAGTACAATCTCGTACCTCGTACTTGAATTAAAACCTTTGGCCTATAGTACAAAATTGGTCCAGTCAGGTATTAATGAAGTCATGTGCATTAGCATCTCAAATTTGTGACGATTCGTTTAAATTGCTTTGAAGTGTTTTTGTTTTCAATTTAATTATGAGACACTTGAAACAGGAACCGTGTCACATATGTAAGTCCCATCGTCATTATGAATCTCATAGATTTGTCTAAGCCAACAAGTAAGCTTGGGTAATGTAATTAACACGCGATAAATTGGGAATAAATCATCCTATCATTGCATGCCCTTGCGACAGCAACTGGCCACGAGTTGGGATGACAAATCTCACTGACACACTAACTTCATCATGTCTGTTTGTATGTACTGACATTCATTCATGAATATCAAAGAATCAATGGTTTCCCACCGGCAGTCTGTTCTGGCCCCAAGTTGGCGATTTTGCGCCGTGTTTTACGATTCTGCATGTAGCCCATAGAGTTACTACCGCGGTTATCAGGATCGCTTATATAGGCTCTGTAGGATAGTCGTGTGCTTGTATTGGCACGTACGGCAGAGGCGTTATACGATTTGGCATCACTCACTGGTTCCCATACAGGAAAAGGGACTGCACCCATTAGACTCATATTAAGGTTGTTGCGACCGTAAAGCATATAATCCATTTTGCAAGAAAATGAATCAGAATGAGGACAGTGATAAACCGTTTGTAAATATATCATTGGATTGCATTATTCTACACATGCTTTCTCTTTGGGATGAATTACGACCGCGTTGTAGGAAATGTGGGAGTACATGTGTGGGATTGGAATTGTCTTTATCAGCACGCATGACTTAAGCTAAGAGTCCCCTTAGTACTAAGAACAGATTAATCATGTAAAATAATATCATATACATCTGATACATCAGATGGGAAGCTGCAATGGGACGGCCAGATTGGCACCATTCCACCGGACGCCGGTCAATATTGTAATAAAAGAGAACTCACAATATTGCTCCTAGTGACATATGCAATTTCGTATAGCTTATGCAAATCATAATAGACATCCTCTGCTAAATCTAATGGTCAAATGTTCATTTATCCCATACAATGTTCTTAATATGCCAACTGGCAGAATGTCCATTTCGGAAGGTAGCTGAACAATGCAATTTTGGGGAACTAAAAAATTAACATGTCATCGCCTCTAAATAAATAAATCACAACTCAAAATTGTTATATGTCTGCCCTCTCCGAACCTAGCAATAAACGTATTGCTATAGAATGGAGATTAAATTTACCAATGGGACTCATTTGGTCTAGGGACAAATGTGTCTGATTATAAAAAACGTTTATAATAAAGCAAATTGAAAATATTGAATTCAGGAAGCTAAGGTAACCGCCCTTACTTTTGGGGAGACTATAGATGACACGATCACCTGCTCACAACTAATAGAATGATTGACAACATGAAAGCATGGTTGGTCATGGTTGGATACCGGTCACCAATGATAGTAGGCGAGTGGGCGACCTGAAACGTGGCTACTGTGTTGGGACGGACATGACTAGTCACCTGTTACCACTATTAGGCGGATATATGGCACGAACACGTCGCTACACTGATTGGATGGGCGTGTGTGCTCACCGTACATCAATATGAGATGGGTGGCCGACATAAATTAGATGGATTGTCATAGTTGGTCACTATTAAAAGACGGATGGACACATATGGCCAGTAATATTAGGAAGCATGGCGGAAATGCAAGGTTATGGATATAACGTACATTTATTCTGACACACAGCCCCCACACCCACCCCTACAACGGCCAAGAAGCGAGCCGAAATTTGAATCCACTGTTGACTTGCATCATTGAATTATTGATAAACAAAACTTCTCCATGACGGCTCTTCTGAGATTCAGCCAACTATCCTAAATTGAGTTATCAATTTCGCTTAGGCTCGTTAGATTTACCTCCTAAGTGGATTCTGAAGTGACAACCATAAAAAAGGTTCGCGAGAAAGGTTTTATTAGTGGAAAACATAACATTTAGACGAATCGTTTTTGAAGACGGCGGGATATTTGTTTACAATGGCTGACAATTCTAATAGTGCTCGTGAACATAGACAGGGTGAGTAACTACTCGCTGTAGGAAATGGCAGAGGATATCGCCGTTGGACAGTACAAACCCGGAGAATTGGTTGTTAGTTAGACTGAACTCAGCACTGGCAAAGTTGTGATTCTTTGTACCAGCAGCGATGTCCAAAGGTCATGTGAAGAATTTGTATATGGAAAATGATCTCCGCAGAAGGGAATTCCAGCTTCACGCTGTAAGGACTAGGATTCCGTCGACCTCTAATGAAAATGTTGCGGAGAGGGTGTTAGAAAAATAGACAATCTTCTACAGGAGTGTTAGGTACCGGCAGAGACATCATCAGATGCGTCTTTTCCTATAAATTTGTCTGGAATTATATCTTAGTGGAATATCGAGGAGATAATTGAACAATCAATGCAGGTGCAAAGCATAACCGGAAATGTGCTTGTCTGCGCAGCATGTTTGAATACACAGCAATCTAAATTTAATGTGTAATGTTCTTATCCATGGACCTCAGAGATGTGGTTAGGTTTGCGAGAAAGCTAGCGTCACATTTCACCCATAATGCCACTGAGGCCAGAGGTCTGGTGTAGCTAGCGTGATGCGGTCCCCCATGACGTATGTAAAGAACCCGTAAAATTTTGAAATTCAGATGCTCTTAGAGAGCATCTCCTACATTTCTGGAGGCAAATATTAATCATTTGTTTGGTAGAAGATTTATCTAGTTTACCTCATATTTTCATACTTTCTATGATCTATAAAACGGGGCCCAGTGACCAAACTGTGGTTACATTAGACACAGTACCTAACTAAGAATACTTAGGATGAATTGTAAGCCAGGATATTTGTAACTAATTGAACTGGAAGCTGGTGTTTGAGGGCAGTCGAGCTTATAACACGATATTCAACTGGTATTACATCTTAGAATGAATATTCTTAAATTGTTAAAATAAGTAGGCTGTGGGTCGCACATGTCACATACACCAAGTAGAAGAATAAATGACTTGTTAGGTTGGCTGGCCCCAAACTCCACCCAGCGAATTTTGTATTTCTACCCTTCATTTAACGATTTCCAATGCATTTTTGGAGCTCTTCAATGAAAGATATTTACAATACATGTATTACACTTTTGTCTGTTTGAAAACTTGGACATTTCTCATAATAGTTATGACGTATTTGTTATTCTAATTAATTCCAAGTATGTCTATGTTTATAGCAAATCCAGTCACAAAATATATAGCAATGGTCATTGTGTCATCTTAAACAGACAGGCATATTAAAGGCATAGCAAGACTCTGAGGTGTAGAATATTAAAAAAGGCACTCATTCTCTCTCTCACGCACGCACGCACGCACGCACGCACACACACACACACTCTCTCTCTCTCTCTCTCTCTCTCTCTCTCTCTCTCTCTCTCTCTCTCTCTCTCTCTCTCTCTCTCTCTCTCTTCTTTTAGTTTAGTTTGGCTACATCAGTCATGGTTACACTCGGCTGCACCTAGTCTTTGGTTACTTGTTGACTTGTGGAAGCTGTAGTTTGTCTTATTGCTGTTGATTTCATGTTCTGTGTTCATCGCTATCCTAGTCTCCTTCTCTATGCCAGTGTCTCTTCATACTACCACAAAATGCGGCCGTCGATGCAGAGATCATCATCATTTACGAGGCATAAGTCATTGGCTTGTTATTGCCTCAGTGTTATTTGTTATATTATGGCTTGTTCAGTCCAATTCAAAAAATCTTTCTCTGAGGTGGATTTATCCAGTTTGCTCTTGAATGATTTGACTGTTGTCACTTAAGTAGGTCTCCTCGAAACCTTCAGTATATCAGTGACATTAGGTTTAAGACTTTAGCTCTGTTTTGTGGAAATGCTATGGTGCCGATGGGTATTCCCCCGTGTCGGCTACACTCATGGTTGCACCCTGCTGCGCCTAGCATTTGTTTGCATGCTGAATTGTGTGGGCCGTGGTTGGTCTTACTGCTGATGTTTTGATTTTCTGTGTTCATCGCTATCCGAGTCTCCTCCTCTACGCTAGTGTCTCTTCATGCAACCACAAAGTGTGGACGTGGAAGCAGAGATGTATCTACTGGTCATTGGAATCGCTACAGAGCATATTCTTGTCTATACACAGGCTACTCCAAGATCAGTCCACTGTATTGGAAGAATTGCAGTATGACCTTGTGATGGGCTGGTATACGTTTGGCCTGTTCAGTCATATTCAAATGGTCTTTCTTTGAAGTAAATATCTAGTTTGTTCTTGAATGATTCGACTGTTGTTACTTCACCTATCGCAGCTGGCAATAAATTCCACTGTGATGCCACTCTGTTAGCGAACAAGTGCTTGCGATTATCCTTGTTGTTGCGCTTTATGTCGAGCTTGAAGCTATGCCCTCTGGTCTGTGTAATATTGGATGGCTCGAAAAAGTAGTCCTTATCAATATTATATAGACCCCTGATTAGCTTGAATGTTTCAATTAAATCTCCTCGAAATCATCTATATTTCAGTGATATTAGATTTAGGACTTTAAGTCTTTCCGTGTTGCTATACTCTTTGATTTGTGGAACGAGTTTAGTTGCTCGTCGTTGAACTCTTCCTAATAGCTGTGATTGCCTTTTCAATCTTGGTAACCATGCCGAGTTGCAGTATTCGAGAATCGACCTCACTAGAGACTTGTACAAGAGCGTGAAAGTAGATGGGTCAATGTTGGTAAATGTTTTCATGATTAGTCATATTGTCCTGTTCACCTTGGATACGATATTCCCTATATGTATATCAAAAGAAAGTTTTCTGTCAATATGCACTCCCAATACCTTTTCTACTTCTGACTTTGATACAGGATGCATACTGGGCCTATCTGTCATATAGTATTTGGTTTGAGGGTTGTTTCTGCCGAAATGTATGACATGCGTCTTATTTGTGTTGAAAGATAGTTGGCATATCTGTGACCACTTACACACTTTGTCAATGTTGTCCTGAATCTTACTGGTAGCTGGTTTGCCATATATCTTTGTGTCATCTGCAAATATATATATATATATATATATTTATATATATATATATATATATAAGAAAGTATAGGTCCCAGGACACTTCCTTGTGGCACGCCGCTGGTCACCTCAATCCAGGCTGATGTTGTGCCATTGATCCTTACTCTATGGCTTCTGTTACACCGGTAGTTTCCTATCCATCTTACTAATTTGCCATCAATACCATAGATTCTCAGTTTTGTTTGGAGTCATTGGTGTGGTACAGTGCCGAATGCCTTTGAGAAGTCTAAATATACTGCATCGACATGTTCATTTGAGTCAAGCTTGGCTGTTATATCTTCGAGGTATTCTAGTAGTTGAGTTTTACATGATCTATTATGTCTAAATCCATGCTGGCATTTGATAAATAGATTTGCTGTTTCCAGAAAATTTTTAATGCTGTCTTTTTATAAAAGACTCTATGACCTTACATAAGGTAGAGGTGAGGCTGATTGGCCTGTAGTTGCTTGGATCGTTTTTGGAGCCTTTTTGTGCATGCAGCATGCATTTGCCATTTTCCAGATGTCAGGTAATACGCCTTCTTCCAGAGACGTGTTAATGATTACGCATAGTGGTGTGTTAATCTCTTTAGCCACTTCCTTTAATAATCTCACTGGTATTTCATCCGGACCATTGCTTTCATTGGGGTTGAGTCCTTTCAATTTATTTTCGATGGCAATAGGTGTTATTATAATGTCTTTTAGTACAATACCATTGCTTCTGGGGCTAATGATTTGTGTAGAATGAGGATTTTCTGAAGTGAACATATTTGAGAAGAATTTGTTAAGAATGTTTGCTTTTCTTTCTCATCTGTAGACGTAGTGCCGTTAGATGGGTTACGTAGCTTGCTACTTGATGCTATAAGTGTGGGTGTAATTTGAAGTCACTTAGGGGCCGTGAAATTAAGACAAAACATTTTTGTCTCACTTTGGGGGTGGTCCCCGCAAACGTGGGGGGCCCTGTTCATATGCATTTGTTGCACTGCCTTAGGTTCGGTCACTGCATGAATGCAATTATTTCTAACAAATCTGTGCATGCCTCGCAAATTCCACAAAGTTCTGTTCAGGACAATACTCTTAACTCGGCATATACTTCCCTCAATTCAGAAGATGACCTATTGTCTACATCATACATAAACAATAACATCAGCGAAAACACTTCTTCCAGATTCGTCTAACCGAGGTTTCAATCAGCTGAGATGTTCCAAGTACAACACCCCTTCAGAATGCATACCACATATTGACGTGGTAACGGATTCAGTGAAACAAGGAATCTGGGAAGGCAGGGATGTTCATTTAGCATGTCTTTTCATCCCATGTCTTTTTAACTAACATATATGCCCCAAACTGTATCATTGCCATTGTCAGTTCTTGGCAACGACAGGCACAGTGTTGAAAAACAACAGCCTTAAAATAGAATGACACAGCAGAGACAACTCTCTATTGAGTATGGTCATGTGCATGGTGTGGTTCTATTCCCCGCTTTTGACTTCAATAGCAAAGCTATCAGAGTGGAAGAAAACCAGCTTTCACTCGACCATACACACCATATCAACCATTTAATAGGGGTGCATCAACTTCAGGTTAATAAAATAATAATAACAATGATAAATATAGACATCTAAGTGTTCAGTTGAAAGGCAATTAAATTTGCAATACTTATAATGCATGGTAGTGTGGCATATAGAACTGCAATAACATATATTCTGGGAAACCACGCCTTATATTAGACCTATCATCCCCTCGTGATAACGAAGACTATCAAAAGATTATTGTCATTTGGCATATGGTAAAATTGATGACGCTATCAACATAACTTAGTCATGAGGGGATGGGGATTGTCTCTGCAATACAGATATAGCAAATGCTTTTAAATTATTGTCCACTTTGTCTTCGCAATGGCATTTATTTTGCGATAAAAGGGGAAGTCGGTATTACTTTTATAAACGATTAGCGTTTGAATACATTCTTCCCCCAAGATAGTTGAGCTAAGTGAAGTTATCTGGATATTGGATAGTGAATATTCAATTTCCTGTAGCAGGATATTGAATATTCAATTTCCTGTAGCGAGATATTGAATATTCAATTCCCTGTAGCAAGATATTGGATATTCAATGTCCAGTAACGGGATATTGAATATTCAATTTCCTGTAGCGAGATATTGAATATTCAATTCCCTGTAGCAAGATATTGAATATTCAATTTCCAGTAACGTGATATTGAATATTCAATATCCTGTAGTGGGATATTGACTATTCAACATATATGCACCTGAGCTAATCAGCTGTGGGCTACCGTACATGAGGCAGGTCGAGGGGCGTGGCCTAGTGCTGACGTGGCAGCGCATTGGGCAACGCGATGGCTGATGGGCAACGTGATGGCGGACAGGCGGATGGATGAGGCGCCTGCGGTTATCCAAGTGGCGGTGGCGGCCAGCCCGCCTGGTGCCGCGTGCATACTGAGAGTATGGCAGAAGGGCAAGGCGAATTATATATCTTCGGTTGAATATTCAGTTGATTGGTGGGTGATGGATATTGGGTTATGGTGGGTGGGTGCGCGACTGGCTGGCTGGGTGGATAGATGAATTGATGGTTGGAGAAGGGGTGGGACGATGCGCCTGCTCGGTCCTCTACCGACAGCGAATTGCTCTGATCAGTGATACAGACTGCGCTGTGGTTAGCCGAGTGCCGCAGGCAGCCTGCCCACCTGGGGCCATGTGCATACCGTGTGCAGGATAGCATATGACAGTATGGCAAGGCAACTTTAATGTATTGATGGTGTGCCGCGGGTATTTAGAGGACTGCTTGAAATGATGCAATTAAAGATAGGCATGAGTTCAGCAAGGTATAACAATATATTTTGATTATTATTCAATATGCTGTGATGGGATATTGGATATTCGGCTGATTGGTGGGTTGATGGTTGGATGAAATGGAGTTGGTGTGGGTGGGTGAGCGGATGGCTGGCTGGGTTGGGTGGATGGATTAATGACTGGGTGGATATGTGGAGACGCGGCGGGAGCTGCTTGGTCCTCTATAGACAGTGTATTGTTCTGATCGTGTATACTGACTAAGCTGTGGTTATCTGAGTGGTGCGGATGACCTGCCCGCCTGGTGCCGCGTGTATACCGAGAGTATGTCAGTAGGGAAAGGCAGATCAAATATCTTCGGTTGAATATTCGGTTGATTGGTGGGAGATGGCCATTGAGTTGGGTGGGTAGGTGCGCGGGTGGCTGGCTGGGTGGATAGATGAATTGATGGATGAAAGGATGGCTGGATGAAGGGATGGAGGGAGGGATGGAGGGCGGGGAGGGAGGGAGGGGAGGAGGGCGGATGTGTGTGGGGGAGGGAGGGGAAGGAATGAAGGAAGGACGGCGTGCAGGCTGGCTGGCTGGCTGGCTGATGCGTGGTGGGTGGTGTGGTATGGAGTAAGGTGTTAGTATTGGTGTGGTGTGGGTGGGTGGGTGTGTAGGTGTGGTTTTGTTGGGAGGTGTAGATGGATGAATTGATGGATAGATGGATGGATGATGCGGGTGTGGATGATGTGTTGTGGAGCGTGGTGTGTGTGTGTGTGTGTGTGTGTGTGTGTGTGTGTGTGTGTGTGTTGTTGTGCGTGCGTGCGTGCGTGCCTGCCTGCCTGCCTGCCTGCGTGCGTGCGTGTGTGTGTGTGCGTGCGTGCGTGTGTGTGTACGTGCGTGTGTGTGTGTGTGTACGTGTGTGCGTGCATGCGTACGTGTGTGCGTATGTGTATGTGTATGTGTGCGTGCGTGCGTACGTGCGTGCGTGCGTGCGTGCGTGCGTGCGTGCGTGCGTGCGTGCGTGCGTGCGTGCCTGCCTGCCTGCGTGCGTGCGTGCGTGTGTGTGTGTGTGCGTGCGTGCGTGCGTGTGTGTGTACGTGCGTGTGTGTGTGTACGTGTGTGCGTGCATGCGTACGTGTGTGCGTATGTGTATGTGTGTGTGTGCGTGCGTGCGTGCGTACGTGCGTGTGTGCGTGCGTGCGTGCGTGCGTGCGTGCGTGCGTACGTGCGTGCGTGCGTGCGTGCCTGCCTGCCTGCCTGCCTGCGTGCGTTCGTGAGTGCGTTAGTGCGTGAGTGCGTACGTGCGTGCGAGTGCGTGCGTGCGTGCGTGCGTGCGTACGTGCGTGCGTGCGTGCGTGCGTGCGTGCGTGCGTGCGTGCGTGCGTGCGTGGATGGATGGAGGGAGAAAGGGAGTTGCGGGGAGAGGGAGGGAGTTAAGGATGGAGAGAGGGCCTAATGGATGGATGGATGGATGGATGTATCGATATATGGATGGATGGATGGATGGCTGGATGGATGGAGGGGTGAAGGGAGTGAGATAAGGAGCGAGGGATGGATGGCAAGATGGATGGGTGCATGTAGGGAGGGAGTTGGTGAGGGAGGATGGGTTAATGATGGAGGGAGGCGGGATGAACAGATGAATGGATGGATGGATGGATGGATGGAAGGGTGGATGGATGGATGGATGGATGGATGGATGAATGGGCTGGCTGGCTGGCTGGCTGGCTGGCTGGCTGGCTGGGATGGATGGATGGATGGACGGATGGATAAATGGATGAATGAATGGATGGATGATGCGTGGATGGACTGTGGTGTGGTGTGGGGTGTTGGTGTTGATGTTGGTGTTGGTGTGTGGTGTGTGGTGTGTGGTGTGGTGCGTGATGTGTGATGTAGGTTTGCTACTTGAGTTGTTAGAGTAGCGCATACACGCATAGAATAGATGTCTGCACACGTACGTTCGTCGGCGCCCCTACATTAGTGCATGTCTGTATGTGTGAGCGAAAACTTTCTTGTGCGCATGCGTGCGTGGATGAGTCCGTGTGTGCGTAGGTAAGTATATTGTATGCCTACGTAGTATTTCGAATGAATCGAATCAATGGTGAGTTTGGTCAGAAGAATAGAGATATGCACACTATTACAGCGGGGATATTGATTCCTGTCCTGGAGACATGTCTTGGAGACAGTATCGGAGGAGAGAGCTGGATATTACTGAAAGTACGAGCGAGTGCTGAGTTGTAGTTAATCTGGCCAAAGTTAATAATCTTGTTTGCGGACGGTATTACGGCATATGGAAGCTGCAGTGTTAACAGGGAACATGGGTGTGCTCGAAATATGCAAATCTAGATTGGAATAACATGAGTACCCTTCACAATACCGGAGGCACTCCATCACCAACTTCGTCCCAATAGTCTTAACCATATGAACATGAAGCTAAGATATTGCGCCAACAATGTAAGAAGCGCGCTGTATAATATTTGGAAACCAATTGGACTGCAGCTGATTGTGACCTATGACACCAATGGGTTGCTGTGAAAATATTGCATGGTGTATGCTTGTAAGGTTATCTGAAATACAAGTATTGGCGATTTGAATGTTTGAAGTGTTTAAGAGTTCGGTACCTGCAATGTTGGGATTGGATTAAACAGCCTATGATGATGATGCTGATGACTATGACGACGACGACGACGACACCGACGATGGCAATGATGGCTGTCGCGATGATGATGAGTGACTATGTTCTGTGGTGGGAAAGATGAAAACTTCATTCAGTTACAATCATTTTTTCTTCAACCATTTCCACGGTGTCCTATCCTCTACGAACGTCTTGAACTCCTTTTGGTTCTTTGTCATCTTTAGTGGTCCTCGATTACGTTCTTTGAGGTCTAAATACTTCGCGTCCTTGGTGTGGCGTCCTTTGCGGGCCCGATACATGTTGGCATCTACCACTGTAAGTTATAGTGCTTTCTGAGCAGGCGTATTTGAAGACCATGTCCGAGCATAGACCATCGCCGTTACGCTACCCTCACGGATAATGGTTCTGTGCTACTCAATTTGGAGAACATTGCAAGAGCAATCACCGTAGCTACCGCTTCCTGCTCACACACTACATTGAGAATGTCGTCCATTAAACGAAATGGTGGGTTTACATAAGTGTTGTTGTCGCCCCAGTCCTGTTGACTGAGTGCGTCCACACCAGCCGTATACGGATCCAGATATCTGCTGTTGTAAATGGGCAGCTTGTTGCTGTGCATATTCGCGAACCTGTCGATGGTGTGGGGGCCCCACTTTTTGTTTAACTTTCTGAACAAGCCTTGGTGGAGCGACCACTCGTATTGTTCCCGATACGTGATAACTGATCCGCGTCCACATTTTGACAGCCCGGTAAGTATGTGACTGTCAACTCGATATCGTGATTGTAGGCATGTGCCCATATTGCTAAAGCTATTGTGGTTAACTGAACGGGCGTACTGCCTAACTGGTCTATGTAAGGTGCACACGTTATATGGTCTGTTAATACCTGCACTTTCTGGTGTTGTAAGTGTTGGCTGAACGGCTTGATGGCATGGAGAACAGCCATCATCTGCCTTACATTCGAGGGTTGGTGGAACATTTTGTTGTTCCAATGGCCAGAAGCCTGAAATTCGCCTAATATGGCTCCCCATCAGGTTTGGGAAGCATCAGTATAAATTTGTTTGTTTACAATACGGTTTGAAATCGAACGGCCGTTCCAACTGCCAACCGCATTCAGCCACCACTCTAAATCTGCTATGTCACACTTACCCAACTGTAAATAAGTTTCCCAACTTGACCGTAATCGAAGAATTGGATACAAATTTCGTAAAAACAGCTTTGCTGGCAATATGGCTTTTGACATAGCAACACATTGTCCCGATATTCTGGCAATCACACGAGCTGTTGCGCCACCTTGTTTAATTAGACGAGCAATATCGTGTTTAAGTTTCTTTATTCTATCTGATGGATTTTTTTATCCAGGCGTATTTATTCGTTTGTACCGTGTGTAATTATATTGTAGCCAATATAGGTTTTTGTGTGTTCCGGGATTAATGAACTCTTATTCCAATTAATAATCCAACCCGGTTTCTGTAAAGTTGTTAACAGTATTTCCTTATGTCTTTCAATAATATCTGGTTGGGCAAACAATATGATATTGTCTACAAATATGGCTACTCTAAGCCCCTTCTCTCTAAGATGTTGAATTACAGGTCGTAAGAATTTGCAAAACAGATAAGGGCTGATATTTGCAACGAATGGTAATGTTTTGTATCTGTAATAATTACCGTCAAAATTAAATCCAAACCATTGGCGATTTTCCTCACATATGTCAACATGATAAAAACCATTTTAAAAATCAACTGTGATCATCTGATCATTGTATTGTGAAAACTTTATCACCGTGTTTATGTCTTCGTATGAAAACTTTGGAGGGTGACAAAATTGATTCAAATGATGGAGATCAGTCACGAGTCTAACTTGGTTACCTTTCTTAGGAACATATTTTATAGGGGAACACCAGCTGGTTTCGAAGTACAAAGTTCTATGACATCTTCGCATAATAAAGTGTTAATTAAAAAGTCGGTGTGTTTTTTATTAAACTGGGGATTTTCAAAATGAAATGGTTTTAGATTTGAATCAAAATCAATACGCGCGCCACGACTGACAATATTACAGGCAAAGTTACCAAGGTTTTTATTCTGCCATACTGTAGCACATTTCCGGAGCGACCCCGCTGTAAACGTATCTGTTCTCGCAAAACACATTTAAGTCTATTTTTAACCAACCGATGATAAATAAAATAGGTCACTCATTGGTATTGTTATAATACTGAGGCCGTTGGGTTGTGGGCCTAGCTGATGCTGCCTGCATATACACGTCTCGGCCGCGGCCGAAATATCCACCGTAATTCTTGTTATACGGTCGTCTAGGTCTGTACTGAGTAAACCCCCCTCTCTCAAGGTTACCGATGGGGGGGGGGGGGGGGTGGCGGGAGGTGACGTCTGTACCGATAACATTAGATTTCGCCTGTGTCGATCAGACAGACCAGATTTCTACTGTTATACATTTCAAAATAATCTGACACATCTCTGTTATGCTTAGCTTTAACCAATAATGAGGAATATTTGTCCTCGAGAAACTGAAGGTTTGCTAACAAAACTAAAATCGCATCATTATGGTCTGATTTAGAAATTTGTTCTTGAGAACACCGGCCAATTTTTAGAGCAGTTTCAACGTACCTGGCGCTTCTATTGATTACCTCGTGCGTTCCTTGGTCCTCTTTCCGTATGCATTTACGGCTACCATATAGTTTCCAGCCAACCGGTAGTTGAACTCCAGTTAACCCATCTTTGATGGAGGCGTATGTCGCCTGTAAATCCACAGCTGCGGCGCCTGCTACAATCGGAGCGCCGGGACCGAGGTGACCCGAATCTGGGTCAAACGTCTGCGCTGACGAGATCGTTTCGTTCTGAATATGGCCTGCTTGATGGCCGCCTGAATTTGAAAAATCTGGTATCAAATCAGTTTTACGTATTGCATTTAAGCTGTCAAATTTTACTTCTAAACCCTTTACTCTCTGTGAGATTGACTCTATCTCGGTTTGAAAACTTCTTAAACTTTTATCTACACTTGTTAATTGTTCTGAAAGTGTGTCAAATTGCTCCATAACGCGACAGCATGAACTAGCCCAGTGAAGAAGCACTTGGCAAAAGACCCGGATATACGGCAACTATTGTTGCCGTCACATGACTAAATCTAGTTTAGCTACCTACAGGTATAAAAAACCTTTGAACATGAGGGTCACATCGTTTCGTGAAAATTGGCATAGAAATACAAAATTACCATTGAATTACACCATTTGGTAAGTTCGATGTAACAAAAAGGCTTTATTTCCTTGAGTCTTTCTTCTTTGGTCAGTTTCTTGTCCTCAGCGAGTGCCTTTGCCTCCGTCAGGTTCTTCTTGGTTGTCAGTGTATTCACTACGGCTTCATTTAGATCCGTATATAGCACACTTAGAAGGTTTGTGCAGTGGCGTCATGTACGACTTTTGTAGCTATTGGCACTGAGTACAGTAACTGCCAAGAGTCTTTATGCGGGGGTATCCTTTGTATTTGAACCATTAAGAATTCTCCTGGAAACACTTATGTAATTGCTAAATATTTCTTTGGAAGAAAAGCTAAACACTATAAATAATTTACAATGTTACTTATTTGCAAAAAGATGGACACAAGTAGCATTACCAGCTTTTGGTAATATTTTAAAATTTTCAAAACAATTATCTGGTGCTTTGAAAATAGTTGTGAGAATATTAATGGGTTTAATTCTGAAAGTATGGTGAGAGATGTCACTATAATGAGAAAATCAACCATCATGCATAGGGCAAGTGACGTTTATTACGGTGTCCATCGACACGCTATGAAGCTATAGCCAAGACCATCCTGGCGATCATGCACTCGGTATAGTTCGAATTTACAAGGAAACTTGTTATGAAGAGGCATTACCTTATCCACCAAATGTGACACAAGTACAATCTAATACCTGGCACTTGAATGAAAACCTTTTGGACTATGGTCCAAATTTGAATTAGTCAAGTTTTAATGAAGGCACGCGCATTAGCATCTCAAATTTGTAGTTATTCACTTAAATTGCGTTGAAATTTTTTTGTCTTCAATTTAATTCTGAGACACTTGAAACAGGAATCTTGTCACATATGTAAGTGCAATCGCCATTATGAATCTCATAGATTTACATAAACAGACAACTAGGCATGAATAGTGTAAATAATATGCGATATGTATGATTACTGTATTCTGCAGCTGTAGTAGTAGAAACATCCTACAGCCACAAAATCAGTCCTTTGTCACTTTTGCCCACGGTGTCTTGTTCTCAGCCGAAATCATTAGCTTTCTAGGGCATCTTTGATCTACGAATCCATAGCTTCCAGATGGACTGAAAAGCTATGGTGCAGCGTGCAGCAATGTCAGCGATACTGCAAAGCAGTGAGCCCAGGATTTTACTTTTCCTCCATGCCTCGCCGCCACGAAGTGGATCGTCATTTTCTATAGTTCCATGCTTTGTAGATAAGTATATGTGTATGAACTCTGTCCTGGATTCATGCTATACGTTACAAATAAAGCATCCAATAATTGCATGCCATTGTGACAGCGAATTGCCATACGTTGGGATGACAAAGCTTATTGACGAACTATCTTCATCATGTCTATTTGTATGTAATTACATTCATTCATTCATTCATTCATTCATTCATTCATTCATGCATATGACAAAATCAATAGATTCCCACCTGCAGCCTGTGCTGGTTCCCAAGTTTGTGATTTTGCGCCATGTTTTACGATTCTGCATGTAGCACATAAACTTACTAGCCCTGTTATCATGATCGCTTATATAGACCCTACAGGATAGGCGTGCGTTTGTATCGGCCCGCACGGCAGAACTGTCATGCCCATTGTCATCACTCACTGGTTTCCATACATGAAAAGTGACTCCGCCCCTTGGAGTCATATTAAGGTTGTTGCGACCGTAAAGCTTCGCATCCACTTTGTAAGAAAATGACTCAGAAATGAGGATAAATTGTAGCGATACCCATTTATAAATATATCATTGGATTGCATTATTCTGCACATGCTTGTACTTTGGGATGAATTACGACCGCGTTGTCGGAATAAAAAGGTTGGAATTGTCTTTATCAGCACGCATGACCTAAGCTAAGAGTCCCCTTAGTACTAAGAACGGATTAATCATACATCAGATGGGTAGTTGCACAGGGACAACCATCCTACCGCACGCCGGTGAACGTGTTGAATAACATATTATAATAAATGATAACTTAAAATATTGCTTGTAGTGACAATTTCATATAGCTTATGCAAATCATGATAGACACCCTCTGCCAAATCTAAAGGTCAAATGTTCATTTATCCAATAACATGTTCTTGATATGTCAACTGACAGAATGTCGCTTTTCGAAAGTAGCTGAACAATGCAATTTTGGGGAACTTATAAATGAACTTGACATCTAAATAATGTAGAATAATGTAGAATAATAAATCACGAGTCCAAATTTGTGTACATATCTGCCTTCTACGTACATACCCATCAACGTATTGCTATAGAATGGTGATTAAATTTACCAATGGGAATCGTTTGGTCTAGGGCTAAATGTATCTAATTATTAATAAACGTCCATAAGAAAGCAAATTAAAAATATTGAATTCAGGAAACTAAGGTGTTATACAATAAGTGAGGTAACCGACCGTACCTGTGTGGAGAATATAGATGACCCGATCATCTGCTCACAACTAATAGAATGATTGACAACATGAATGCACGGTTGGTCATGATTGGATACCGGCTACAGTGTTCATACGGACATGACTGGTCACCTGTGACCACTATTAGGCGGATATACGACACGATCACGTGTTAACACCAATTTGATAGACGTGGATGGTCACCGTTTATCAATATGTGACGAGTGGTCGACCTAAATATGATGTATGGTAATAATTGGTCACTATTAAAATACGGATGGACACTTATGGCCAGTAATACTAAGAAGCATGACGTAAATGGAAGTTTATGGAGATAACGTACATTTATTCTGTCCACAGCCTTACAATGGCCAGGGAGCAAGCCGAAATTTGATACTCTTTGTTGGCCGACTTTTACGGACAGCGGCGACGTATTACACATCTTGTGTAGTGCATCGTTATAAATTATGCTGCCTGGCCATCGGTGCCCAGTGATTGTGTGTAGGTGTTTGCGGTGGCAGGCATCGACCTTGTCTAGGGCTGCCTTCGGAGCTCTCCAATTGTTACAGTTATACAGCATCAAGGATACGCAGGTTACATTGTATAAACGTAGCCTTTTTATCAAGGGCATCTTTGATCTACGAATCCATAGTTTCCAGAAGAACTGGAAAGCCATGTTTCCCATAATGCAGCGTGTCAGCCAGTGAGCAGAAGAACTGCAAAGCTATGTTTCCCATGACGCAGCGTGTCAGCCAGTGAGCAGAAGAACTGCAAAGCTATGTTTCCCATGATGCAGCGTGTCAGCCAGTGAGCAGAAGACCTGGAAAGCCATGTTTCCCATAATGCAGCGTGTCAGCCAGTGAGCACAGGATTTTACTTTTCCTCCATGGTTCGCCGCCACGAAGTGGATCGTCATTTTCTTTAGTTGTATGCTTTGCAGATAGGTATATGTGGGTGTACTCTGTTTTGGATTCATTCATAAAGAGGTTCTCGATTTTTAGTTTGCTTGCAGCTATTGGGAGAAGTTCGTCAATGGGTGTCTTTTCCTCGTCTATGAAGTCCACATCCTCAGCATATTCCATCTCTAGCGGCATACCCAGTATCGACACTGGTTTTTTTGGTCTTGTGGAACTTTTCCACATGGATTTCAAAGCAGCAGCAAGGTAACAGGTGAAACACACAGGGGATAGACAATCTCCATGTGGGGAGCCGATTGATGTCTCAAACTCTAGAAACTTCACTGACTTGACTCGTACTCTCAGCTTGGTGTCTGCAAGTAGTAGTCTCACTAGTCGTAGGTCATATTCAATTGGCTTGGCGTAGTACATCTAGGATCTTTGAGCGGTTATTTGTGTCGAAGTTTCATGACAAGTCAATGCCCATTCCGTGGAAATCCCAGTGCTTGGACATGGCTACTGACACAAGCATGCGTTGAGCCCATACAATGCCTGCGCAACTGAGTCCACGTTTGAAGCCACTTTGACATGACCCGATCTTGTCTCGGATGCGGCATAGAATAATATTGGATAGGATTTTCTGTATGTTTTTGAGGAGCACAATGGGCTGCAGATTGGCTGGGGTCAGGAGGCTTCTTCGGCGTGGGTAGTGCGATAAGGGTGCCTTGGCATACAGCGTCGATGGTAAGGTGGTGCATAAAAGCTGAGTTGATTAGGTGAGTGATCGGTTTTGAGATAATGCCACTTGCATAATTATTTGAATAGTCCATTGCTCATCCAGATATACATCTGTTTTTCAGGGATTTAAGTGCCTTCTCAACTTCTGGTGTTTTAATTGGTGATAGTAATGGCCTGGGGTCTCCTGAGAACGGGTGCAAGGGCTCGTCATCGTGGTCAGTGACATGTTCTTTGAACTATTCTCGAATCGCCTCGGCTTTTCCCTGGTCAGTCCCGATAAAGTGTCCTTCAGAGTTGTGTACAGCGAGTGGTGATGTGTAGTCAGTAACTCTCAGATCTTAGGCTGCCAGAAACATTTTGTGACAGTCATCCATGGCAGTGATTTCATTTCATTTTAAGCGTTCACTAATGTGGCAAACGCCTACGTACCATCACTGGACGCCGATGGCAAGACAGCATAATTTCCAATGATGCACTATACAAGATATGTAATATGTCGCCGCTGTCCGTAAAAGTCGCCCAGCAAAGATGGTCCATGTTTGGCCATGTGCTAAGGATGCCAGAAGAGACACCACCACAGAGAGCCATGGAATTCTCCCGACTCGGAGCCAGCAAATACAAAGCCAGGAGAGGACGTCATTGCATAAATCGGCTAAGCGTGCTACGAGGTGACCTCAAGAAAGCAGGACTCGGTACACTCAACTCAAGAATGGACCTGAGGAAGCTAAGGATTTCGGCTGATGACAAGACACAGTGGACAAAAGCGAAGAAGGACAGATTGCAGCTGTAGGATGTTTCTATTACTACAGCCGCAGAATACAGTAATTATACATACAGTTCCACCAAATTACAATAATATTCCTACTGTTTACAAAGAGCAATTTGGAGCCTTACTCACATCTACAAGAGGAATATCGCCACCAGAATGTTGGCAATATGCTTTAAAGCAACAACTCTGGGCCAATGATAATATTCGTTTTAATAATTCTGTTATATATTTACCCTCTATATCCAAACAGGGCATTCGGTTTCTAAGTGATTTGATAAAGCAGAATTCCAGAAAATGGATTTCTATGAATGAACTTTCACGAAGAAACATCAATTAGAAATATTGATGTATAAAGGTTGCTCGTTCGCATAAAATATGCTGTTCCTGCTGATTGGTTTCAGTTAACAAATACACATGCTAACTGTTATAATTTTCAACCATCACTAGTCCTGAATGATGAACTTATTAATTATAGACAACGATCTAAGGATTGGTATCACAACTTAAATTTAAGTCAGGTAAAGTCTCCAGTGGCAATTAATGCATGAGAAAATGTGAGCCAAATAACTGGAAATCAACATGGAAAGCGCCATCTATTCTCACTTTATTATGATGCACGTGATTTAGCATGGCGTCTGTTGCACCGACGTTTGTGGATCGGACATTTGACATGCAAATGTGGAATTACAGTGTCTGGCAGATGTTTCCTATGAAACATTGAGGAAGAGACAATAAAATATTTATTCACTCAGTGTTCTATAGCTATTTCCTTTGGGGAATTCACTAAAAGGATTCCTGCACAATTTGGAATCAAATTAACACCTGATAATTTATCAAAGGAAGCAATTTTATTTAGGGATTTATCTACTATGAAATGCAAGATATTAAAATGTGAGAAAGAATTGATCCTGTGTGTTT
This sequence comes from Chaetoderma sp. LZ-2023a, assembly GCA_034401795.1. Lineage (NCBI taxonomy): Eukaryota > Metazoa > Mollusca > Caudofoveata > Chaetodermatida > Chaetodermatidae > Chaetoderma > Chaetoderma sp. LZ-2023a. Next base: position 22,970,965 of record CM067374.1, read on the forward strand.
TATCGCTAGTACTGCATGCTCTCTGGACACACAGGTATTCAGTGGTCAAAAACGCATTGGCAGGAAATCACCAAATCCTATTGGTGCAATGTATTCATAATGAATTTTATAGGTTGGCACATTGTGAAAGAAAACTGTGGTTCCGAAATGTTTGGTGTCAGAGCAATTTAGTCTCTGCAGAAAAATGATGTTTTAATGATATTACTCTATCTTGTGTTTTAGAACTGAAATATATGCTTTAAGCCTTTAACTTCCATTGATAACAAAATGCTCACAATAAATTAATAAACCTACCGGTCATGAATCGGCTTAATGGCGTCATTGAGTAATGGTAACTTACCGCTGCTTATTGCTGAGTTGCTTCAACACTTGTTGATGAACTATGCTCGCTATTTGGGCCTGCTACGCAGTGTGCAAATAGTAATGATTTTGTTGAATTATGCTATGTTATTAGCTCTTTATTAAGCTTGTTTTCTATGTAGTTATGCCATGATTGTGGTATATAGTATTATATTCTTTCAGCCTCCACTGTTTTGAATGTTATTCGCGGGATATTATTAATCAAGCCTGCTATTTCACCAGATTTTTAGGGGTGTTTGCAAGCCTTTTTTTAAAGGAGTACCTCCATGAAGTTTATCCGACTGCGTCAGCGTCGGATTTTCAAAACGGTAGTAGTAGTAGTAGTAGTAGTAGTAGTAGTAGTAGTAGTAGTAGTAGTAGTAGTAGTAGTAGTAGTAGTAGTAGTAGTAGTAGTAGTAGTAGTAGTAATAGTAGCAACAGCAGAAGCATCAGCAGAAACAGCGTCGCCAACGTCGGCAGCGTCAGCAGCAGCGGCATTTATATATTGGTGCTGGGGTCCAGTTGAAATGTGCCTTGGTTACTGATGCTATGCAGAATTGCCGCTGGATGGAGGTTCGATTCCCGACTGGCGAATTTGTGATAAACAAAGTAAACTAACTGGTGCATTCCGTGGGCGAGGTTAGCACAGATATTGAAGCCATCACGTTGCCAGTTTGGTAAAAAAAACACCTAAGCAAAACTACTGCTGGCAGTGACGCGGTGGAGACTGGGTGAGGGCCTGGAAAACACACCATATGGTGTGCATTCAAAAGATAGTCCCATGTGAATTCGTCAGTGTATTAGTATATCCGCTATGCGAAAGCTGGTCTGCTACACTAAGATAGTTGTCTTTTCGCTGTGTTTCTGTGGTAAGATGCGGGGTTTACTGATACTATGCGGAATTGCAGGATGGCGGTCAATGGTGATCAACAAAGTAAACTAATAGGTGCATTCCGTAAACGGATTTAGTACCGAAATTGAAACCAAAGCCATTTTTATCATGACCAACTGTATGCATATTTGAATACCCACACACCAGTTTCAAGTATCCTTGATGTTGTATAGCTGCAACAGCTGGACAGCTGCAAAGGCAGCTCTGGATAAGCTTGATGTCTTCCACCGCAAACTCCTCTACACCATCAATAGACACCGATTGCTAGGCACCATAATTTCCAACGATGCACTATACAAGATGTGCAATACATCGTCGCTGTCCGTAAAGGTCGGCCAGCAAAGATTGTCTGTCCATGTTTGGCCATGTACAAAGGATGCCAGAAAATACCAGCACAGAGTGCCGTGTAATTCGCCCTACGAGGAGCTAGCAAATATGCATAAATATGCAAAGCGTGAGGCGAAATGACCTCAAGAAATCAGGACTCGGTACACTCAGATCAAGAATGGAATTGAGGAAGCTAAAGATTCTGTCTGAGGACAAAACACAATGGCCAAGAGCAAAGAAGCACTGATTGCAGCAGTGTAATGTTTGTACTACAACAGCCACAGAATACAATAATCATACGCCGCTTTCAAGAGAGCGCTGAAAGTATTGTCAAATAATTTGACAGAAATTAACTGTCGCATCAACTCTCTGTCAAGCTCAAAGAAAGAGACGTCAGGCTAATTCGGAATGAATCGTGTTTGTCAGAAACTGACATGCCATCTGATAATTTAGAGTTATCGTAGTTACCTGAGCATGGTAAAAAAAGGAACGTGTTATAAAATGCGCCATCGACGTGGTAAAGATTCCTGCTGACAGGTCCATATCGAGACGTACTCAGCCTAATCCGCGTTGACAAGATTATTGATGACTCTGAGGTACAAAGTCGCGCAAAGATAATTTCAGTTTGGACGGCTTCGTGAGCACTAAGCCGTCGACTCTAAGGTATTCAACACTAATTCAACCAAATGGTTCAAAATGTCGCCATTGCATCACCCAATGATATGTTTGTGATGCTGGCGTTATAGCGGTAAGCAATGTTTCCACTTTTCCATGCAATAGATGAATCTAATCTGTCACTCAAATATATGACGTCATAATGAATTGCGCCACATGCAGGTTGACGTCACAATCAATTGCATTATGAATCATGTTTCTAAACGCAAACGTTTAATAGTCCTTCAAGTTGTAAGAATTGTATGGAAAGTGAGATTTAGGGAGTTCATGGTTCGATCGACCCCAACATTGGCAAAGCGTGGGCAGCGATTAGCTAGAGATGGATGGGGCAAAGCTAAAACAGGTTCAATCCATTACCGTTCCACATTTAATATCTGAACTCTCTCTCTCTCTCCCTCTCTCTCTCTCTCTCTCTCTCTCCCTCCCTCCCTCCCTCCCTCCCTCCCTCCCGCCCTCCCTCCCACCCTCCCTCCCCCTCCCTCCCTCCTACCCTCCCTCCCTCACTCACTCACTCACTCACTCACTCACTCACCCACCCACCCACCCACCCACCCACCCACCCACCCACCCACCCAGCCACACACCCACCCACCCACCCACCAACCCACCCACCCACCCACCCACCCACCCACCCAACCACTCACTCACTCACTCACTCACTCACTCACTCACTCACTCACTCACTCACTCACTCACTCACTCACTCCTCCCCTCTTTGTCTCTGTCTGTCTGTCTGTTTGTCTGTCTGTCATCAGCATATTCCATCTCTAGCGGCATACCCAGTATCGACACTGGGTTTTTTGGTCTTGTGGAACTTTTCCACATGGATTTCAAAGCAGCAGCAAGGTAACAGGTGAAACACACAGGGGATAGACAATCTCCATGTGGGGAGCCGATTGATGTCTCAAACTCTAGAAACTTCACTGACTTGACTCGTACTCTCAGCTTGGTGTCTGCAAGTAGTAGTCTCACTAGTCGTAGGTCATATTCAATTGGCTTGGCGTAGTACATCTAGGATCTTTGAGCGGTTATTTGTGTCGAAGTTTCGTGACAAGTCAATGCCCATTCCGTGGAAATCCCAGTGCTTGGACATGGCTACTGACACACTCACTCACTCACTCACTCACTCACTCACTCACTCACTCACTCACTCACTCACCCACCCACCCACCCACCCACCCACCCACCCACCCACCCACCCACCCACCCACCCACCCACCCACCCACCCAACCACTCACTCACTCACTCACTCACTCACTCACTCACTCACTCACTCACTCACTCACTCACTCACTCACTCACTCACTCACTCACTCACTCACTCACTCACTCACTCACTCACTCACTCACTCACTCACCCACCCACCCACACATCCACACACCCGCCCGCCCGCTCGCTCGCTCGCTCGCTCACTCACTCACTCACTCACTCACTCCTCCCCTCTTTGTCTCTGTCTGTCTGTCTGTTTGTCTGTCTGTCTGTCTGTCTGTCTGTCTGTCTGTCTGTCTGTCTATCCCTCCTTCCCTCTCTCCCTCCCTCCCTCCCTCCCCTCCATCCCTCCCTCCCTCTCTCTCTCTCTCTCTCTCTCTCTCTCTCCACCACCCCCCCCCCTGAGATTAAACGGAATTACCGCCATGCGTTCACACGTTCTTCTGCAATAATATCTAACGCAAACTGCATGGGACTTTTCGCTTTGTATTCTGAAACACATTTGACTAATTCTCCTTGTTGGCCTCTGTGGCAGTGACTTGGTATTTCTTAGGACCACACAAAACACGATATACGTTCGACCAAGAGGTGTGATGCCGTCACGGGCACTGCGTCTATGTATCATCGCTGAGGAAGTTTTATTCATGCATTCTTCTGGCGATATTGGATGGAAGAAGGAAAGCTATCAATCATATTCATATGTGATAGATTGTCTTACACGTCATCGCGATATGATAGCAAATGTATAAAGTTTGAACGATTGAAACCACGATATCGGTTTTAGAGAGAAACATTGTCTTCCGATATGGCGGAACTGACAATGACAGGAAAATGAAAACAGTTTGATAAAGCTCATATTTACAAAGAAGATAAACGTTTATAAGAAGATTGATTGCACTAATGGTAAATTAGTATACCGAAAATATATGTTATAATTCATTCATGCCAATAGTAGAAATACGTAGACACTGTGCTCTGTTAAAATCAGTACAGCTCATAAACAAGTGAACGTGTTTCCAAAACAAAACACAGAAGTATGCTAGTGAAACAATTTTGAAAACGATCTTAGAAACTTTCTGTTTGATAATTTGGACATAATTTGATTGGAAGCAATTCTTGCCTTAGGATGGATCGCTCGTTTTCTACCATTGTACATGCCTAACTCAGTTGTGCCAAATCCCAGGCTGGGAAAGCAGTTCGCTGTCAGAGAATGCCTCAAGTGTCTAGACTTGGACAATTGCCTTAATTTGACACTCCGACTGAGGATAAATTTTCTATGAATTTAGTTGTTCAGCCACAACATGATTTATAATTGAGCGCCCGAGTTAATTTCCGAGTTAAATTTCGGTCCTTCAGCAATATCTAGTATCTGAAAACGTATATCGATTCCATGGGTATGCTATAGGCTGCGAACAGACGATGCCTGGTCGTTTCCCCCTCCATATGTACGCATTCATGAGGGAAGACGTCATAGTCTTGACTCAAGTCCCAGTTCGACTCTGTCCATAGCTCTACTCTCTGGAAATAGTTTGCCAAATAGCAGGTCCCATTTGTATGATTTCACAGCAATACGGACCTGTTAGACTTGACATGGTCACCTAGTGTCCAGACAAGTGGGCAGCTCCTCTCTTAGCCGATCATTAGTCCAGTCTGCGTCACCGTCACATTTGCATATGACCGAGTCCTCGTGCTTATCAATGTTTCACCTTTGAATATAGTAGTTTGGAACATTGAAACACACTAGGTGATACTGAACAGATACCACATCTTTCGAGAGTAGTCCTTCCGACATGAGGCCTATATACAGGATCTCAGGACATGGGGCCTGAGACAGGGGAGCATGAGACAAGGGAGCCTGAACCAGGGGAGACTGAGACAGGAGAGCCTGATACAGGGGCTATATACAGGATCTTAGGACATGGGGCCTGAGACAGGGGAGCATGAGACAAGGGAGCCTGAACCAGGGGAGACTGAGACAGGGGAGCCTGATACAGGGGAGCCTGAGACAGGGGAGCCTAAGACAGGGGAGCCTGAGACAGGGGAGCCTATCTTGAGTTGTTGTACACTCCTCCATGAACATAGTCTTTGGGACTAATGGAGGTGCTACAGATCACGTTACAGACATAATCTTAGAAACAACCACAAGAAACCATTCTGCTGTTCCAGCAACGACCTCATAGAGAACATCTTCCAGATACAATGATTGTCATTGTGATCTTCGGCAAATCATTCCATGAACTATCTCAGCTATTCTCATGAGCCATTGGCAATCACAGATAAAGCTGATTAGTATGCTTTCTGGTTAGGCACTTGTCCGGCAGCTTAACCTGTACCACACTCTTTAACGGGATGCGGGTACGATACATGCAAGGCTAACACAACCTTGCTTAGTCGCAATAGATGGCCATGACATCCATTCCACAGGGACACCAATGGTAATGAAGCCTTACTTTGTAAGCAACCAGAGGGACACAGACGCCATTCAACACTATCAATACTTTATGGTAGTATATAGCCTTATCATTTTACAAATGAACTGGTTATTTAGATTGGGTGATGGGAAAACATCAAGAATATGGCATTCGTGGGATTTGGTATATGCTACGGTTTTCATGTGTGGCTTGACATAGATTATTAGGTTCGGAGACCAATTACGACAACATAAGAATAAAGTAATCGAATATGTTTTCAATCCATCCATTTATCCATCTAATTATTATCTGTTCACATATCAATGCCGTTCATTTATCTAATCGTTGATTTTAATGCATATTCATGTTCTCCAAGAGCGCCGCCATTAGTTATATATCAGCCACATCTCTCTCCTCCCCCTCCCCCCTCCCCTCTCTCCCTCTCTCCCTCCCTCTCCCCCTTTCTCTCTCTCTCCCTCTCTCTCTCCCTCTCTGTCTCTCCCTCTCTCTCTCTCTCTCTCTCTCTCTCTCTCTCTCTCTCTCTCTCTCTCTCTCTCTCTCTCTCTCTCTCTCTCTCTCTCTCTCTCTCTCTCTCTCTCTCTCTCTCTTACTCTCTCTCTCTCTCTCTCTCTCTCTCTCTATCTCTCTCTCTCTCTCTCTCTCTCTCTCTCTCTCTCTCTCTCTCTCTCTCTATCTCTCTCTATCTCTCTCTTACTCTCTCTCACACTCTCTCACTATCCACCTATATGGCAGTCATCCACAAAATAATATTCAGGATATAATTATTGTAAGATTGGTGTCTATTTAGATAATCTTTCTTTAGAGTTGTCTCTGGCAGCAATGGCCTCCAGTCAATTTAAGTCAAAATATAGTATGTTTTATATTGTTCTAAATACATGTGCAATTATTTCTCAGCTGTACATTTACAGACCGAAATTATCATCGTTAACGGATGATTATTTGATAGTCATTCTAAACAATCTTTACGAGGATTTGTTGATAATTTTGAAAGTAATTGGAAATCGTTTCTGATCACCTGTATGTGAAATAATGCCAGAACTAAGATTTATTCACGAGGACGATATCTGGTTCAAGTTCAACGGAACGCCCTAAAGGTTCTAATCTGTGACGCAACAAAATAAATCTAGGATACACTTCAAACAAACAAAAAGCGTACAAAATGTAAATGTATATATCTGTGCGTATGTCCGTCTGTCTGTCCGTCCGTCCGTCACGCTATATCCTCCAAACCCTTGGGTGGAATACAACCAAATTTGGTATGTTGGTATTCCATATCGTGCATATGTATGTGCAAGACAATATTTATATTTGGCTCTGACCCCAGGGGGAGCGAGGCAGGGTCAAAAGGTCAAATCACTTGTAACTCAACTGCTCTGAAACCGTTAGACGTGGCTCAACCAAATACAATAATTAAGTTACTCATATGATTGTGGAGTGCACACAGGCATATATATGTGGCGCCACCCACAGGGGGTATGGGTGTGGGGGAGGAGGGGTGCAGGGGAGGGTCAAAAGGTCAAATTTGAACTTGTGGAAATTGATGATAACGCATCTCCTCCGAAACCGTTGGACATAATTCAACAAAATTTGGTATATGAGGTACCCATATCAATGTGGAGTACATGAGAACATTCAAATCTTGTCCCGTCTGCCAGGGGTGGGTGGGGGATGAGGTCAAAAGGTGAAAAGTTGATTGTAATGCAGCTCCTCTGAAACCAGTGGGCGGAATTCCACTAAATTTTGTATGTGAGTTACCCATATCAATGAGGAGTGAATAAGAACATTTACATTTGGTCCCGCCCACGTTGGGTTGGGAGTTTGGGGTCAAAACTTCAAGAAATTAATTGTAATGCAACTCCTCTGAAACTGTTTGACGGAATTCAATCAAATTTGGTATGTAAGTTACCCATATCAATGTGGCGTGCATGAGCACATTTAGATTTGGCCCCACCCACTGAGGTGGGTGGCGGTGGGGGGGGGGGGGCGGTCCAAGTGTCAAGAATTGATTGTAATGCAACTCCTCATTGGACGTAATTCAAACAAATTTGGTATATGAGTTACCGATATCAACGTGGAGTAGATGAGCACATTTACATTTGGCCCCGGCCTCAGGGGTGGTGGATAAGTAAAAAAGTCATGAAATTGATTGTAATACAACTCCTCTCCTCTGACACTGTTGGACGAAATGCAACCAAATATGTGAGTTACCCATGTGATTGTGGATTGCAAAAGACATTTATACTTGGCTCCGCCATCCCCCCCCGCCGCCCCCACCCCCACCCCCATACACGCCCTACCCCACTCCCCACCCTCCCACCCCCACAAGGGGTGGGTTGTAGGGTGGGGTCAAAAGTTCAAAGCATTGCATTAAAATATACTAAGGGCGAGTTTAGGTCCCTAGTAGAGTAGCTACTCGAGCTACTAGAGTAGCGCATACATGCCTAGTGCATTAAAATATACAAAGCGTGAGCTTAGGCCCCCTACTAGAGGAGCTACTTGAGATGCTAGTAGCCCATAAACGCCTAGAATAGGCGTGCGTGCAGACGTGTGTATCTGCCTGATTGACTGCCAGCACGCGTGCATTAGTATGTGTGAGCGGGAACCGTGCGTGTGTGACTGCCTAATTGACTGCCATCGCGTGTACATTAGGGCGAGCGTGCGTCTGTGTGTGCATGTGAGCGTGCGTGTGTGAGTCCGTGCGTGCCTGGTTGTTCGCTCTTCGTTCGTACCTATTTGTATGCGTACGTAGTAATTTCGAATGAATCGTATCAATGGTGAGTTTGATCAGAAGAATAGAGACATGCACACTATTACAGCGGGGATATTGATTCCTGTCCTGGAGACATGTCTTGGAGACAGTATCGGAGCAGAGAGCTGGATATTACTGAAAGTACGAGCGAGTGCTGAGTTGTAATTAATCTGACTAAAGTTAATAATCTTGTTTGCAGAAGATGTTATGGCATGTGCAAGCTGCAGTGTTAAGAGGGGACGTGGGTGTGCTCGAAATATGCAAATCTAGATTGGAATAACATGAGTACACTTCACAATACCGAAGGCCCTCCGTCACCAACATAACTTATTGCATATTCGTCCCAACAGTCCTAACCATATGAACATGAAGCTAAGATAGCGCGCCAACAATGTCAGAAGCGCGCTGTATAAAAGTTGGAAACTAATTTGACTGCAGATAATTGTGGCCTATGACAGCAATGGGTTGCTGTGAAATATTTCAAGGCCTATGCTTGTATGGTTATCTGAAATGCAAGCATCTGCGATTTGAGAGTTGGCAGTGTTAAACTGGTTGACAACTTGCGTAAAAGGTTGGGATTGGATAGACTTAGCAAGACGAGGATGACACTGACGATAACGATGCAGTTGACGATGATTATGATAGCGATGGCAATGATGGCAATCGCGATGATGATGAGCGACTATGTTCTGCAGTGGAAAAGGTAAACAATTCATTCAGTTACAATCAGTTTTTCTTCAACATTTTCCACGGTGTCCTGAACTCCTTTTCTTTCTTTCTCGTCTTTAGTGATTACAGATTACCTTCTTTGAGGTCTAAATACTTAGAGAGCATCCTTTGCCTGCCTGATACCTGTTGGCATATACTGCTGCAAATTCTAGTGCTTTCTGGGAAGGCATATTTTCTGGCATTTGAAGAATATGTCCGACCATAGACCATTGCTGTTGCGCTACCCTCACAGATAATGACTCTATGCTACTCAACTTGTAGAATGCTGCATTTGATATTAGACTGCGTGTCCACTGATGGTTTGTACTGGCTCACAGGTCTGTACAGTGTATCATGAAGGCTTTTGTAGCTGTCCAGGTATTGCAAATGCATAGCATTATGGAAACACATGTAGCATCATCTAGTTGCAAGGATTGAAAGGCGATAGTTCATGTTACACAGCGAGGTCCGAGGTTGGTAGAGCTACAGAGGAACATAAGATTCTTCCTCCACTTCACAGTGCTCCTATGAGATACTGGCATCATTCATTTCTGCTATGGTGCTGTGTTGAGCTGTCCTGCGGCTATTGAAAATATCGTATCAAGAGGACATTTTCCTCGTCGATAAAGTCACCATCATCAGCATAATCCATCTTTAGTGGCATGCTTATCATTGGAATTGGAGGATTTGGTGTTTCTCCAACAGAGGACCTACTCATGTTTCAAACTGTGCATAAACTTTAATTTGAGGTGAACATTTATTTTAATGTTTCTCAATAAGAATCCCACAAAAAGTAATTTGTCATCATCATAACCGGTGGGATGGAGAAATAAAAGGATTTGTGGTCTCACTGTGGTATCTAATGCATGTGACATGTCGATTCTCATCTTGTAGATGTTCCAATACATTAATAGTACCACTGAGGTCTACATTCCGTGGGGTCAGACAATGTCAGCACAGCTGCACCCTCTCTTAAAACCACTCTACCAGTTTTCAGTAAATCTGTCATCTCTGATACTAGATAACGTCACATTTGATAGAATCCTTAGGATGGTGTTCAAATGCACTATTGGTCTCAGGATGGATAGAGGTTCGGGTGGGTTCTTTGGCTTTGGGAGTACGATGAGTGTACCTTCTTCCATAACATCGATAGGCAGATGCTACTCAAACGCAGAGTTGATGACTTTGTGTGCGATTTTTGTCGAGATGGTATGATGTACATATGTAAGGTGTTCGTTATTAATACCTTAGGATGGTTTATGATGATTTATGGTCGTAAATCCAACTGATCTGTGAAACCACATCTCCACTCTACTTCTATCTTGGTGTCTGAGGTGTGCATCAAGGTTTGATCTGAATGTGCCCCGCATTGGTGCTGATATAAAGTATGATGGTAGTGCGTTCCATGTGTTAATGACTCGCTGGATGAACCTGTACTGCATTAACTTTTTTCTTGAGTGTGATTTGGACAGTCTAATTAGCGGGGTTCCTGAGTTGATAGAATGTTTTTTCACACTTCAGTAAGGATCTTGTAACATTCGATTATGCCACCACATAAAAATTAATTCTGTCAGGCCCGCATGCACGACCATTCGTTAGCCATGTTAGCGATGCTAACGCTTCTGGCCGACCAGTTTTCACGATTTTTCGTTCAGAAAATAAATTAGGACGAGTACAAGAGCATGTGGTTTGTCCAATTTGGAGAAAGCGCACAAGCTCGCGAGTTTCTCGTCCAGTGTTTGCATATGTGAGGCATTATTAGCATGCAGAAATTCACAGAAATCATCAATTCAAACTATAACGTGTCAGTTAATATTATAATAATTCAATGTAAATAAATTATATGGCTATTCAGACACAGTGGGTCGACTTTAACAGGGTCGAAATTGAACTATATAACACGAAAACTGGTTACAGAAAATGTATTATATGAATATTACTAACTCAAACCAAAATATCCGGATTTTTTGACAGGATAACTGAAAATCAGGCCTGTTAAAAATCCATACTTTTCGGATAAATCCAGAGAGATGGTCGCATTTCTAAATGTTGCTTTTATTATTGGCTTTTGCCAGGGCTGTGGTTGGCCTTCAAACGTGGATACACGTTCGTTTTCTCTATCAGCGATCTGATCTTTAACCATTCCATGATTGTTTCAACGTTTCTCTGGTCAAGGCCGATAAAGTGACCATCAGCGTTATGTACAGCAGGTTATCCACTCCTTTAATGGCGAGTTCATTCAATCGTTCACTGATTTAGTGCAGGATCTTATTGTGACTCTGTCTCAATTCAGTTTGGTGTTCATTTCGACTACTTTGATATATGCGTGGTCGTAGTGTAGACAGCTTGTAACACATGGGTTATATACATATGATTTGGTTTGGTAGGTATTCCTGGCTACATTGATGTTTGTAGAAGCTGATTTTTCCACACATACTACATTTGGTTTAGAGCTGATATCAACCATGGCCATCTGCTCAATCATCGTTTTCCTAGGTGATGCCTGGATGACATTGCCATTAGTTAGTTTTCAGAGGTTATGGTTGACCGTAGATCTTTGTTTTGAAGATCGCTGAGGCACCTGCGATTAATTCGTAAATGAGTAATCACTTGTTTGTGGTTGGGATGAAAGTATGTACAACATTACTGTACGATCGCACATCTCTGAGACAAAGGCAGCTAATGCATCTCCATTACTGTTCCATATTCCGCATTCTATAGGCAGCAACAAACAAATCAAACCCTGTTGGTTTATTCTTTTGCTTAGGTTTTCACGTTTGGAGTTGAACTCACAACATAGGACGAGTTGCTATCTTGCTGGAATGTTGACGGTTGTGCGCAATTCATCAAAGAACGAATCGAGTATTGAATGATCGATATATGATTTGTTTGAAGCTGCACCACATCCATTCACAATGCGACATTTTGCAGTAGTGCTGTTTCTTATTTGTATGTGAGTTCACTTATGTATGTAAAATTCAGGGGATGGTATCTCAGTCTTGGTCCAATTACAAAACCTAAGCCCGGTGATTGCCTTTTTACCTGTCGAGGTTATAGCCTGACTGCAAGAGTGAATGGGTATTTTTCTTCCTTCGATGGATCCGATATCAATGTTATAACAATTGCAGTCTCTTCACATGGGCTATCTTCTTGATGGGCTGCCTGGTCTGCGAACATTCCATGCTGTGATAGCAAACTCAAATGGATGTGGAGGGGCTTGTGGGTGTGGAACGCAGTGTTTGTTGGCTGAGGAAATTAGACATGTTCAGGTTAATGCCTGTATGTTGCAAACCTTGATGAGATTAGCTTCTCAGACAGGCTGAGAAGACCATATAAAGGTGTCATCATGTACTCATTTATCGAGATCTGGTCATCTATAACAAAGGAGTACCGATTTAAAAATGTTATGTTAGGCCAACATTGTTAATTGGTTGGGAACGTCGCCGTCTCACTATAAAATGTTGGACCAACATTGGCAAACAGTAGGAAATTAAGGCCCAATATCTTATAAAACTTTGAGCATGTGCATTATAGGCATATAGTGTTTAGTGAACGTCGACACAAAAATACAAAATTACCGTTTGAATTACATCATTTGGTCAATTCGATGTAACTAAAAGGCTTTATTTCCTTGAAATGTATATTTTACCTTTTATTTAAAGGTAATAGGTATGACGATGATATACTGTGTTCTGCGGCTGTAGTACGTTGAAAACCTCCTGCAGCTGCAAACAGTCCTTCTTCTTTGATCACTGTTTCTTGTCCTCAGCGAGTGTCCTTAGCTCCATCAGATTCTTCTTGGTCGTCAGTGTATTCACTCCATCTTCATTTAGATCAGCACGTAGCACACTCAGCAGATTTGTGCAGTGGCGTCCTTTACGAGTTTTGTAGATATTGGCACCGAGTACAGTAAATTTCAAGACTCTTGGAGGGATATCCTTTGTATTTGAACAGTTGAGAATTCTTCTGAAATAATTTATGTAATTGCTAAATATTTCTTTAGAAGAAAACCAAACACTATAAGTAATATACAATGTTATCTTAATTACAAGAACATGAACACAATTTGCATTACCAGCTTTTGGGAATATTTTTTTAATTCCCAAAACAGTTATCTGGCGCTTTGAAAATAGGTGTGAGAAAATTAATGTGTTTAATTCTGAAAGTATAGTGAGGGATGTCGTTACACTGAGAGAATCAACCATTATACATGGTGAAGATTTCAGAGGGGCGTGTCTACCCCCGAGATGGAAACTCGACTTACTAGGATTCTTTATCGATGATTATGACTGAGGATCACTTCTTCTTACTACCGGAACTTTTGGGTGTTGCTGTGACAACATTGCCAATAATAGGATGAAGCGAAATGCAGTTCGCTCGCCTCGTCCGACTGATGGTGAGGTGGACGCTATTTATTCTAAACTGCTGGACCTATCTCACTGGATCAAGATACATAGTAAGGACTGGGTGTTTCTCCCAGCTCAGTTAGATTCCTAAATACGGACAAACTCTTGTCTTAGATAAACGTAAGTTTAAAACTTTATTTACAAATAAGATACGAATGGTTGAGCAAGATCGCTCATACTGAGAATACCTGTACAAACCGATGTGCATAAAACTATCATTTCTAAACTAACTTATCATACTCCACCCTACAACAAGTTTCGTTATGCGTAGCCACAGCTTGACAACTTACGATCCGAGCAGAGGGCTCGGTGAACCAGAGTGGTTGGTTCGAGTAACCGGATTGGTTTGTTCTGCGAGAAGTATCATCTTTTATAGCTATAGATTATGGCGTCGTAGTGCTCTGGCCATTTCCAAGAAATGCACAACTGCTCTCAGAACATATTCTTATGATTCTTCTAGGCAACCGATAAGCGCACTTTGACTGGTCCAACAATAAAATCACCCAATAAATTTCCGCTTATCCCTTCCTAGAAGTTGTGACCTGATAACTAATTGGTCCTTCCAACCAATCAGTAATTGCTCCCTCACTTGCTATGGAACATAACTCTATTCTATATAATTCTTTACTGCAGAGTCTGATTGATCTTGATCGGTTATGACATCATTAAATCATTCAGACCAACCATACTCTGCCCAATCCTTCCAAGAAGATTGTGCCTCACATACTCAAAGCAGTGGTTACCGGTTCTGGTTTGATGTGATCTGTCAGCTAACTAACAACATCATGGTATGCTTTATTGATGCATACCATAAAATGAGTAGCATATAGTTTATCAATAAATTCCGATTCTGTTATGAATACTTTCCAAACACTCTAATGTCCATGCCCTGCCCATTCTGTGCTAATGGAGAAGTCTTGAGATTCTAGGGTGCTAGGCACACCTGCTGGATGATTCATTACCAGCTGGTGTTGTTCTAGCCCACGATCAAATATCAGTCTGCTTATGTCATCAACTGTGTCAGTTAGTCACGTTCAATTTATATCATAATTTCATGATCCCAGCACTAATCACTAAATATTACTTTATTCTAAAACTACAACTATCAACAACTGCTGAACATACTAAAAGTAGTTGTCTGTTAGGCAGAAACAACTTTTAGCTAAATCATTCCCAAACACCCATCAACTCATAACCATAGAACCGTTTAAACGAAATCTATTTATTTCCATCATTATCATATTAATCTCATCTGCTTGTTACTCAGTGCTATAAACAGCATCCCTATCCATTTAACATTAGTGCAGATTATTACATGTAAAGAGATGACCTGGCTGGCTCGACTTCCACCATCCCATGATTGACATATTTATAAATAGCAGGTGGTCGACTCAGCCATGTACTTGGATGACATCCTAACTTTCTAAGCTTGAATCATCTATATATATATATATATATATATATATATATATATATATATATATATATATATATATATATATATATATATATATATATATATATATATATATATATATATATATATATATATATATATATATATATATATATATATATATATATATATCGTTGATGCAATCATGTAGCATCCATCTTTAGCTCACCTGGACTTTTAGCTCACCTGGTATTTTCAAAACTTAATTTAACTTTAGGTCTTATGTGAAATATAAGGCAGCCCGGGGGGGGGGGGGGTCATGACTATCCCATATTTACAATGGGGTAAAATAATACCCTTTATTACATTATCCATCGATATGCTAATGAAGCTACAGTCAAGACCATCTTGGCGATCATGTACTCACTATAGTTCGAATTTACAAGGAAACGTGTTATGAAGAGGCAATACCTTATCCCCCAAATGTGACACAAGTACAATCTAGTACCTTGTTCTTGAAGTCAAACCTTTGGACTATGGTACAAATTTGGTTTGGTTCAAGTATTAATGAAGTCACTTGCATTAGCATCTTAAATTTGTGAGGATTCGCTTAAATTGCTTTGAAGGTTTTTTGTTTTCAAATTAATTATGAGTCATTTGAAACGGGATCCTTGTCACATATGTAAGTACAATCGCCATTATGAATCTCATAGATTTGTCTAACCAAACAAGTGGGCGTGAATAATGTAAGTAACATGTGAAAATTAGCAAATAAACAATTCAATCATTGCATGCCCTTACGACAGCGACTGGCCACGAGTTGGGATGACAAATCTTATTGGCGCAACTATCTTCATCATGTCTATTTGTATGTAATTACATTCATTCATGCATATGACAAAATCAATAGTTTCCGAACCTGCAGTCTGTGCTGGCCCCAAGTTGGTGATTTTGCGCCATGTTTTACGATTCTGCATGTAGCGCATAGGTTTACTAGCGCTGTTATCAGGATCGCTTATATAGGCTCTACAGGATATGCGTGTGGCACGTAGACTTACTAGCGCCGTTATCAGGATCGCCTATATAGCCTCTACAGGATAGGCATGTGGCACTAGACTTACTAGCGCCGTTATCAGGATCACTTATATAGGCTCTACAGGATAGGCGTGTGGCACGTAGACTTACTAGTGCCGTTATCAGGATCACTTATATAGGCTCTGCAGGATAGGCGTGTGGCACGTAGACTTACTAGCGCCGTTATCAGGATCACTTATATAGGCTCTACAGGATAGGCGTGTGGCACGTAGACTTACTAGTGCCGTTATCAGGATCACTTATATAGGCTCTACAGGATAGGCGTGTGGCACGTAGACTTACCAGTGTCGTTATCAGGATCACTTATATAGGCTCCACAGGATATGCGTGTGGCACGTAGACTTACTAGTGCCGTTATCAGGATCGCTTATATAGGCTCTAAATGATAGGCGTGTGGCACATAGACTTACTAGCGTCGTTATCAGGAACACTTATATAGGCTCTACAGGATAGGCGTGTGGCACGTAGACTTACTACTGTCGTTATCAGGATCACTTATATAGGCTCTACAGGATAGGTGTTTATTTTTAATAAGGAGAATTTAACCAACATCACTGATAAAAATTAAAAACTAAAATATCAAGTACTTATTGGCAAACTAATTTAAACTTATTAAACAATGTCTTATAGGCTAAAACTGATAAATCATTAACAGTATAAACCTTAAAACATTGTTTTCTAAATATAAACTAGTGCATTATCTAGTTTTCATTTAACACCTTTACCGGTATCGACGATCCTGATTATGTAGCTTTTAACCATGCTATTACATCTGACAAACAGGCTGCCCAAACCCTCTATCGTGCCTTTGGTACAGCAACTCCGTCTTGATAAATCAAGAGGAAGGGCTGGTTAGGTGTCACATAATGTCTGGTTGATAAATATATTAAAATACTTTAATTTTAAATCGTTTTGGACACTGCATTTGCCAAGAAAGTATTAAGAAAAAATAACAAAAATGAAAAATTATCCTTCCTACGTCATAAGAAATGCATATGATATCAACAGAAGTACCTGAAATAAAATGTGCATAGTAACAATGTATCGGAATGACTAGATATATAAAATATATTATTGTAAAACAATTTTTATGAATTAAATTGTATTCAGTATTAGCAAGGATTTGAACCATGGTACTTATGTTTATAAGTCAAAGCCTCAACCTTTGGACCAATGACGATATTGTCTAGCAAGGTTGTCAAAATGTTCTGTTTCCTGTATGCGAAAACTGGTACCAAATGGAATATATACTAATTTTAAAGGATGAAATATAACCAAGCATGATATTTAGATTGCACATAAAGGAAATAAAAAAACCTGTTATCAATTTAAGACTTATTTATATAAGACTTACAGCGCCGTTATCAGGATCACTTATATAGGCTCTACAGGATAGGCGTGTGGCACGTAGACTTACTAGTGCCGTTATCAGGATCACTTATATAGGCTCTACAGGATAGGCGTGTGGCACGTAGACTTACTAGCGCCGTTATCAGGATCGCTTATATAGGCTCTACAGGATAGGCGTGTGGCACGCAGACTTACTAGCGCCGTTATCAGGATCACTTATATAGGCTCTACAGGATAGGCGTGTGGCACGTAGACTTACTAGCGCCGTTATCAGGATCGCTTATATAGACTCTACAGGATAGGCGTGTGGCACGTAGACTTACTAGCGCCGTTATCAGGATCGCTTATATAGACCCTACATGATAGGCGTGTTTGCATCGGCCTGCACGGCAGAGATGTTATGCCCATTGTCATCACTCGCTGATTCCCATACAGGAAAAGTGACTGCGCCCATTGGAGTCATATTAAGGTTGTTGCGACCGTAAAGCTTCGCATCGACTTTGTAAGAAAATGACTCAGAAATGAGGATAAATTGCAGCGATAAACCATTTGTAAATATATCATTGGATTGCAGCATTCTACACATGCTTCCTCTTTGGGATGAATTATGACCGCGTTGTAGGAAATGTGGGAGTACAAGAATTGGAATTGTCTTTATCAGCGCGCGTGACTTAAGCAAAGTATTAAGAACGGATTAATCATGTTTAACGATATCATATACATTAGATGGGAAGCTGCACAGGGACGGCCAGATTGGTACCATCTACCCACACGCCGGTGAACGTGTTCAATACTATTTTAGGATAACTCAAAATATTGCTTGTAGTGACATCTACAATTTCATATAGCTTATGCAAATCATGATAGACACCCTCTGCCAAATCTAATAACAAATGTTCATTTATCCCATACAGTGCTCTTGATATGCTAACTGACAGAATGCCAACTTTGGAAGGAGGCTGGACAATGCAATTTTGGGGAATTCATAAATGAACTTGCCATCTCCTCTAAATAATGTAGAATAATAAATCACGATTCAAAATGTGTGTATCTGTTGCCTCCACGTACCTAACAATAAACGTATTGCTATAGAATGGAGATTGAATTTACCAATGGGACTCGTTTACTCTAGGGCCAAATGTGTATGTTCATAAAAAAACGTCTATAACAAAAAGCAAATTTAAAATGTTGAATTCAGTAATCTAAGGTGTTATAAAATAATGGCGGTAAGCAACATTACCGGTGTGGAGAATATCGCCCATCCAATAGCCGGCTAAAAATAATAGAATGATTGACAACATAAATGCAGACTTTGGTCATGGTTGGATACCAGTCACTAATGGTAGGTGTATGGGTGACCCGGAACGTGGTGGGACGGGCATGATTTGTCACCTGTTCCCATTATTAGGCGGATGTCCCACTCGTCGATCACTTGACTACAGCAATTGGATAGACGTGGGTGGTCAGCGATCATCAATATATGGGGCGGGGGGGGGTGGACGATCTAAATAAGACGGATGGTCATGCTTGGTCAGCATTTCTGGTCATTACTATTAAGAAGCATGACGTATCTGTGTTAAATACATCTGTGAGCAGACGACTTTTAAATGATTTCGCTGCACATTACAGAAAGAACAAAGTACCAGCCGTAAAGTTAACCAACACTCTTTAGATTAACCGAGAGGTAACCCTCATGGATACAAGTTTTCATGTGGAGAGAGCGTTGATTAGTTCACATTTTCCCCTGAGTTTGAACCTTTTCTCAATTTGCCATTGGCATAACGAAACAAGTGCGTCAACATTTACAGCGCATCTTGCGCATCTGGCATGGAGGATTCACTGATTGGCTGAGCATCTTGCGCGTCTGGCATGTGGGATTCACTGTTTGGCCGCGCATCTTGCGCATCTGGCATGTGGGCTTCACTGATTGGCCGCGCATCTTGCGCATCTGGCATGTGGGCTTCACTGATTGGCCACGCATCTTGCGCATCTGGCATGGAGGATTCACTGATTGGCCGCGCATCTTGCGTGTCTGGCATGTGGGATTCACTGATTGGCCGCGCATCTTGCGCGTCTGGCATGTGGGATTCACTGATTGGCCGCACATCTTGCGCATCTGGCATGTGGGCTTCACTGATTGGCCGTGCATCTTGCGCGTCTGGCATGTGGGATTCACTGATTGGCCGCGCATCTTGCGCATCTGGCACGTGGGATTTACTGATTGGAGATAGAGAT
This sequence comes from Chaetoderma sp. LZ-2023a, assembly GCA_034401795.1. Lineage (NCBI taxonomy): Eukaryota > Metazoa > Mollusca > Caudofoveata > Chaetodermatida > Chaetodermatidae > Chaetoderma > Chaetoderma sp. LZ-2023a. The sequence continues at coordinate 22,990,780 of CM067374.1, forward strand.
CTAATCTTTTAACCCCTCATGTGTCAATAGCGCCTCAAAGCGCTCAAAATGCTATCCATATTAATTAACCATTTAATGGTCAAGATCGTTTCCAAGAAAAGTATACCAAGAAAATTATAATTTTCGCACTTAACTTTCCTGCAAACGGACATTCCTCATGGCCACTACAGGTGCTGTTTTGGCGGGCCAGACGATACATGGATTAATCGTAATCGAAAATTCAGCCTACCGAGTGTCCATATATAGGCCAAGATTGTGCTATTTTTTGAAAATTTACCACTGGATTGACTGGCTCGGTAGTCATTTCAGTGGTAAAATTTTCAAAAATAGGTCACTCTTGGCCTACAAATGGACGCTTCTCAACACACATCATACGCCTTTGTTTGACAAGTAAAGGGTTAACTTGACAGAATAGGGGTTAATATCTTCTATAGCGATTTAACGAAGTCTTTACATCGTCCAAACAGCAACCAACCATTCCAAAATACAGCATATGGAATAGAGAAGATGGTGTGTAGAGGTATGCTATAGCGGCATATGGAATAGAGAAGATGGTGTGTAGAGGTATGCTATAGCAGCATATGGAATAGAGAAGATGGTGTGTAGAGGTATGCTATAGCGGCATATGGAATAGAGAAGATGGTGTGTAGAGGTATGCTATAGCGGCATATGGAATAGAGAAGATGGTGTGTAGAGGTATGCTATAGCAGCATATGGAATAGAGAAGATGGTGTGTAGAGGCGTGCTATAGCGGCATATGGAATAGAGAAGATGGTGTGTAGAGGTATGCTATAGCAGCATATGGAATAGAGAAGATGGTGTGTAGAGGTATGCCATAGCGGTATTTGACTTACAGGGGTAAAGAACCGATGATTGATTCTGGATTCAACTAATATAATGTCCATTGATATGCTTGAAAAGAATGATGTCTGGTAGGAATGGAAGTTTCCAGTGTATCCATCCATGATATGATGCCATAATCAACGTGACGGGTAGCATGATGTCACATTCAATGGCGTCATGAATGGTGTAGATAAGTACACCACGAACGCATATTGAAGACGGACTAAGCGTTGTTGTACGAATTGCATGTGTTTACTATTTAATAAACATTCTGTTGAATATTTTGAAACTAATTTGACTGGGCAGCAACAGCACCCAGTCAAATTAGTTTCAAAATATTCAACCGCTTACCTGTAGATTTTTCTAGAATTTAAGATTCTGAGTTCGATCAATTCAGGCCAGGTGTGGGTGGAGCCTAACTAAAGATGGGCAGGGCATAGCTAAAACTGGTAAGGTCCATTGTAGTCACACAATCTAGCTAACCATTGACCCTGTACTTGGGAACTGCTGGTGCGATCTGACCCAAATTTTAAAGCAAGAAAGAGTGTAAGCTTCCACTAGGATTCAACAACTTTAGCCATAATAAAAAAGATCTGAAAATATGTTTCAATGTGACAAAAACGCAATGGCAAGGTCTGAAATCTCTTATTGTTCTTGCTTATTCTCGCGAAGCAATGTTGGTAACATACACCTGCCCAAACACTGCATGGGTGAACCATTAGTCAGGACAATAACATTGTACGGGTCCAGTCTATTAACCCAATACCGATACCCAGTTTCCTGCATGGATGAACCACGCAGGAAACTGGGTGTCGATATTAGGTTAATAGAGCGGACCGTACAATGTTATTGTCCTGACTAAAGACATACCTTCCGTCCTCGTACAGGGTCGCTGTAAATAGCGGCTTGATAAAGGTCCTAATGAGATAAAAATAACCTCTTCAAACCCGGAGTACCGTGTAGACATGAAAAGCCTAAACACACCACAAACTGTACGTTTAATCGACACTCAAGTTCTTTCTCCGATCTATTTAAAACGTAATTCTATTCTTCAGACATTACTTATAGATTGAATGCGCATTAACGAGATCGTCAACTATATCCATGCAGGGTTATTGACTGTGTGTATATATAGCACTTGTTTTTACACGTTCAAATAATCCGAATTTAGGCTCCTGTTACTATTCCAGTCACGGATAGCCTTTTTTACATGCATCAATATATCTTTGTCGGTGCCGCGCGGATGTATTGATTCTAGCAAGTTTTGTTCCTGTTCATGAACGGTCTTCTAGATACATTCTCACCTGTTTGATGACAGCTTCAAAGTAACCGGAACTATTTCTGAATGGATACCTGTTCAATACGAACATGATACAGTTGATGTGTTTGTCTCACGCAAGTGCTTAACTACCTAGATGTTGAATTTCTGCAGACTTCATTTTCCTTGGGGTTTAACCCCGGATATGCTCAATATTTTGTAAATAATTTGACTGAAAGTTCTTAGCGGCGAAGCCAGCAACAACTTTCAATCAAATTGTTTTCAAACTATTCAACAGCTCCATAGTTCTTACCCATGGAAAGTACTGTCTGGTGGCTTACAGCTGGCAGACTGTCAACCAGGCCAGGGGGTGAGTCAGCTAGTAGTAGTAAAGTAGTAATAGTAGTAGTAGTATCGCATCTAGGGGAGACTTCCTTCCCGGGTACAATTCAAGAATTAGATCACCTATTTACATACGATGTTCTTTTATACAGTCATACAATAGGTACATTGTATTTTTACTTTGAAAACCATGAGAATAAATGCAAACAGAAGGAAATAATTAGAATATTCTAATTTTATCAGCAATCGTTTAAATTGAAAAGAAGAAATTCGAAAAAAGGTATTTCTATTTTAATGAATAGTCTGTTGAGTATGTCTAAACTTATTTCACCGGAAACTGTTGCCGTCTATGGCAAGAACACCTTCCCGTCAAATTGGTTTCAAAACATATATCACTGCACCTGCAATATTTACCTAAAAATTGCGTTTCTAGCTTACCAGGGCTCCAATTGTTAATCTATCTGACACAATCGTTCTCCTGGCAACGCATAGACGTGTATTTTTGCATATATCTTGATAATTTTAGTATCTTTCCATTCTTAGCAGCACAATGGCCACCTACACGCCGATGGGGGAGGCATTGTTAAGATTGAATAACTAAATGATCTATGCACAATACAAGATAAACACTCCATTTAGAGGTTATTATAATGATAGCCTCCCACAATGGGTCTATTTCAAAACAATATCGACACACATCCCCCAATAACACTATACCGATGTGTCATCTTTACGCGGCGCTTAGATGATTGTAATTTTGAAAATGTACGCAGCACTGACAAGCGCATGCGTCATAGGGTAGTTGTTGTTCAATCAATCGACTGGAAAGACTATTAATAATAAGGACTTTCCTTAATAAACTGGCATAGATTTTTACAAAATACACCTAGACATGCTCCTAATTCTAGTCACGGTTTCGGCTAACCACTTCAATGTACCAGACCAGAAGTGGAAATGTGTTACTATGAGTCGAGGTAACATTGGCAAACAGGCCAGAAATAGAACAATCCACATGTCCCATTTCAGATATCACTGTACAAGAGGATAGCATCATTAGGAGAAGGTATGAGGGATGTTGCATTCCTCAAAGTCGTGCGTAAGATAAAATATATAATCCGTCCTTGTTGTTTTATTTCTAAATCAACATTAATAATAGTCACAGACCTAGGTAGGGTGGACTATGTACTAAAATGTAATCTACTTTCATGCCTCAGCGCTGGGTCTATAGTAGGCTTGGACGATCTTTGTTTTGAAAAATCGTGAAGCATCTGTTTTACTTTAGCATATGTTCGGGGTAGGTGGGGTGGGTAGGCTAGGATGTTTGTAGAACCAGCACCATGTTGGCATTACCGCAAAAATAATGTTGCTATAATACACAGTAATGGCTTTTGGTTAAATTACTTTCAAGATATCAAATACAGACTAAATATTGAGTGAGATTCATTATCAAAATAGTGAATTGTTGATACACTAACCACCGCATGGTGAAGAAATGAAATGCTGTCTTCAAGCATTATTTGTAAAATACACACAAACGGCATAATCTTTTCAATCATTTAGTCTAATGCCATCTATTTTACTCTCTAGTTTCGTCATAAGATATGGAAAGGTTGGTTATATGTATCAGGCATTTGCCATTTGGGCGCCATGTTGAAATACAAGATGGACAATAAAAGTAATGTATATAATGGCGTGGAGTTAAAGCTACGATCAGTATTGAATGAAGAACTATCACATGTCCTACAATGCTAGTCAGATATGAAAACATTTAATTATATGAATTAATTTCTGTTTATATAGACACCATCTTGAAATTAAAGATGGTACATGATAATCTTCGATGTATTTGGTACACGTGGTCCTTTGAGATGTATCAATATTGGTGTTCAAATTGGAACAAAAGGCTCATTACCTCGTTACCTACCACGCCCACCCTCACCCCACCTAGCCATCTTTCTCCGTAACATGCATAACAATAAAAAGACGAAGTAGGGCTAATGAAAAAGTATTTATTTTAGGGATGTGTCTACAATTGCCAAATTAACAACACTGCTAGTCACACAGTCGCTGAGCACCATGGGGTGAAGTTGATTATGTGGTAGTTCATAATCACAACATTGTTTAGTCTTTAGATTATTTTAGGTGTGTCGCAAGAACTGTCAGCTTCAAACATTGACATCTGACATGCGTTATATGACAAGCACATTTAGTTGGCCATACATACTGTGTATGTGTACATAGACGCTCCAAATAACCTGTATAAGTAGCACCTATTATCACCATCGGCTTCAACAAATTCCCGTTAATCAGTTAATAAGCATAACTCCAGGGATCAGTGCAACACTAGATTCTTTGCCATATTTAACCGATGATAGCACTTCCGGTACACACTCTAAATATACATCTTGATGGTGTGTTTGATGTTTGTAAATGCTATTCAACGTGTTTCTTTTCTTATGGTCCTAATGATAGCGAACTGGATTAAAGGTACCACCTACTACATCGACTTCTGATTTTTACTTCCATGTCAAGTGATAGATCTATTTTGCCGTATCTTCTAAGTAAGTCAACTCATAATAGATGAGGTCTCCTTCTGTGCAAATATGTTCTTGTCTCTTGCAACTTTTCCCGTTGTGTCTCACCCACTGAGTGTATGCATTACATATGCAGGATGGGTGACACGTTATCTGTCTGTCTCTACGTCAGCTGATTGATTAGTACTACCCAGCACTGTTATGGTGTCCACATCCCACCACCTAAACTACAACGAGTCCATCTGTTGAAGAAACAATATAGAAAATCCATTGTATTTGGTGAAGCAACTTATTCTTTCAAATTGGCCGATGGTCAACAGTCGCCGATCGTCCAACCACCCCTCCTCATACTCATGCTGAGGGAAATGCACATCTTCGACTCACTGTACTTAAATACTTAACACGTAACAATTTCGTGGTGCAGACGGCCAACTCCGGCCTCTGCAGTGGTCTTGAGGAATGCACATTTGCCGACCAAGAGAAGAATATTTTGAGCACTAACGACTGGAATGACTGGCTCGATAACTAAGCCAGGCACTCCAATTGCAATTTTTCAAAAATATTATGCTCATGACTCGCAAATGAACATCCAATAAACACAAATTTAGATTTTCTTGAACAAGTTTTAGACCTTTATTTAGTCAGTAAATGGTTAATGAATGTCACCAGCATGATACCTGGCAATGTAAATCGGAACAGACCAGTTAGCCAGAAATTGATGTAACTCACTTGATAAAACATGTCCTATATATCTTACCTTCTTGCCAGAAGGTGTTAAATACTGCACTAACTCTGTTGTAAGTAGAGTTTCATTTGACTGATAGAGACATCAATAAGGTCAACCTTCGTTCTGTTGATTTTTTTCCAAATCCTCGGTACATCATTGCTGGTATGTATCAAATATTAGAGCAACACGTTTAGATTGGGATGCCACATTACACTATGTTTCCATCGATGAACCACCAAATCAGTTTAATATTGAGTACTCTACTAACACATACCATAACGTAGGCGCAACAGCTGGTACTGGATCGTAACGTCTCTGTGCCTGAATCACCTTCTTGGCAAGCTTGTTCACCACTATATAGCTGAGTAGATAATAGACATACCCCATTTTATCTATGCCCCGCCTATCACTGGCTAAGCTCCACCCACACCTCGCTGGTGTTGGGATCGATCGATCCCTGAACTCCTGACTATTAATTTCCAGAATACTATACAGGTAAGCGCGTTTATTAAAGAGTAAAGACATACAATTCGTACAGCAACATATTGACCGTAAACAATTATGCGTTCGTGAAGTACTTACCTACGTCATTTATAACGTAGTTGATTACGACATCATATGATGGATGGATAAGGCGCATTACCATTCTCACAATAGGTCATGTATCTTTCCTCCAGTAACACAGATTACATTGCTCTGTCTGTAGCTGGGTCAAATGGGATGACCAACACAATCATGTATGTACAAATGCGATGGATGTATTTTTCTAACCGTTTAGCTGTCCTATGTACCGAGGTCTTTCATCTCGCTGCTGAGATAACACATACGCATCTTAATAGTTACGATATCACTTCATTAAAATAAAATTATCTTACAAACATGTGACGTCATTTCCATAGTCACAATCCTCTGTGACAAGCAGTCTCACATGATCCGTTACAACACATTCCATATTAAGAACACCTTTTCAGTTTCTTGGTTCGTGCTTGACCTGCGAGAGGATTTCAGATTGCCATTGGCACTAATCAGTCGTTCAACGTCAGCACTATGTGACTTTGCTGCTAAAATTCTAGCGAGGTGTATGTATTGACACATTACTATAATGTTATGATAGGGGGAAGCTTCAGAATTCTAGCGAGAGGTATGTATTGACACATTCCAATAATGTTATCATAGGGGGAATCTTCATAATTCCACTGAGACATTTCTTCCGGACAAATTCAATATTAGGCAAATGAGGTACTTCGTGATATTCAAGTCCGAGTGCCACTAGGTCAAGATCAGAACAAGGTACCTGATGTAGCTCATTGAGATTTGATTCCGGTTCTAATTTTGCAAAACGGTTGAGCACTGAATTGACATTTTCATCTATAGAAAGCCTCCGTGCGACAAATTCACAAGGACTCGATAATCTAGTTCATTACTGCAGAGCCACGATTGTCAGTTACAAATTTGTGATACTTTTTGCGTCTTCTAAGGGCGCGCTGTTGAATCTTGACTAGTTTCAAATATACGATGCCTTCTTCATCATTTTCATCAGATTCATCTCGTTCCATCAGACTTCTAGAGAACTGAGCCAGCCACTTACCAAAGGAGTAGCATTCAGTGATTTAATCTTGAGTTTCACATTGGCTACCCGTCTCTTTTTTACAAGTCTATCCGTGGATTTTCTCAAACACTGGACTGAATAACCTAAGTAAATGGTATCTGGTTCGAATTTACTATGCTTTTCTTCAAGATGTTCATAATTTTATCTGAATAACTTAAGTAAATGGTCTTCTTAAGGGTACATTGACCAAACTTTTTCAAAATGTCTTAAAAGTTTTCTAAATTCTGGACCATTTGGTGCAGTTCAAATTTTTCCTTAAAAGAAGCAATGGGACCCAGTCAAATTAGTTTCAAAATATTCAATCGCTTTTCTGCATATTTGCCTTGAAAATGGACCCCTCTTTTACATCCTCCTCTAAACATGTCATCGGTGCCGTTCAAGCATAGCAGACCATTTGAAAATTATATTAGTTTTCTAATAATTATTACAGAAAACTGTCAGTTTATTGTGCATCCGTGCAGAATAAAGAATTAATTAAAAGTCGGTTAGTTTGTGTGATATAATCAGTATCATCCCACCTTGACAGCCATTCATCTGTCTGTTCAGCTGTTGTGTGTATATATGCGGACATACATAGATATACCAGCGTGGCTCGTTCAATCAGCTTATGCAACAGTCTGTCCGCCACTCTGCCCATCAGTCCGTCCACACTCTGCCTATTAGTCCGTCCACACTCTGCCTATTAGTCTGCCAAGACACAATAGAGGATCTATTTCTAGCTATGTCCCACACATTTCTAGCTATATCCCGCCCATTTTTCGCTATAACTCGCCCATCTCTAGGTATACCCCGCTAATCTCTAGCTATGCCACTCCCATTTTTAGCTCTACCCCGCCTATTCCTAGCTATGCCCACCCATTTCTGGCTACGAACTATGAATTTCTAGTTATGCCCGCCCATTTCTAGCTATGAACTATCCATTTCTAGCTCTGCCCAGCCCATTTCTAGCTATGACCCACCCATTTCTCGCTCTACCCAGCCCATTTCTAGCTCTGCCCAGGTCATTTCTAGCTTGGCACGTGTTGGGATTGACTTATATACTTTGTACCTTGAATTACCCGAATCCCAAATTCAAGGCACGTATACACGCAAGCTGTTGAATATTTTGAAACTAATGTGACTGCTGCTTACGAAATTAGTTTCGAACTATTTAACAGAATGTTTAATAAATAATACATCCATCAAAGACATACAATTCACACACTTGACGATTCAAGCTTCATGGCGGCGTATTCTCTGTTAATTATAATTGTGACGTCAGCCTACATGTGACGTAATTGACTATAACGCCATACTTGAGTGGCAGATCGGATTCATCATCGGAAAAGATATTGGTTCAGTCCAAATGCAACTACACACACGCACGCACACACACTCGATCTTGTTAGTCAGTCATGAATTAGATCAGCTAGGCGTCTGTCCCTTCTGTTAGAAATGTTTTACCTCAATGTGTTTGTGTTGCTCTAATAATTGACCTTTCCAGTTTTAGCTATGCCACGTCCATCTCTAGCTAAGCTCTATCCACACTGCGCCTGTGTTGGGAACTCCCTGACTATCGATTTGCAGAAAACTATACGGGTAAGCTTCTGAATATTTTGAAACTAATTTGACTGGATGTTTATTAAATAGTAAAGACATACAATTCGTACACCGTGTCGGACTATTAAGCGTTTAAACGGACTAAATCGAGTCATTCATGACGTAATGAATATGCTACACGTCACTTAGTTGATTATGACGTCATGTGATGAATGGATAAACTGTAACGGTCCACTCCCTCATGGACTGCTACTTTTCATCTCTAGTTCCAGACCAGTATTCTACTCCCATTCGGTGATAGCGCTATCCACGTGATTCTGTAAAAAGATTTTATCATTTAAAGTTTTCATGGTCACCCAGTGTCTGGATGAGTTCCTGAGAGCGTGATTTGCCATCTCACGTTCTCTGTGTCACGTGTCTCTCTGGGCATCAGATGATCGCGTAACCTGCACGCGCTCCAGTTACTACATCACGTGGTAGAATATCATCACGATGATTCGAGATATATGCTTGCAGAAAGTACTTCGTCTTGTCGGACACCGCGTCGCCAATATGGATATATTTGTAAATCTTAAATTTATCATTTGATTTATATTCGATCTACGCAAGCATGCCACGGCCCACATCATGTTTCAGCATTAGTCCATTATCTTGTTCACTTGATTGAAAACATATATCCTGGGCTAGAACGATGAGCATACAAGATGTGAATCTGAATTCTGCTTTGTTGAGCACCAGTGATTTGCATTGCCATGCATTCTCATTACTGATAGGAAATTAGAGAATGGAAGAAGGGGAAGGGGCGACAGGGTAGAGATGAGACGCTGCTATTTTCACGTCGCAATAAGTACCAACAACATTGGAACTTGTGGGTTCCAAACTGGCGTCATCGAGATTTGCAAACTGACACCATCCTGGAAGCAGACTCGTTGGCAGATAACATTGCATCCACAGATAATTGTCACAAAATTATTTGGGCCTGCCCATGCGAGTGCGAATTTATCGAGGACCTGAGAGTTGCTGGTCCCAACCAAGCACTAATTGCTTTTGTAGACGATGTCAGGCTACTTCAACCAGCAATAAAAACGACTGAGATTGTGGATACCCTCAAGAGCACCTGGGAAATAGACGTGCATCAGGAGTTGACAGCTTCACCGATGAACTGTTAAAGTGTGAATAGAATGGTGTAATAGTGGCCTATATCGATATACATCGTCCACTATTACAATATTCCATTCATTTTAATTCGCCATTATTAATCAGTCACACCTGTAGTCGATAATTGCTACCAGTTGAATATTCTGTTTACTTCAATTTTGATCCGCGAGGACAAGGCAATGCGTCTCTGCTATTCCCTAGAAACACGTGCCCTGTAATATGTGGTATTCTTTGATCTACAAAGCATGCAATTATGATTGTGTGCTCCTTTCTTCGACTCTGAAACTACAGGCGCGTCAGCTGGCCTGACCATGGATGCGTTATAGGTGATGAATGAAGCATACCCAGACAGTGGTATAATGAGATGGAGTGGTGCCTGCATAAAGCATACTTAAAGTACTTTAATAAATTGTTTGAGCTGTAGCTAATAACATGGATATTTGATGGGTTACTTGCACGTGAACTATGTCGGCTTTGGATGTGCGTGCATGGAGTTATTCCCGAGTAAGATTATTTTAAAGCGTGTACGTGTAGCTTATATCGCAAAATTTTATATTTCAATTCAAATGTACGCTTTTAAGTTTAAGTAATTTTCAAAAGACCTTAAAGAATGTTAAAGACTTTAGTAAATGTCATTGCGAGCGAGCAATACGAACATTAGCACATTCAAATAATCTACTATGCCGGGTAATATAATAGAGGGATCCATTTCCAGCTGTGCCCGCCCACTTCTAGCTGACATTTGACCCAGTGAGGACAATGCTAAGTGTACTGCATTTTCTCACGTAGGTGAATCAGTGTTCCAGATGAATCACTATCACATTGTCACAACATAAAACGTAGGGCGTGGTAATAGAAAAAAATTAGCAGAAAGGTTGTCACAATGTGCAATTTACCTGGCGCCCACCCACCCACCCAGCCCAGTCACCCTGATATGGACTCTCCTCTACCCATATGGCAAGCATATGCCCAAATTTAATCACTCTTGGGGTGAAATAATCTTGCGATATAAGACGGTATAAGTAGGGCTAAGCTAAAGAATTTCGCCTGTCAATATAGTGTCAATGTATTCATGATGTGCCCTCTTGATGTTGCAAACCATATGCCCAAGTTGAACACCAATAGGGTGAACAAATCCTGAGATAAATGGCAATATAACATAAGCACGACAGAATGAATCAATAGATGGGTTCCATTTCTAGCTATGCCCCGCCTATTTCTAGCTATGTCCTGCCAATTTCTAGCTATGCCCGGCCCATTTCTAGCTATGCCGGTCCCATTTCTAGCCATGTCCCGCCAATTTCCAGCTATGTCTCGCCTATTTCCAGCTATACCCGGCCTATTTCTAGCTATGCCCGGCCAATTTCTTGCCTTGCCCGGCCCATTTCTAGCTAAGCCCCACCCATTTCTACCTATGCCCGCCCATTTCTAGCTATGCCCGTCCCATTTCTAGCTATGCTCGTCCGATTTCTAGTTTATGCCCGGCCCATTTCTAGCTATGCCGGGCCCATTTCTAGCTATGCCCATCCCATTTCTAGCTATGCCCGCCAATTTCTAGCTATGCCCGTCCCATTTCTCGCTATGCCCCACCCATTTCTAGCTATGCCCGGCTCATTTCTAGCTATGCCATACCCACTTCTGGCTATGCCCTACCCATTTCCAGCTAAGCAACACCCATTTCTAGCTATGCCCGTCCCATTTCAGGGATTGATTTATATACTTTGAATCCTGAACTCCCAGAATCGCGATTTCAATGTAACGATACAGGTAACGTGTTGAATATTTTGAAACTACTCTCACCGGATGCTGTTGCTGCCTGCTGCCTGCTGCCTGCTGCCTGCTGCCTATAGCAGTAACAGCGCACAGTCAAACTAGTTTCAATTTATTCAACAGAATGTTTATTAAATAGTAAATCCGTCAAAGCCATACAATTCGTACACTTGACGGACTATCCCAGCTGTATAACGGAATATTCTCGGTCAGTTATGATTATGACGTCAGCCTGCATATGGTGTAATTGACGATGGTGTTATATACTTGCGCGACAGATTGGATTCTTCCATTGCTTTATTAATCGAAAACAAGATATGCGTGCTACCACGTCATTCTACGGAAGACTTGTTTCCATTTTATCAAATGTATCATTCTTGCTTAGTAGATTAGTAGAATTCATGTTTCACATTTCACGTGGATTGTAGCAAAGCCTGCTTTAGTTTCATTAATCTGACCTTTAACCCAGTGAATTCCGTGTTAGTGAGCTGTAGCATCTTACGTGTATGATTATGTGTTCAAGATTAGACCCTATAAGATTATCGCACCCTGAAACATAGGGCAAACAAATGAATAAAGAGCTTATTTTTGCAGAAGGGGTGCCACAATGTCCTTGAACTTACCCCGCCCCCTAATATTAGTGTGACGTCTTCTAACCATATAGGTAAACATAGTCACTCTAGAGCGTGAACTACCCCTGAGATAAATAAAATTTTACATCCACGACAGATATACAAAAGGGATCAATTGCCTTATTGGAGAAGGTTATAAACTTTGTTTTGCCGCCAGCGTAGAAAGAGCTAGAATGTGCAGTCATAATAAGTGTTAACAGGTATTAGGCACGCAGAGGACGCCACAACATCGACTTGTTAATAATTTTGCGATCAGACCTCAGAGAACGTGAACAAAGGACACTAAGGACAAGAAAGAACCTAAGCGAGCTTAGAACGCTCACAGTGGATAAGACACCGTGGAGAAGTTTGAAAAAACCTGATTGCCGCTTAAAGCCACTTCTTCAGCTGTAGAACACAGTCACTCGTCATCATAATCTAATATATCGCATTCCCTATCCTAGTCAATGAAGCTTGATGTGACAATATTACTAAGCCCCACCTGTGGAAGACATTCGATGCGAGTTGAATCTTCTCCTTAAATGGTTAGCATCCATGAATCACATAAACGTTCACTATTGATCTATCACGCCAGGACAATACTCCACTGCTATTATTCTAGAAGCATTGTTCTCTGTCAGTCGATATTGTACGACCTAGTGAGAAAGTAAGGGCATGTTTTACGCACTCACTCACTCACTCGCGAATCATGATCGCATCTCATAATTGTTAGAGACAGCACAAGCGATCCTGTATTAGCTGTATATACAATACAGAATTCAATATTGTCTATGTGTATAAAGACACGCGGCTTCTGAAGCAGGCGTACATTCCGCTATCAATTCTCGCCGTAAATCTTGCAATATACGGATGGATATTGTGTTCTCGTCGAAAAGGAATTTCTACGGATAGTTTCAAGACAACGCCGGGAAACGTGATCGTTTAATCCGACAATTGTCTAGGAACCGCGCGCCAGCTGCCGGGATCAAACGGAACTGACGGATCGATATTGCAAAGGTGGTACTAGAAAACTGCGATACTTCGATGGCAGAGCACATTCTTCAATCAGGTAATCACATCGACAGGACCTCAAATCTGATCAACATGTTTCCGGAGCCTGTGTGATAGCGTAAATGACACATTACTAGGTTAGGAGTCTTCTTTGGCGAGTAGATAATCCGTAATTAAACGTTTGATTTATTGATGAAAACCGATAAAACATAAACGCCAATATACAACCTTCAGAAAGATCGAATTGTTGTATTTCTAAGCGTATTTTGAGATAAAAGGGAATATAATAGGTGAAATATATCCGCTGTCCCCTGGCACTCACTTGCCGCTAATATCCGCTTGTCAGCTATTCGCTTCAATTGACGCCTTCAATAGGGACATATTGGCCGAGCGACGGCGCTCTATCAACGACAAAGACTCGCGACCATCTCTGAGGGAGGCCAATAAATTGCATCCCTTTTGTTAGGCTGAGACCTTCTGAGCAGAAGCTTGACTATCAGATACAGATCGGGACACGGAATCTGCGAGCTTTTCATTTGAGTGACTAAGCGTCCATTCTCCGGCATTAAGTGCACATGAGAGAATAGTTTGTGTTCGGACAGAGGTAAAGACTAAAACAGAACTATTACGTACTTCAGTGGTCATCATGCATTTCTTAGCGGTGTTTCTTCATTCATGTACTCCATCTCGTGGCCACGGTAGCTCCGGGATGTGGCGTTCTGCATTTGGCAGGAAGTCGTATTACAGCATACTTGTCGTACTTTACTGCGTGATTGATCTCATTCAGTTCTCGCAATCTCGGGTATTTGTACGGCAGTTAAGCGATCGACGCATTGACACTGGCTGCGAGAAGTACCGGGGTATCCTTGTCGAGTTCCCGAATAGACATTTGAGGCCCATCGAGGCGTACCTAGGTATCCGATATGCGTCTGTGCTGGGTGGAAGTCTCCGCTTCATGCCACCTACCCACCCACCGCGGCAATGTGACAAAGAATTTACCTGTATAGAACATGGGCCTGTGTGCCCTCAGCGAGTGCCCAAGGAGAACGAGCTGAGAAAGCAGTACCCAAGAGTGGTCGTACAGAGGATAATGCGCATATTGCCATTCTTACAGAACCAGGAAGAGGACTGCCTGATGTTGAATCTTTATGTCCCGACCGAAGGTAAGCAAGCCTCATTAAGATATAATTATAGACGATGCATATATTTAGATGGGCATCGCCAATAGAACATTCTTGATTGATAGATAAAACGTCATGAAAGTATTGCTTGAAGACACTAGGTCTGCATAGCGGGCAGCTGGTTTGTGGATAATTGATACCGATTCTTCGCCATTTCGCCACCCTCTATAGTTTTGTATTCAGACCGCCTGGTTTTATTGGCCACATTTTTATTCTGAACCATTTCAAAGATGTTGTCCTCTGCAATCATGGCGACTCGATTGTTAAACCGCAACAACTTTCAAAAATTCGATTTTGAAATTAAAATCATTTAATTTGTGATAATTTAAACATTTAAACGTAGGCTAATAGTCATTCATTCGTCCATCTAACAATGTCCACGCAAATATTCTACGTCTAATTTTAATGAACTGAGCTAACAACTTTGAACAAATTGAGAAATTGTATTTATTGGCTTTTAGATATATATCGATTCTACTATATATTATATTTTGCAATATATGAAAGGCGTTTCCTTTGGGCATGCATCTCTCTAATTATAATCGTTTATAAGTGCGACCCACTGACAAGCGAGGCATTTAGCTTTAGTTATTGGAAACTGACATGGTTAACATATTGCGTCACGCACGCACGCACGCACGCACGCACGCACGCACGCACGCACGCACGCACGCACGCACGCACGCACGCACGCACGCACGCACGCGCTCACTCGCGCAATCCCAATATGTGCTTTTTAAGGATATACATTCGATTTCAGGCATAACACCCCTTTCTTTTTACACGTATATGTGTTGTCCGGGACATTTTGCAATCGCTACATATATTGCATATTGTATAAAATGTGTTGTTATTGCAAATCAATTCTGACATTCAGTGGCCTATTTGAGTCCTATGAAAAGATTGTTCGAATATAAAGAGTAATGATTCAGATTGATGGGTCTTTACAAGATAAATGCAGAACTCTTATATGCACATTGCTTCTCATTGATTTTGAGCAAACCAGCAGCGGGCAATATATACTTTGAGATAAGTATAGCCTCTTCGACGAGCGGATCAACGATTGCATTTTCTCACAAGAAGATCAAGCGGATAGTTACAATATTCACGGGACACGATGCTCAGGTCGTGACGGCAACATTTGTGTTCAGTTGAGTAATTCTTAGATGATTCCTACCCGACTACGCGCTATACATTTTACCTTTGCTAAGCTACCGCATAGCTCAGAAATAACTTAGAATGTTTCCCAACAAAATAACCCGTACTATTGAATATTTCGAGCATAATTGAATTGGAAGAAATTACAATCCTTAAGGCAGCAAAATCTTCCAATCCAATTACATTCAAAATATTCAACAGAACGTTTCTAGCTAATTAACATGTTTCTGGTTTCTGCTTTTGGAAGCGTTAAGTTATTGCTTAGCTGTAGTATATGTGCCAAACGCTATTTAATGGAGGGACGCTATCTGTCGCTCAAGTATCTGACGTCACAATCAGAATACTTAGGTCCGTCATGAATGTGGCAGAGGTCTGTCTACCAGTCAACGGCTATACAAGCGTCCGAATCATATGTCTCTGGTGAATTTATCATTTATTAAACATTCTGTAGAATATTTTAAAACTAATTTGACTGGGATAATGTACAATACACTGATTCAGCTAGAAAATCTTAACATGTTTCTAAAACAAAAACGGAAGCGTGTCTGTTAGCATGAAATGCTATGTTGAATATTTTGAACGCAATTCGATTGGGAGACAGCCATCTCTTACAATTCAATCATGTTCAAAATTTCCAACTAAGCAACAATGTCTTCTAATCCAATTCACCTTTCCACAGTATCCATCTATCATCTGACGTCATATGACGTCATAATTAGCTAAGCAATAAGGGTGACGTCATAATCGGTACGTCATAAATTATTATATTTGGCCCGTCTTTAACTCTTAATAGTCCGACACGTTGTAAGAATTGTATGTCTCCACTATTTAATAAACATGCTGTTGAATATTTTGAAACTAATTTGACTGGAGGCTGTTGTTGCCATAGGCAGAAACAGCGCCCAGTCAAATTAGTTCCAAAATATGCAATAGCTTACCTGTATAGTTTTCTGGAAATTGATAGTCAGAGAGTTCAGAGATCGATCGATCCCAACACGAGCGATGTGTGGGTCGAGCTTAGCTAGAGATGGGCGGGGCATAGCTAAAATGGAAAGGTCCATTATGTTCAACAGATTCAACAGTAAGTTTTATTCTGTTTTGGAACATGTCAAACTAGTTCTTAGGTGCAATGTATGTTAGAATGCAGTGAATATGTTTTTGAATGTTTTGGAACTGGTATGATGCGAAACTAAAGCATAAGGATACGAATCGCTTAATAGACCTTTACAGTTTTAGCTATACCCCGCCCATCTTTATCTAAGCTCCCCCCCCCCCCGCACCTCATTCGTGTGGGGTCGATCTCTGAACTCACTGACTATCATTTTCTAGAAAGCTATACAGGGAAGCTGTTGAATATTTTGAAACTAACTTGATTAATTAGTTTCAAAATATTCAACAGAATGTTTATTAAATGGTAAAGACATACAATTCGTACAACGTGTCGGACTATTAAGCGTTAGAGACGACGATATCGAGTCATTTATGACGTCATGATTATGCCGTCATCCTACACTCAGAAAGTTGATTATTACGTCATATGACGTCATATGATAGATGGATAAAGTTGGAAATGGCCATTAGTATGTAGGCCAATGTACTATTTATTGGACTGATCGATTTTAATTTAAACAGAGCCTCGTTAGGGACACAGGTGTGTGTCTAATGCGATCACTGCCCGAATTCTATATAAACTAGGTGTGTCAGAAAAGGTCCCCTATTAAGCACGTCACAGAGATAACGATTTCTAAGACAGACAATTGGTGTAAGCGATCAAGCATCTATATATGTATGTTAGACAAATATCTACCCATTTCTCTTCTCTATAAATAGATTTTAATATTGTTTCCTTCGAGCCTTAATTCGATCACCCCAAGTCCGCTCTTTGAGGAAATTCTGCATCTGAAAATCAATGTTACAGCGACATGACGCACGTCCCCAAGATAAGTTTGTGTTCTGAACAGGGGCACTGTTTATTGTCCAGGTAATTGGTATTGGAGGATAGTATGGGTAAAATACACTAAAACACGCTAATCCATCCATTGTTGGAGTACAGATTATTCTATGGAACTATAATTTAATAGTATAATGGTACTAGATTTTATGTAGTTCGCTATTGAACGCGTCCACCTAGATTATAGACAATATAGGTGGCGAAATACAACACGATTTGAAGCGCCCGATATATTTCTTCGATCATGCCCTAATTATCCCATTCGTATAAATACTGTTTTACTGAATCAAATACCTGGAAACAATAGGCTATCTTTGATAGTCGTCGGTCCAAACAGTGCGTGTTTAGTAACTATGATACGTTTTCTCATGGTCAAGCATGAGTGATCGCCGATACATGGAAGCACTTTTACGATCGACCTACATACACTAATAGAAGGATCAACTTCTAGCTATGCCCCGCCCATGTACAGCTCATCTCTGCTTCTAGCAATTCCCCGCCCATGTACAGCTCATTTCCGCTTCTGGCTATGCCCCGCCCATGTACAGCTCATTTCCGCTTCTAGCTATGCCCCGCCCATGTACAGCTCATTTCCGCTTCTAGCTATGCCCCGCCCATGTACAGCTCATCTCCGCTTCTAGCTATGACCCTCCCATGTACAGCTCATCTCCGCTTCTAGCTATGACCCACCCATGTACACCTCATCTCCGCTTCTAGCTATGCCCCGCCCATGTACAGCTCATCTCAGCTTCTAGCTATGGCCCGCCCATGTACAGCTCATCTCCGCTTCTAGCTATGACCCGCCCATGTACAGCTTATCTCCGCTTCTAGCTATGCCCCGCCCATGTACAGCTCATCTCCGCTTCTAGCTATGCCCCGCCCATGTACAGCTCATCTCCGCTTCTAGCTATGCCCCGCCAATGTACAGCTCATCTACGCTTCTAGCTATGACCCGCCCATGTACAGCTCATCTCCGCTTCTAGCTATGCCCCGCCCATGTACAGCTCATCTCCGCTTCTAGCTATGCCCCGCCCATGTACAGCTCATCTCCACTTCTAGCTATGACCCGCCCATGTACAGCTCATCTCCGCTTCTAGCTATGGCCCGCCCATGTACAGCTCATCTCCGCTTCTAGCTATGCCCCGCCCATGTACAGCTCATCTCCGCTTCTAGCAATTCCCCGCCCATGTACAGCTCATCTCCGCTTCTAGCTATGGCCCGCCTATGTACAGCTGATTTCAGCTTCTAGCTATGCCCCGCCCATGTACAGCTCATTTCCGCTTCTAGCTGTAGCCCGCCCATGTACAGCTCATCTCCGCTTCCAGCTATGCCCCTCCCATGTACAGCTCAACTCCGCTTCTAGCTATAGCCCACCCATGTACAGCTCATCTCCGATTCTATCTATGCCCCGCCAATGTACAGCTCATCTCCGCTTCTAGCTATAGCCCGCCAGTGTACAGCTCATCTCCGCTTCTAGCTATAGCCCGCCAGTGTACAGCTCATCTCCGCTTCTAGCTATAGCCCGCCCATGCACGGCTCATCTCCGCTTCTAGCTATGCCCATGTACAGCTCATCTCCGCTTCTAGTTATGCCCCGCCCATGTACAGCTCATCTTCGCTTCTAGCTATAGCCCGCCCATGTACAGCTCATCTCCGCTTCTAGCTATGCCCATGTACAGCTCATCTCAGCTTCTAGCTATGCCCCGCCAATGTACAGCTCATCTCCGCTTCTAGCTATAGCCCGCCCATGTACAGCTCATCTCCGCTTCTAGCTATAGCCCGCCCATGTACAGCTCATCTCCGCTTCTAGCTATAGCCCGTCCATGTACAGCTCATCTGCGATTCTAGCTATAGCCCGCCCATGTACAGCTCATCTCCTCTTCTATCTATGCCCATGTACAGCTCATCTCCGCTTCTAGCTACGCCACGCCCATGTACAGCTCATCTCAGCTTCTAGCTATGGCCCGCCCATGTACAGCTCATCTCCGCTTCTAGCTATAGCCCGTCCATGTACAGCTCATCTGCGATTCTAGCTATAGCCCGCCCATGTACAGCTCATCTCCTCTTCTATCTATGCCCATGTACAGCTCATCTCCGCTTCTAGCTACGCCACGCCCATGTACAGCTCATCTCAGCTTCTAGCTATGGCCCGCCCATGTACAGCTCATCTCAGCTTCTAGCTATGACCCGGATATGTACAGCTCATCTCCGCTTCTAGCTATGGCCCGCCAATGTACAGCTCATCTCAGCTTCTAGTTATGGCCCGCCAATGTACAGCTCATCTCAGCTTCTAGCTATGACCCGCCCATGTACAGCTCATCTCCGCTTCTAGCTATGACCTGCCCATGTACAGCTCATCTCAGCTTCTAGCTATGGCCCGCCCATGTACAGCTCATCTCCACTTCTAGCTATGGCCCGCCCATGTACAGCTCATCTCAGCTTCTAGCTATGGCCCGCCCATGTACAGCTCATCTCAACTTCTAGCTATGGCGCGCCCATGTACACCTCATCTCAGCTTCTAGCTATGGCCCGCCAATGTACAGCTCATCTCAGCTTCTAGCTATGACCCGCCCATGTACAGCTCATCTCAGCTTCTAGCTATGGCCCGCCCATGTACAGCTCATCTCCACTTCTAGCTATGGCTCGCCCATGTACAGCTCATCTCAGCTTCTAGCTATGGCCCGCCCATGTACAGCTCATCTCAACTTCTAGCTATGACCCGCCCATGTACACCTCATCTCAGCTTCTACCTATGGCCCGCCAATATACAGCTCATCTCAGCTTCTAGCTATGACCCGCCCATGTACACCTCATCTCAGCTTCTAGCTATGGCCCGCCAATGTACAGCTCATCTCCGATTCTAGCTATGGCCCGCCAATGTACACCTCATCTCAGCTTCTAGCTATGGCCCGCCAATGTACACCTCATCTCAGCTTCTAGCTATGGCCCGCCAATGTACAGCTCATCTCAGCTTCTAGCTATGACACGCCCATGTACAGCTCATCTCCGCTTCTAGCTATCGCCCGCCCATGTACAGCTCATCTCCGCTTCTAGCTATGGCCCGCCCATGTACAGCTCATCTCCGCTTCTAGCTATGGCCCGTACACAGGAGCTACGGAGCGATCGGATCTGCAACTCGTGGATTTAAACTTATAATCAAATACCTTATTTGTTAACTGACGTCACAAGTAACATGATGTAGCTCCACCACGAAACACGGGAAGTCCATCACGAACGCGCCGGTATGAATTGCATCTCTTTGTTGAATTTACAAATTAATACAGTTTCTGTAGAAGCTTTTTAAACATAGGCAGCAACAGTTCTCGGCCAAATTAGTTTCAAAATATTCAACAGCTTACCTGTATAAACAAAGTATCTTGAATTCGTGATTTTGCAAGTTCATGTTTCAAACTATATAAATCGATTCCAACAGCGAATAACGTAGATGGACCCTAGCTAGAAATGGGCGTGACATAGCTAGAAATGGACGTGACATAGCCAGAAATGGACATGACATAGCTGGAAATGGACGTGGCGTAGCTATAAATGGGCGTGACATAGCTAGAAATGGACGTGGCATAGCTAGAAATGGGCGTGACATAGCTGGAAATGGACGTGACATAGCTAGAAATGGGCGTGTCATGGCTAGAAATGGGCGTGACATAGCTAGAAATGGACGTGACATAGCTAGAAATGGACATGACATAGCTGGAAATGGGAGAAGCATAGCTGGAAATGGGAGAGGCATTGCTAGAAATGTACGTGACATAGCTGGAAATGGGAGTGGCATAACTAGAAATTGGAGCTGCATAGCTAGAAATGGGAGTTGCATAGCTGGAAATGGAAGCGGCATAGCTAGAAATGGGAGTTACATAGCTAGAAATGGGAGTTGCATGGCTAGAAATGGGTGTGGCATAGCTAGAAATGGGAGTGGCATAGCTAGAAATTGGAGTGACATAGTTAGAAATGGGAGTGACATAGCTAGAAATGGGTGTGGCATAGCTAGAAATGGGAGTGGCATAGCTAGAAATTGGAGTGACATAGTTAGAAATGGGAGTGACATAGTTAGAAATGGGAGTGACATAGCTAGAAATGGGTGTGGCATAGCTAGAAATTGGAGTGACATAGTTAGAAATGGGAGTGACATAGTTAGAAATGGGAGTGACATAGCTAGAAATGGGTGTGGCATAGCTAGAAATTGGAGTGACATAGTTAGAAATGGGAGTGGCATAGCTAGAAATTGGAGTGACATAGTTAGAAATGGGAGTGGCATAGCTAGAAATTGGAGTGACATAGTTAGAAATGGGAGTGCCATAGTTAGAAATGAATCTCACATTGTACTCAAAGGGAACAAGACTCACACTTTGGACCCAATCATATTTTCGTCAGAGAATGATATCAGATAACGTCATTAATGAACTGCCTATATCATAATTTTCAAATCGGCGCTTCAGATAAGTTAAATACGTTGAAAGTCACGTGACAGTCCGGTCAAGGTTGACAGGTTGCTATCGCGTGCGAATCTACAATTCCAATAAATGACCAGAGCCAGATAACCGCTGACCCTCTTCTAATGCTCATCAGTGACCATGATTGATGCCGTTGTAAATCCGTTTGACAATTTCGTTTACTACTTCGTCTTCTCGTCTGATGTTATCTTACCTCTACTCGCAATGTTCCCAATTTTCATATCTATTTCCTATAACAGTTCCATTGCCTTCACAGACAGTATAGCCGCCATTCTATCTTTGCTTCTATTACTTACCGATCTGTCTCATGTTGCCGGTTTATCTAACTGGACAAAGCATCTGGACGAACTTTCTGTAGATACAGTTATTCTAATTGACAACTTTCCGGTTTTAACTATGCCCCGCCTATCTCTAGCTCAGCTCCACCCATACCTCGCTCGTGTTGGGATCGATCGATCTCTGAACACCCTGACTATCAATTTCCTAAAAAAAAAATACACTGGTAAGCTGTTGAATATTTTGAAACTAATTTGACTAAGGCATCAACAGCGCCCTGTCAAATTAGTTTCAAATTAGTTTCAAAATATTCAACAGCGTGTTTATTAAACAGCAAAGAATTACAAAGACATACAATTCATACAACGTGTCGGACTATTTGATATTTGATGACGGTCTATATGGAACCCTTTGTGACGTAATGATTGTGACGTCATCATACCCGCGCTGAGCTGATTATGACGTCATACGAGCTCAGATGATGGACGGATGATTGAACAAAATAAAACCTAGAGAACTGTGGGAATCAACGTTGCTGCCACGCTGGCATCTGTTTGCTATATAGTATCCAGCAATATTCGAGCCATCTAACTGGCTAATGGATGGACCTGATCTGACACTCATATACATGACGTAATAATCAAGTACGTCACATGTAGGCGGGTGTCACAATTAAAATGTGTAATGAATGGTGTATCTAGTTCCGCCATGATCATTGAAGCGTCCGTCAAGTGTACAAATTGTATGTCTTTGATAAATGTATTATTTAATAAGCATTGTGTTGGATATTTTGAAAGTTAATTGACTTGGAGCTGTTGCTTACCTGTATAATTACCTTGAAAATGGAATTCTGAGCAGTCAGTGTTTCATGAATATATAGATAGCTACCAAAGTGGGCGGAGAATAACTAGAAATGGGCGGGGCATAGCTATGAATAGATCCATCTGATTGACAGTCTAGTTAATGGACTTTTCCATTTTTTAGCTATGCCCCGCCCATCACTAGCTAAGCTCCACCCACACCTCGCCGTGTTGGGATTGATCGCTCGCCGAATGCCCTAGCTATCAATTTCCTGAAAACTATAGAGGGAAGCTGTTAAATATTTTGTAGCTAATTTGACTGGGTGCTGTTGCTGCCTACGGCAGCAACAGCGCCCAGTCAAATTAGTTTCAAAATATTCAACAGAATCTTTATTAAATAGTAACGGCATACAATTTGTACAACAACGCATAGACCATCTTCAAATATGCGTTCGTGACGTACTTATCGACATCATTCATGACGTCATCGATTTTGATGTCATTCTACGCATCACGTAGGTGATTATGACGTCATATGATGGGTGCATACTCTGGAAAGGTGAATTTCATCTACATGTGCCTGCTTTCATTCCTTAATTTCAATGCCCCCATATCATTTCATGGAAAATTCAATATTAAATTTCATTTGCAAGGAATTGTGCCTTTCCAATATAAAGATCCTGTCCCTATAGTGCCTATGTTAGAAGGCTAATAACTATCTGATCGACGCGTCTCATGGGCAAACACATAAATAATAATCATCTTCACGTGGGAAATAGAAGCTGTCAATATTCTGAGCTATAGTTGGTAAATACCAATTACTGGTAACGTCTAGACACGTACGTCCCTTGATGATTGGCTTTAGCTTATTGTAATGGGTGGGAGGTAGAGAGGAATCGTTCATATAGATCCTCATTGAATGCAGACATGCAAAGGAACTGTCAAAGCCTGCAGCGCCGCAGCACTGACTATGTGTACTTACGGGCAACAATATGTACTAAATTCAATGGGTTTTGTATTAGCACGATTGCTTTTGTCATTATTACCAAACTGGTTTAGCTACCACAACCGTCATGCGTCGTGTCACATTACTGGAATGTTATCTGGCTTAGATTATGCTCGTAGGTGTGGACGTGATTCCCCCTCCCCCCCCCCTCTCTCTCTCTCTCTCTCTCTCTCTCACCCCCATCTCTTTTCCCATCTCTCTCTCTCTCTCTCTCTCTCTCTTTCTCTCTCTCTCCAGCTCCCACCTCTCTCACTCAATCTTTTCCAAGCTAGCTCTCTCTCTCTCTCTCTCTCTCTCTCTCTCTCTCTCTCTCTCTCTCTCTCTCTCTCTCTCTCTCTCTATAATAATCTAATAATAATAATAATCTTTATTTCAAAGCTCGCGCTTTGTTTTCGCGCACTCCGATTTGTTCCACTTTGAAATAAATATGAAATAGCTACATTTGAATGAATAAAATATGTCCATTAATTGATTCCAGACAAACGGTGGCTTTATCGGTGATCATAACTCATACACGCGCGATGATAAATACCGAATTACGCAATGGAATTGCTATTCCTAATACCACGTGAAATGATAAAGAGGAATTGGTTATGAATTACTACTGAGCAGATAAGATAAATTCTGTCCATGGCGCCACCGTTTCCTCGTTGAATCACAACTTGTAGTTTCCATTGCTCAGCATCAATTAGTATTGCCATTATATCGTGTGTTTAATTTATGACTTACATCGACGACGATTGTACACTTGGTGCTCAAAACAGCCACAGTTTTCCGCAACGCCATTCCCAATTAAAAAACAGACTCCATACATAGGTGTACATAAAATCTTAATATTTCATAAACGTTCTACTGAACGGCTAATAGGTGTGACAATCTACTGTCTTAGATCCGGAACGCTAAATCAATATACGGGGTCGTGTTGGGTCGAGCTAGGCGAGCCGCTATTTGGCGCTGTCCCCAGACAAACTACTCGCATTACCACTGGGGACGCTACAAAGGCTATTAACATCAAGGCTAAGCCCGCCCCTGCTCCGTCTGAGAGCACGTGAAATTGGCTAAAATTTTCAACTACGCTCCCATTAAGGTCGGTTATATGACGGATTTGTAGCGGAATTCGTGTCATGAAATCAGCCAGAATCATCTCGACAGCCAAAGTGATGCCGGTGTGACATTTATGACAAAGTAGCTCCGTGTCGGCGCCAGCCTAAAGTTAGAAACTCTGGCCAATTTAACAGCGACAAAATGGAATATTTGCCAGTCCAATTCATGGTTATTGTCGTATTCAATCAAGCAGCGGCTTCCAGATGCAAATCACGAGTGGCACAATATTGATTGCCACATTTTACCGCGTTTGTGGAATGAGTCAGATTCATCCTGTTGGGATGGCTCGGCAATATGAATGTCACTAATAAATAAATAGTTTAGCACAACATACGGTACCAGATACAACAAATTCCTTCCGATTTATAGATTTTTGTGGACTAGTTTGAAATTAATCTGACTAAAATCTATTGCTGCCTTAGGGAGATTAGTTTCAGCATAGTCAGCAGTGGATCAGAATGGTTGGTTTGAAGTTCAACTTTACTGCGAGCTTTCTCTTAAATCGTTAACAAACGAGTGATTTGACAGACCCGGATGAAGATACCATCTCTATGTGCCATCTATGAACGTGTTACTTTATGTCACTCGCATTACAGGGGCAAGTTCTAGCTATGCTCCGCCCACTTTTACTATCTATTTGAACATTTAAAATATGAACTTCTAGAATCTAAATTTCGCGGAAATAGGTAAGCTGTTGAATATTATGATACTAATTTGACTGTTTAGTCAAATTAGTTTCAAAATATTCAACAGAATGTTTATTAAATTGCAAGTTTATCAACTACATATAACTTCCACACTCGTGACGAGCTTTTCGATTTTCATCAAGTTGATTGTGAGGTCAGCTAACATGTGACACATTTTATTATTACGTCAGATAGTTGAGTGACAGATCGAATGCCTCCATTAGTAAAGCATAGAGTGACATGTCACACACCTATGCACCCCGTGTATCCATGAATGCATTGGTATGAGAGAGAGAGAGAGAGAGAGAGAGAGAGAGAGAGAGAGAGAGAGAGAGAGAGAGAGAGAGAGAGAGAGAGAGGAGAGAGAGAGAGAGAGAGAGAGAGAGAGAGAGAGAGAGAGAGAGAGAGAGAGAGAGAGAGAGAGAGAGATGGGTTACTGACTCTCATGTTTTGCTT
This sequence comes from Chaetoderma sp. LZ-2023a, assembly GCA_034401795.1. Taxonomy (NCBI): domain Eukaryota; kingdom Metazoa; phylum Mollusca; class Caudofoveata; order Chaetodermatida; family Chaetodermatidae; genus Chaetoderma; species Chaetoderma sp. LZ-2023a. Next base: position 23,017,268 of record CM067374.1, read on the forward strand.
ATCTTCTTTATTAGAAATTAAGATAAATTCGTGATAGATTTCAAAGAGCATATTGGCGGAAGACATGGACATGGACATGGGCTGCCGTACTGAGCTCTTCTATGGATCCTTTTTCCCAGCAACGATCCGCGCCTGGAATATGCTTCCTGTGCCGGTGAGAGATTCTGTCACTCTTCTAGAATTTAAAAGCAAACTTAAGGCTATGTCACCCATACGACAACCCCCTGAGTGGTATTACGTAGGCCCGAGGTTTGCCAACATAATGCTATGCAGGCTCCGAAATGGTTGTAGTTCTTCAAACCGACATCTATTTGACAACTTTCTGTCGGAATCTGCCAGTTGTTCTTGTGGGCACAATGATGAATCTACAAACCACTACCTCTTACATTGTGCCCTTTTTAACGAGCAAAGAGTCGTTTTCCAAAATCAGCTTGCCTTGAACGATATTTCTCTTGCTAATCTTCCGGTCAACCAGCTTCTATACGGGACTTACACTGCCAATTTGGAAATGAACAAACCGATCTGTAATACGGTATGTCAATACATAATTAACACCAACCGCTTTCAGTAGCTTCCAGTTCGCGAACTTATAGTTTAAGGGGTAAATGGACAGCAGCCCAACACGTACAGGTCGGGGCGAAGGCAGCACCTAGAGCTCACCTCTGCTATTCTTCCATTTGATCTTATTCCTCGCTCTCTCTCTATCTCTCACCCTCTCTCCCCTCTTTCCCCCTCTCTCTCCATCTCGGTCTTTCTTCCTACTCTCCCCCACCTCACACTCAACATCCACACACTTATGCACACCAATAGACTACAATTAATTAAACTATAATGATTTGCCGCCATTTTGTTGTAAAAAAGTTTTGAATAATCTGTATGTGTATGGGAGACACGGGCATAAGACTCTAAGTCTTATCGTGCTTCCATCTGAACAAAATAAATCACGTTTAAACCAAGACATGGACAAGAAGACCTACACGATTGTAAACAAAAAAACATGACGTCAGAGATGATATTTAAGCAACATTTAATCAAACACTAGATTGTCCTTGGTCTGTACAACGTGATGCATTCTATGACGCGACGTCATTATGCGCGCGGAGGAATACAATAACGGATCTATAATAGCGATGAGTAGCCGCGCGATTGTATAACGGTATGTTCATCGAGGTACACAGGAATGGGATCACGGAATTTTATGAGTTCTTTCAAAGCACATCGAGTTGAATACTATTGAATGCTCATGATATCACCAGAGAGCAGCATCACAGGAGAAAGCTGGTAACATACCTTTGTTCACGCAATCATCAATCGTGCTGACAATTGCTTCTGAGACATCGAAGGTGCACACACAAACGATGTTTACCGCACTAGCCTCCTGCATCCTACATACGTCCTTCACCTGATTGCCATTTACCTATCTGCCTTTTATCTTTTATTTTACGCATTAAAGAAATACCATGAATAGCGTTGTTCAACAAAACTTCGAATCGCTAAAGCATACAATTTTATTGTTGCGAATCGACATATGTTTCCAGTAGATCTGAATGGTATGCGCGTCATATCTTTAGGGATATGACGCTGTGCGATAGCAAGCGAGCAATACCTGTCATAAACAAGATTGACCCAATATTGCGAGATACGTTTCAAATTGTAGATTATGCAATGCTGTGTACTACATTGACAGGAGATCAAGGTTGCAAAACACATATCCTATGATATTATAGCAAGTTGAATTATTCCGTGTTACGTGTTTATAATTTTGATAGCTTTGTCGATCATAGCAACATGCTATTAACTGATTGACAAATCGGAAAACAGTATTATCTGAGGAACATGACGCCGGGTAACATGCATAGGAAGGATCTGGGCTGTCACTCGCTTGAGCATCTGACGTCATAAGCAAAATATACTACTTGTTAGCTGGCTCGAATAAAGTGACGTCAGACCGACATGTAAGCACAAAGGTCCGGCATTACCTTATCACTGCAGTGGGCCCTTAGATGCACAATTACTGTCTCCCTGTAACTCTCAATGCCTCATTACTGGCTCCCCGTAACCGTCTGATGCCTCATTACTGGTTCCCTGTAACTCTGACTGCCTCATTAATGGCTCCCTGTAACTCTCACTGCTTCATTACTGGCTCCCTGTAAATCTCACTGCTTCATTACTGGCTCCCTGTAAATCTCAGTGCCTCATTACTGGCTCCCTGTAACCTTCAATGCCTCATTACTGGCTCCCTGTAAATCTCACTGCTTCATTACTGGCTCCCTGTAAATCTCACTGCTTCATTACTGGCTCCCTGTAAATCTCAGTGCCTCATTACTGGCTCCCTGTAACTCTCACTGCCTCATTAATGGCTCCCTGTAACTCTCACTGCCTCATTAATGGCTCCCTGTAACCTTCAATGCCTCATTACTGGCTCCCTGTAAATCTCAGTGCCTCATTACTGGCTCCTGTAACCCTCAATGCCTCATTACTGGCTCCTGTAACCCTCAATGCCTCATTACTGGCTCCCTGTAACCTTCAATGCCTCATTACTGGCTCCCTGTAACCCTCAATGCATCATTACTGGCACCCTGTATCCCTCAATGCCTTATTACTGGCTCCCTGTAACCCGCAATGCCTCATTACTGGCACCCTGTAACCCTCAATGCCTCATTATTGGCTCCCCGTAACCGTATATGGCTCACTGCAACTCCGAATGTCTTATTACTGGGTCACTGTGACTGTCAATGCCTTAATTACTGCGTTGTCAGTGCATCATTACTGGCTCCGTGTGACTGTCAATGCCTCATTACTGGATCCATGTGACGGCCCGTGCCGCATTACTGGGTCCATGTGGCTGTGAATGCCTTATTACTGGATTCCCGTGACAGCCCCTTCCTCATCAATCGGCCCATGTGACTGTCAATGCCTCATTGCTAGATCCATATGACTGCCCATACCTCATGACCGGATCCCTGCGACTGTCAATGCCTTAATACGGCATCGCTGTGCTTGTTAATGTCTCATATTGGCTCCATGTGACTCTCAGAATATGAACTTCTCACACGACTGTGTAACAAAGTAAAATACATCAGATTGTTGGGAGTGCTTGAATTCCCAGCTCTCAGAACTTAGCTGAACACCAGGATAACTGAGCAATATGTGTACGTGATAGAATTGCCAGATAGGAAGGAGATCATGGGACCCACACATGTGGAAGTCTGCGGTCGGTGATTTTGGCTTTCAGAATATATGCTGAACTCCTCTACGAGGTCTTACTTGGCTTTCGGCATGCGCACAATAGAATCAACACTTATAAAACAATGTCTGAAATATTTTCTCTTTTCGTTAGCTTATGTATGAGCCTATTCTATTCTTAAACACGCCAGTTCATGCTATTTTATATCGATTCATTTCGTTCGTACGCATTCCAATGCTAAGGAACACGCCGGATGCTACATCAATAAACTCCAGCTTGCCATAACCAGACTCTCCTTTGAATCATTAAGATTACAGTAATTTCACCTGCCAGGTAGCAGAGATCACATGTCTGTTGCTCTTCCCATGATTACAAGAGAACATCGATCGGATAATCTAGATGTTTTGTTTTTATGCGGCATCGGATATCTCTTAAGATGAACATCAAATCGATGCCGGGAAATTATTTGATGTCATCGTCTTCAATTAGCAATACATTTCTTTTTGTGTTAATCTTGTTGCTGCTCCATAGCTATCTTAAGAGGATTTATGATTGTTCTACGGGGCATGAACATTTAGTGTGAACACCATGTTACTGAAACATGTTGCTGTTATAGACACCATCTATCAATAGTAAGCGGACGGAATTATGTAAGATGTTACTTCTGGAGTCGTGGACTGATCGCGTTATCATCTCATCCATAGCTTGTTTTATGAACGGTGAATCACTAAGAAACACGCTGCAAAGGTAGAGCCGGGTCACGTGGATCCATACAGACACATGTATCACAACACATATAGCGTATATATACTGGGATCAGAAAAAGTTAGGGGACGTAAATCTCTGACGAGAATAGATACCGCATCAATGAGGGTTGGTTGATCAGAGGTGTGTGACCACAGAGCTCAGTCAGCAGTCTCTCTCAAGGATCGATGGCAGCACGTAATTAGCTTAGATATATCTAAGACAGTTAGTGTGGATGTCGAGATGTAATTGAAACAGTTCACCATTCCTTGGGTAATGTCTATTCTAGTGTCGGTGTCACAGGAGAAACCGAGTCTTAGCTATGCCCATACCAATCTCTAACTAAGCTCTACCCACGCCTTGCCCGTGTTGGGATCGACCGATTCCTGAACTGCTTGACTATCAATTTCCAGAAAACTATACCGGTAAGCTGCTGAATATTTTGAAACTAATTTGACTGGGTGCTGTTGCTGGCTACGCCACGTAGTTAATTATTACATCATATGATTGATGGGTAAACTGGAACGGTCTATTTGATTATTGTGAGTATAATCAGTATACGTTAATCGAAAAGAACAATAGCACACTCAAGGCTCTAAAATCTGACGAACATCTTGTATCTAAGGCTATGTTGGACAACTTTGATTGTATAAAATTTGTCAAACATAGGTTAGACCGATGATGTGACACTACAAGGTGTCCATAAAACGCTCTAATGGAGGGGTCCGATAGGTTACGAAAGTATCTGACGTCATAATCAAAATACGTAAGTTGCTAAGTGACGTTGTATAGGTAAGTCAGTTATAAAAGTCATCACGCCGTCACGGTCAGACTGTAAGTGTCAGAATTGTATGTATTGGTGAGTTTACAATTCAATTCCCATTCTGTTTACTATTCTGAAGCTAATATGTAAAATAAGTTTCAAACTATTCAACAGGTTACCTGCATAGTTATCTTGAAACTGGCATTCCGTGAATTCAGGATTCATAGCACTGTTAAAATAGATTCAAAGATGCATAAATGTTTGCCGAAGAAAGCTAGAAATGGGCGGGAGTCAGCTAGAAATGGGCGCTGCTTAGTTAGAAATGGCGGTGGCATAGATAGAAATGGGCTGAGAATAGCTAGAAATGGGCAGGGTGTAGCCAGAAATGGCGGGTATAGCTAGAAATTGGCGGCGTCTAGCTAGTCATAGGCGACGCTTAGTTAGAAATGGGCGTGACATAGCTAGAAATGGGCTGGGCATAGCTAGAAATGGGCAAGGCGCAGCCAGAAGTGGCGGGTATAGCTAGTAATGGGCGGCGTTTAGCTAGAAATTGGCGGCGCTTAGTTAGAAATAGGCGTGGTATAGCTAGAAATGGGTCCCGCGCTTTTTCATACCAACACTCCCATTATACGTAGTGCTTCATAACCCAAAGTCCCACAAGATTTCGTGACTATGTGAGAATGGACATTCATATCCACATATTGCTGAGATTACCATGTGAGCAGCATATAACAGCAGATACTCAATGACCGCCAGGAGTATTTCTTATATATAAATATACATTGCAATGGAAGAGTAATGGAAGAGTGTACTTGTTTATTTTGACAAAAAGTATCCAGAATGAAAGAAGCGTGTTTATTGATTATTTGCAAATCTTATGATGTGTTGTGTTTCATGTGCGCTTTATCTTTGCCTGTATCTTAGCAGTGCACCGACAACAGCACTAGCAAAGCTGTGTCAAAGGAAGACTTACTACTGCAAACGTACAAAACATGCCCTTTGAAGATGAAGAAGTATTACGGCCTATCTACGGCAAAATTGATTTTTGAATGACACGAGGAAAAGGAGATCACTCGTTGTTGGCAAACAACAAAATGCCCTTCAAATACCATAATTATCCCCACTGGGCAAGATACGCACGCTTAGTGTTATTAATACAGCACTGCATCTTTGATTACTGGCGAACGCCTAATTACTCACGCCGCCAAAGGTCGGTGTGAGTATTGAGACCGATGCCTCCTGTTTTGTCAGTTTATTTGTCTGTTTGTTTGCTTGTCTTTTTCTCTGTTTGTCTATTTGTCTGATTGTATGTTTGTTTGTATGTTTATCCACGCGATATAGTCTGAGTCCAAGAAGGTATAATCCCAAATGTGGCATGTCTATTCACATCGCAGATGGCAAGGCAAAAATAACTGTGGGTCAAATGGTCAAATTTCTAGGTCACGGTGTCACCATGCGCATCTAGGAAGTCACATTTTTAGCCATTGATCTGGAAGGCAATTAGGTAGAATCAACAAATTTGGCACATCCATACATATTATAGGTGGGCAGAATGTCCATGAGAATCAAGTCTCTGCATCAAATAACTAGGTCACTGCATCATATATCTAGGTCATTGCATCAGTTATCTAGGTCAGTGTATCAGATATCTGGGTCACTACATCATATATCTAGGCCACGGGGTTAAATATATTTTCTTCCTGTAACTCTGGATTGCAAGAAGGTAGAATCGCTGGAGTTAGCACAAGCCTTCATATTACGACTGCTGACGGTTGCTTTGAGTGTGAGGTCACGGGGTCACTAAGCGCATTATGAAAACAGAGTCCAATAAACGTGAGTCAGCATCTCTCTCTATCTCTCTCTCTCTCTCTCTCTCTCTCTCTCTCTCTCAGAGAAGAGAGAGAGAGAGGGAGAGAGAGAGAGAGCGGGAGAGAGAGAGAGAGAGAGAGAGATAGAGAGAGAGAGAGAGAGAGAGAGAGAGAGATAGAGAGAGAGAGAGAGAGATGAGAGAGGGAGAGAGAGAGAGAGAGAGAGCGAGATCTAGTGTGACATTGCTTTCTATATTGGCATAGCTAATCTAAGCAATCTGTTAAAACGTGAGATCTGTAGATGCGTGCGCATGTGTGTGCGCATGCGTAGAGACTCAGGCATCAGTAAACCCGTAGGAAACTGTATCCGGTTATGAAGGGGCGAACATTAAATCTATCTCACCAAACAGAACCTCGATATTTTATAAACATATGTGCTCTGTATTATCAGGTTTACCCCTACAAACTAATTGGTTGTTTTAATTGGGGTTATTGTAAAACGTTTGTCTAGCTGTATGGTTCTGAATCGTGTCCGTAATTGGCAAGTCACGAGACATCGATTGACCGGAAACTGAGAAGACTATCCCAGATACTTATGAACTGAGAAATATTGACTGTCCATTGACATTTTCACAATCTAGGTTATCATTGATATGTTGTGTTGTTAATTGGTTCTTGTTAAGGAATCCGCTACAAACAGCATGTTCCTATGATAGCAGCGAACTGTCATCCAGTGTTTGCAATTAAACTAGACTGAACTGGAACTAACTGTGCTGGAGACCAATGGCTTGACTTCTCCATATGCAGTATGTTCGAGCAAGTACTTATTAAATTCTGGCATTACTATCGTCATTGAGAATGTGGACTATTCAGTTCACAATAAAACTGATATAATTTTGAAAAGACTGTTAACGAAAGCTGTTGCTGAATAATGCAGCAACATCCTTAATTAACATTCTTTTCAAAATTGGACCAGCTTCCTATTATCTACCTGCTCCTATTGAGCATGCTTATGGTTGGCGAACAATGACAGCGGTGTTCATGTACTGATTATAGCGCGCATCCTGGATGCTCAATCAAGAAGCAGTGCTAGTCCTGGTAGATTTCTACTCGCATCGATGTAGTCATTAGCCTAGACAAGTGTTTGGCTTCTCATTTCTTACCCAGAATGCACTCGTGGGAGATGTTGACTCACGTATTTGCACTCCACTACCTCGACATTTGAACTTTTGATATGAAACCAAATTTAGCTTTTGGTCAACCATGCTTCTTTCTACCTTCTTACATCGTAGAGTTATCCACGAAAATGTGTATTCCTTTGTGCACTAAGTGATCCCGTGACCTCAAACTTAAATATCTTCTAGATACTAATAATATGAATCTATGTGTCAAATTTGGTGATTCTACCTCATAGAATTCCAGAGATATGCCTCGGATACACAGACGGACAGACAACAAACAAACAAACAGGCAGACAAACAGGCACAAACCGCAATTCTCACAACGGCCTTTGACAGCATGAGTAAATATACAAATAAGCCATAATATACCATTGTGATAGTAAATATATAGATAGTAATGCTGGTCATCTTATGTCTTATTAGTCTCGCCAGGAGATGTCGAGAGTGAGGTCAAGGCTATCATAAACCCTGATGGCCAAGAGACTAGTACTTGTTCGGAATGCTTGTTGTATAGATTTTTATGCTCGCCGAAAAGATTTCGCGGCAGCATATAGTCGCCGCTTTGTCCGTCCGTCTGTCCGTCCGTTCGTCCGTCTGTTCACCATATATACGTTTGTCCGGGGCATAGTTTCAAGACTTTTTCACATATGGTCACCAAACTTGGTATGTGGATGCATCTTAGGGAGCAGGTGTGTGGAGTGTGAAAAGTAGGTTAAAAGTAGGTCATGCTGACCTACGTTTCATGGTCGACTGAATATCACAGAAAATGTTTGTCCGGGGCATAGTTTCAAGACTTTTTCACATATGGTCACCAAACTTGGTATGTGGATGCATCTTAGGGAGAAGGTGTGCACAGTATGAAACGTAGGTCATGCTGACCTACTTTTCATGGTCGACTGGATATCACAGAAAATGTTTCTCCGGGCCATAGTTTCAAGACTTTTTCACATATGGCCACCAAACTTGGTATTGATTGTTACAGAAAATATCTCTGTTCATTTTAATTTTTATATGTATTTTTCATATGGTGCCAAGCAAAGTCTAAGTGTGTTTATTTAGAGAAACTTAGATTTTGCTTTTATTAAGCTATCCTTAACAAATTGTTCGTTAGGGCAAATCCCGCTAGACCAAAAGAATGATGGCCCACCGAATCATTCCTACTCCCCAAATTGTGGATTTAACATCATTACCCCAAACCAACAATATTTTAAGGATGGCCTAATATGGTGATATCTCATTGACAATTTCAAGTTCCTTTCTCTGTGTCTGAGCCACAGTTCCAAACCTTTCCCTGAAGCATATGCCTTCGGGGTTATCCATTCAGTTTCTCTGCAGTGTATGCCTTCGGGGAGCATACATCGATTTATTGATTTGCCTTGTTATACAATGCACTGAATACATACAAAAATATGTTTACAGGTCGGAGTGAGTTGAGTCTTGTTGGGCCACGTGTTGTCGTGTCACGTCACGCGTCGTATCGGACGGCTCGGGTCGCGTCGTGTCGTGTCGTATCGTGTGTCATGGCACGTCGCATAGAACGGGTCGGGTCGGGTCTGGTCAGGTCATATATCTCTGATATGATTTAAGATGTGCAGCAGGGGGGTGGGGGGCTGTTGACATAAGTGAAAGCAGTTGATGATGTAGCTGTGGCGCACACATCCGTCAAATACACCGATATTCTTCGTGACTCGAGTACGAATCCCAGATTGTGAGGGGTGTGTGTGTGTGTGCGTGCGTGCGTACGTGCGCGCGCGCGTGCGTGCATGTGTGCGTGCGTGCGTGCGTGCGTGCGTGCGTACGTGCGTGCGTGCGTGCGTGCGTGCGTGCGTGCGTGCGTGCGTGCGTGCGTGCGTGCGTGCGTGCGTGCGTGCGTGCGTGCGTGCGTGCGTGAGGTATCTACGCACTTAATATTTAGGCTATAGAATTTCTTCTGCGCATCATCGTGGCAATTGCGTGCTTTCACATATAAGAAACACTGCCCAAGCACTGACATTGACCCATTAGAAGCATTTTCCGTAAAAAAATTCCTTATTTTATATTTAGAGGCGTATCAGCTAACATCGCTTTACCTGCCTATAATTAGCCTACGACTCCGCTATTTTTCCATGTTTACTTAATCGGCGTCGCAGACATATTAAAATCTGCGTCTCATTCTGTATTATTAGGCCTATGCATATGCTATCTATGGGATATGTGCATTCATCGCACTACTGCGATCATAAATATCTGGGAAATACATATTCTATTTCTCAGAATTCCAAGAAACGTGCCTTCAAAGAAAGCGTGAAACCTGCATATTTCGCAGGTAAATTTCAAAATAACCAGCACGAATGTAGCTATTCTGCATAGTAAACACATGCCATTCCATCATTGTGTATTTGAATAGTCTACATCGCGCATAACGTAAACCACAATTGAATAGGCCACTAATAATAGTACACGTAAGAACCAGATGTTATGATCATATGCTAGACAATCCTTCTATTGTCTGACCGAATACATGGAACTTGTAGCATATATAATAAACAGCGTAAGGCTTACAATGAATAGCTCATTTATCCTGCCAGAATAACTTTAACAATACGCAAACATCGCAAACAGGCAACATTAGAGAAAGCTCGCCATCTTGATTGTTTTCGGGAAATAACAGTGCGTCATTGTTACACAAGTATTTTAAGAACTCTTTAGCTTTGATGGATTGTATCTTATTGTGTTAAGCCTGGACTAAGGCACATACAGATTAGAACACTTTGGACATTTCAATACGTTCTTGTCTTCAGATAAAATTATTCTCTCGCTCACAGTAATGGTAAAATAACCGCCAAATGAAATCGCTGCCGATCAAGACGACTAAGACCCGACAACGTTGATGACGGCGACGATGACGGACTGGACGACTAAGACCCTTTAGCTTCTTTCTCGTCTTTAGTGGTTCTAGATTACGTTCTTTGAGATTTGTTCGTAGGCAATTAGCAAGTTGGTGATGTGGCATCCTTTGCGTGTTGGCACATATGACTGCAAATTGTATTGCTTGCCGAGCGTGCACATTTTCTGGCATAGACCATCACTGTAGCGCTACCCTCACAGATAGTGGTACCCTCACAGATAGTGGAACCCTCACAGATAGTGGTACCATAACAGATAGCGGGTGTGTTACACAGTCTGTAGAGTGCTGCATTTGATATGTTAGACTGTGTGGCCAGTGATGATTTGTAATGGCTCACAGATGTTTGCGGAGACATGAAACAATAGTATTCAAGAGGGCGTTTGGCGCTGCTCGGCTGTTGCAATTGCATAGCATTATGGAAACACATTTGTAGCATCATATGGTTGTAATTTGACTTTGATGGCGCATATTAGCTACTGATTGAAATAATGCGCATCATGTGATCTACAAACTCATCAAGACCAGTTTGACCAAAACCGCCTCATGTATATTAGTTTTGGGATTGGATTTTCACTCGTGTAGCCCTTGGAAAGCCAGTGTATCAATGCAGGATACCTATGCAGGAAAGGTGTAGAATATGTTCAAATTAACTTGACTGGAACCTGTCGTTGTCATATGTACAGGCGTCTCCCGTTCCAGTCGAGGCCGACCAAAACCAGCCAAAACCGGCCTCTGCAATGGTCTAAAGAAATGTTTATTTACAGGCCAAGAGAAGACTAACTCGATAACGGAGCCAGTCACTCCAGTGGTACATTTTCAAAAACAGTCTTCTCTTGGCCTACAAGTGGATATTCAATCAGCAAATATTTATATTTTCTTGGCCAAATCTAATCATTAATGAGTTAGGTCTCATGAATGTTATTCAATGGACTATAATTTTGCTTACATGATGAAGTAAATATCATATCTATCTGACCATTTAGGCTCAAACCTGTATTCCTAGTAGCCGGAGTATAATGGCGTATGACGTCATAATCAACTGCGCGATGTGTTTGCTGACGTCATAATCAATTACGTCATTAATAACGCTGCCAAGTTCGTCACATAGTTTTCTGGAAATTGATAGTCAGGGAGTTCAGGATCGATCGATCCCAACACGGGCGAAGTGTGGGTGGAGCTTAGCTAAAGATGGGCGGGGCGTAGCTAAATTGGTATTCATCCATAATAATAATAATCTTTATTTAAGGAGGGTATACATCGTCAGTAAACTGATCTTCCCGAGGCCCTCACGCACACACACGCACGCACGCAAACACACACATAAATACATACATACATATATACGCGAAAGGTCGTACACGGTCATTCACACACACATACACGCGGGCGCGCACACGCGCACACGCACGCACGCACGCACGTACGTAAGTATATATACAATATTATAGTACAAGTAAAATGACTTCCGTGCGTTCCGTGCGTTAGTCCAGCAATTCAGTGTTACATTTGCAAGCTTATTGTGGCAGTTCAGTTTCCATGAAACTCAAGACGACAATTCCGACAAAGCCCTAAGGAGTAATTAGTCACGTGAAATAACAATTGGCAAAACATTAATATCCGCTTATATTTGTATCCGTTGAGCCGGTAAATGTACTGACGTGTGCTGAATGACTTCCTGGCCAGTAAATGAAGCTGCCACGTCGATATTTCTCTCCTGCCCATTACACAGAGTCACGGATATGCCACACTTGGGGCCGTGTTTATGGCCGCATTTCTTCCCTTATTACTACCCAAAGCAGATCGCAGTGCCGATACATTAGCTGTTTATAGGGATAAATATTTGTAGCACCCGCGGGATTATGGCTAAGCCAAGACATGAGCCATGTTGTTATGTACTAGAAACAACACAATATAGACGCTATGTAGCGTGGAATGTGCCAGGTAATAGCGCGTAACGTTGCTTGTTGTGTGTCAATAACAGCGCGTGGACACCGTGTATTGTATGCCCACAAGAATACACAAGAAATTGCACATTTCTACGTAAGAACAATGTTTATGCCAGGATTACATCACCATTTGATAGAAATGGCGTAGCTACCTGGGGAGGGGTGGGGGTGGCAAGGGGCATTTGTCCTGTGTGAGAATTTAATGCCCTCATTGGTTCTCGTATGGTGTTTGATGTAAGCCGGGATGTGGTCCTGCAGCGATATACAATGGAGTATGGACTTTTCCAGTTTTAGCTATGCCCAGCCCATCTCTAGCTAAGCTCCACCCACGCTTTGCCCGTGTTGGGATCGATCGATCCATGCACTCTGAATATCAATTCCAGAAAAGTATATAGGTAAACCGTTGAATATTTTAAGATTAATTTGACTGGGTGCTGATGCTGCCTATGGGAGTTAAGGGATCGATCGATCCCAAAACGGGCGAAGTGTAGGTGGATCATAGCTAGAGATGCGCGGGGCGTAGCTAAAACTGGATTCCTCAATTAAACTCCCTCGCACATCAAATTATTTAATCACACTGTAGTGTGGGCGAGAGATTGCAAAAATTAACACATAAGAAGGACAGAGACCGAATTTCTGTATGAAAATATTCAGTAATGACACTACATTATGGCCGTTATATTACAGCAGAAGTGATGAATGCGGCCAAATCTTTCCAAATAATATCGTTATATCTTCTATACAGCGTGGTGCGCTTTGTCACAAGAACGCTGTTCTACCGGCGGTAAGTGCCGTTGTGCAAATTGTTTTTTTAGATTACGCAAAATGGTTTTAATATTTAGCTCCTTGGAAATCGAATTCCGAAAAGCATCCATGATGAAAGCTGGTTAATAATCATGACGGCTTTTCCTAACAGCGCCTCATTTCACATAATATGTTTATCGCGTGTTCAGGAGCCCAAATATCACCGAAAAATATAGTCAATCCTTCTCAACAGACCGCAGAATAAAGAATCGCCATCTTTTAGAAACAATAAGGAATTCCATCGCAAATCACTAAAATTTGGAAACCACATGTCTACTGTGAATACACTGTGATGGAGGGATCGATCTGCCACTCGGATATCTGACGTCATAATCTAATACCTAATAGCTAATATTAGCTGACGTCGCAATCAATATGACGTAGCTCCGTCACAAAACTCGAAGTGTGTCAGGGATGGGGAGGGGTGTGTGTTGAGGGGGGTTGTGTGTGCGCGTGTTGGGGGTGGGGGTGCATGTGTTGGGGTGGGGGTGGGGGTTGGATTTAGCGAGAAATGGGCGGGCCATAGCTGCAAATGTATTCCACTATAAGGTGGTCGCTTCAGACAGGTACGTTCCGCGATAATTGCATGATTTCTGTTCTGCGTGTTCTTCTTCCCACCCTCATCACCATGCTACAGCGACATGACTCCCACTCTCGTCACAGTTACTGTTGTCTCAGGTGACATGATCCCGTGATAGTAGGTACAGTTACTGTGGTCTCAGGAGACATGACTCCGTGACAGTATGTGGTCTCAGGAGACATGACTCCGTGACAGTATGTACAGTTACTGTGGTCTCAGGAGACACGATTCCGGGACATTATGTACAGTTACTGTGGTCTCAGGTCACACGACCCGGTGACAGTATGTGCAGTTACTGTGGTCTCAGGTGACATGACTCCGTGACAGTATGTACAGTTACTGTGGTCTCAGGTCACACGACTCGATGACAGTATGTACAGTTACAGTTACTGTGGTCTCAGGTGGCATGACTCCGTGACAGTATGTGCAGTTACTGTGGTCTCAGGAGGCATGACTCCGTGACATTATGTACAGTTACTGTGGTCTCAGGTCACATCACCCGGTGACAGTATGTGCAGTTACTGTGGTCTCAGGTGACATGACTCCGTGACAGTATGTACAGTTACTGTGGTCTCAGGTGGCATGACTCCGTGACAGTATGTGCAGTTACTGTGGTCTCAGGTCACACCACCCGGTGACAGTATGTACAGTTACTGTGGTCTCAGGAGACATGACTCCGTGACAGTATGTACAGTTACTGTGGTCTCAGGTGGCATGACTCCGTGACAGTATGTACAGTTACTGTGGTCTCAGGAGACATGACTCAGTGGCAGTATGTGCAGTTACTGTGGTCTCAGGTGGCATGACTCCGTGACAGTATGTACAGTTACTGTGGTCTCAGGTGGCATGACTCCGTGACAGTATGTACAGTTACTGTGGTCTCAGGTCACACCACCCGGTGACAGTATGTACAGTTACTGTGGTCTCAGGAGACATGACTCCGTGACAGTATGTACAGTTACTGTGGTCTCAGGAGACATGACTCCGTGACAGTATGTACAGTTACTGTGGTCTCAGGAGACATGACTCCGTGACAGTATGTACAGTTACTGTGGTCTCAGGTGGCATGACTCCGTGACAGTATGTACAGTTACTGTGGTCTCAGGAGACATGACTTAGTGGCAGTATGTGCAGTTACTGTGGTCTCAGGTCACACCACCCGGTGACAGTATGTACAGTTACTGTGGTCTCAGGTGGCATGACTCCGTGACAGTATGTACAGTTACTGTGGTCTCAGGAGACATGACTCAGTGGCAGTATGTGCAGTTACCGTGGTCTCGCGCGAACCATTCATCACGTGTTTATTTTCTCCATTTATGAAACTCACTAAATTGCATGATCGATGACAGAGAAATGAGATAATATGTAATTCTAATCTCCTATTACGAAGTGAATGGTGATGCGCAGACAAGGGAGCGACTCGACTTGGATTGTTATGTACGAGTTTGGTCCTCAGCGCAGCCGTTATTGGTTATTCTTCCAGCAGATGTACAAGCAAATGCCTCGCTGAGTATTCGTGTTTCATTTTCGAGTCCATTATAAAGAGCTTTATCCGAATGACTGCTTTATTTAATGACTGTGTTAATCATTATGTTGCCCATGACCACCCAACCCACCCCATCCCCTCAGTTTTCCAACCTCGTAAACAAACTACGTATAACCCTTTTGTCTGTATTCTGGTATAGGACGCTGTTGTCCCGCCGTGAGCCACGTCGGGCGCAGACACATTCGAATCGCGTTACAATTCCCAGTAGACATTGCAGATGCGGTAACAAATAACGATGATATCGGATCCAAATTTACCAAACATATAAATATGAAAATATATACGTTATTTATTTAAAACCGATCACAATTATATTAAGAATTAAACAGTGTATTTTTATTTGCAACACGCAATGTGTATAAGTGTGTCAGGCAGTAGGTCATTCTGCCATTCTGTCGCTCTGTCATATGTTTTACACTTCTGATAAATCGGTCTACGTCACAATTATAATCGTATTATATCATACAATAAACAATCCTCTGCTACAGTTCAATATTAAACGTTCATATTCACAGCAGAATGCCTGAAAATAACATTGTTAAAATTGTCTACACATTCAGAGGATTAAATTGTGTGCCTAGATGTCATTAAACGAAATCAATCTTAACATAACTAAGATGATTTCATTTCATCTCTAAATCAATCAATTGCGGATCATTTTGATATTAATTGGAGCAATTTCACAACTTAAAATGACCAGCCGCGTTTAGCAAATATCATTTTGATCTCTCTTCGGATTGATATTTACCAAACTCATTTGATAACTTTGATAGTACCTCGCAGCTACTCACGAGCTAGATTGCCATCCTATATATATAGTATGAGAGTTACTTCACATGTACCTGAAAGGCGTCTAACAAGGTCTGCTCACATTAGGGCAATACAAATGGTCAAATAGTGCAATAACAAGTCTTTGAACATAATAATTCTGAAGCCGAAAATGTGACTTTCCTTAAGTTCTGGATGACTGGGCTAGAGATAATAAGATTGGTGCCAAATGACACTTTGGTAGTTCTAAAGCGTACTATCAAAATATTACTTCAAAACACGTGGTCAGCGTATAAGGTATGTCATCATAAGCCATTTAGTGAGCTCGTTCTCGGATGAATGGAATGTCCAAATAGACAGCCACCCACACACACGCCCCTTCAAGTCAGGAAACTAACGATCAGGAACAGATTGTAAATATTTGTTCTTTAAGACTCAGCAAACAAATTGATCCGGTCAACATGAGAATTCCTGTCACTAATAATCACCGGTCTGTACATTCATCACCATGGTGACCACCATATATCCGTCTACGTGTGTTTTGTGCAATGGAGGATTACGCTCGGCCACGCAAGTTTCTGACGTCATAATCAAATACATCACATTGACATGTTAGCTGACCTCACAATCAATATGACGTAGGTCCGTCCTGAAAGTGAAGACGGATTCACGAATGTGTTTGAATTATATGTCTTCTGTTGAATATTCTGAAAGTCACTTGACTGAGAGTTGCTTCTATCATAGGCTGTAGCATAGGTGCAGAATATTAAGCAGCTTACCCGTATATTTATTTTTGGAATTCAGGGTTCAATGTGTCAAAATCTATTCAAAAATATGCTCAACGTGGGCAGAGCTAAGCTAGAAATAGGCGTGGCATAGCTAGAAATAGGCGTGGCATAGCTAGAAATAGGCGTGGTATAGCTAGAAATAGGCGTGGTATAGCTAGAAATAGGCGTGGCATAGCTAGAAATAGGCGTGGCATAGCTAGAAATAGGTGTGGCATAGCTAGAAATAGGCGTGGTATAGCTAGAAATAGGCGTTGCGTAGCTAGAAATAGGCGTGGTATAGCTAGAAATAGGCGTTGCGTAGCTAGAAATAGGCGTGGTATGGCTAGAAATAGGCGTTGCGTAGCTAGAAATAGGCGTTGCATTTCTAGAAATAGGCGTTGCATAGATAGAAATAGTCGCTAAACAATCAATCTCAAATTTCCTGTGAACTAATTTATATAGACAAGAATAGATTCATGTTCTTATAATCTGTACTGGGCCATAATGCAGAACCAGCAGTCAAAGGACATCTGCAGCACAGAGGCCTACTCAGAATCTGATATGTCTAAATGACCTAAGCTGGATGCGAGAAATAAACAATGAATTGACGTGATCTTAGTGCAGTATTTAAGGCATCTGTGATCACCCCGTTGCTAAATGTGGGCGGAGCTAAGCCAGAAATAGGCGTTGCATAGCTAGAAATAGGCGTTGTATAGCTAGAAATAGGCGTTGCATAGCTAGAAATAGGCGGTGCATAGCTAGAAATAGGCGTTGCATAGCTAGAAATAGGCGGCGCATAGCTAGAAATAGGCGGTGCATGACTAGAAATAGGTGGTTCATGGCTAGAAATAGGCGGTGCATCGCTAGAAATAGGCGTTACATAGCTAGAAATATGCGTTGCATAGCTAGACATAGGCGGTGCATGGCTAGAAATGCACCCTTCTATTGGAAGAAATGGATAAAGGTAACTAACGACAAATGGTTCTAATCCCTCACTGTGCATTAGTTATATACACACGTGAACAGATTCCGTGACTGAATTGTACTTTCTCTGTTATTATTGACAAACCAGAGCAAATATGATTGTTAAGTGATAACGTAATTCCTGGTACACTGTTAAGTGATAACGTAATTCCGGGTACACTGTTAAGTGACAACATATACCCGGATACATTGCTAAGTGATAATGGACATCCGGGTACATTGTTAAGTGATAACTTACTTCCGGATACATTGTTAAATGATAACACATTTCCGGGAACATTGTTAAGTGATAAGGTACTTCCGGCTACACCTCTTTGTTAAGAGCTTGTTTAATAATAAGAAAACACTGTTGGTAAAAAACAAATGATCACATCATAAGCACACAAGTATGATGTTATAAAAGCAAAATACTACACTTCCGGGTCCATTGCATATGTATGACGTCAGACTCAACAAGGCCACATTTCCTTCAACATGTGTTCATGGTCATTCTTCCTACATGCATCTTTATTCAATTTTCTCTTGCAGTTTCAAACAAAAGCCTA
Organism: Chaetoderma sp. LZ-2023a; assembly: GCA_034401795.1. Lineage (NCBI taxonomy): Eukaryota > Metazoa > Mollusca > Caudofoveata > Chaetodermatida > Chaetodermatidae > Chaetoderma > Chaetoderma sp. LZ-2023a. The sequence goes on from CM067374.1 coordinate 23,035,778, forward strand.
GCATCTTATCCAGTGATGGTATTCATCCATGGCGAGTCATATTCTAGCGGAAGCGGAAACGCCTATGATGGAAGCGTATTGGCAAGCTACGGCGGCGTTATAGTGGTCACTGTCAATTACAGACTTGGAGTTTTAGGTCAGTCATCAATTATCATCGTCGTCGTCGTCGTCGTCGTCGTCGTCGTTGTCGTCGTCGTCGTCATCAACGCCATTGTCGTCTTCTTCTACTTCTTGTTTTTCTTCTACTTCTTGTCTCCTCCTCCTCCTCCTCCTCCTTCTTCTTCTTTTTCTTCTTCTTTTATGTTCAATTAAATTCTAATCGTATGAAAAAAACTCAATCTAGATGACATCTTATATTTCCATACGATGATAGATAGTGCACGTGATATTAAAAGTAGCAGTGGAGCCTGTCTATAACAGAGATCACTTGGACTATCAACAGGCGGCCACTAACGACAGGCAGTCACTAACGACAGGTGGCCCTAATGACAGGTGGTCACTAACGACTACTGGTCGTCCAATGCAACGTATTGTCTACACATTTGCTACGGCAAATAGTCTTTGATGCTTGATATTAGTGGTTCTTAAGAAAGGTGGTCATATCATGGGCCGTCTTAAGCAACCACCATAATTTGTCCCACAAATACAGGTGACCGCTACAGCCAGGTTTGACTGCATATTTCACGTTCAGTTAAATTTATCCATATCTTAGGAATCAATAGAGGGTTCCATTTCTAACTATGCGTCGCCAATTTCTAGCTATGCCCCGCCCATTTCTATCTAAGCTCCGCCTACTTTTTGCCGGATGTTGGAATTAATATATATGCTTTGAACCGAGAATTTCCAGATTCACAATTTCAAGCTAACTATACAGGTTATTAACTATACAAGTAAGCTGTAATATTGTGTACCTAATATGACATTCGTACCATTGACGGACATTTCGTAGACTGGATGGAGCTAGATACGTCACTATACATTGTGACGACGTAATTGAGATTAGCATTATATACTTGAGTGACAGACCGGGTTCCTCCATTGACAGATACGTTTAGACTGATGCTTCCTGAACAGACTTTAAACTCGTCTTGGAAACTATGGCGTTACTCCTTTAACATTTACTTCTTTCAATGACATATTAAAGATAGACTACTGCCTAATGTCGAAGATCGCGTCTGTCAAACAGGTTTGCGTCTGCAAATACATCGATCTAGTTTTTACGTCCACAAGTGCAGCGCGGATAAACACCATTGCTATGGTTTCCAATCGTCTGTAAGCACTGGTAGTTGACCTTATAAAAATGATCTTCCCGCATTGACCATTTCCACAATGTTACAATCATTCAGAATAGTTCTATTTCTGTTCAAAATAAAGATACACTTTCCATACAAGAATATGAGTGAGGGATCCGATCAGTCACTCAAGTACTTGGCATCACAATCTCAATATGCCACAGTTTAGCTGACGTCACAATCATAATACATCACTGCTTAGCTGACGTACGCAATCTAAATATGCCACTGGTTATCTGACGTTACAATCATAATACATCACTGCTTAGCTGACGTAAGCAATCTAAATATGCCACTTGTTATCTGACATTACAATCATAATACATCACTGCTTATCTGACGTTACAATCATAATACATCACTGCTTAGCTGACGTAAGAAATCTAAATATGCCACTTGTTATCTGACGTTACAATCATAATACATCACTGCTTAGCTGACGTACGCAATCTAAATATGTCACTGGTTATCTGACGTTACAATCAAAATATGTCACTGGTTAGCTGACGTTACAATCATAATACATCACTGCTTAGCTGATGTACGCAATCTAAATATATCACTGGTTATCTGATGTTACAATCAAAATATGTCACTGGTTAGCTGACGTTACACTCATAATACATCACTGCTTAGCTGATGTACGCAATCTAAATATGTTACTGGTTATCTGATGTTACAATCAAAATATGTCACTGGTTAGCTGACGTTACAATCATAATACATCACTGCTTAGCTGATGTACGCAATCTAAATATATCACTGGTTATCTGATGTTACAATCAAAATATGTCACTGGTTAGCTGACGTTACAATCATAATACATCACTGCTTAGCTGATGTACGCAATCTAAATATGTTACTGGTTATCTGATGTTACAATCAAAATATGTCACTGGTTAGCTGACGTTACAATCATAATACATCACTGCTTAGCTGATGTACGCAATCTAAATATATCACTGGTTATCTGATGTTACAATCAAAATATGTCACTGGTTAGCTGACGTTACAATCATAATACATCACTGCTTAGCTGATGTACACAATCTAAATATGTTACTGGTTATCTGATGTTACAATCAAAATATGTCACTGGTTAGCTGACGTTACAATCATAATACATCACTGCTTAGCTGATGTACGCAATCTAAATATGTCACTGGTTATCTGACGTTACAATCAAAATATGTCACTGGTTAGCTGACGTTACAATCAAAATATGCCCCTGGTTAGCTGACGTCACAATCAAAATGTGTCCTTGGTTAAATGACATCACAATAAAACGCCATAGGCCCGTAAGGAAAGTGACAAAGGTTAGGGCAGGAAGCTTCCGAAATGTATGTCTTTAGCTAATCTACATGACATTACTGGGAGCTGATGCGGTCCAGCAATAAGTTCCAGTTAAATCAGTTTCAAAATATTCACCAGCTTTCCTGTATCTAGGCCGTCTTAAGACATTGACATGTCACGGGTTAATATTTCCGTGTTCTGTATTACAGGTTTCCTCAGTACTGGTGACAGTATGGCGCCCGGTAATTACGCCATATTGGATCTGATGGCAGCGTTACACTGGATCAGACAGAATATCGGGAAGTTTGGCGGTGACCGCTCTCAAGTGACCCTCGTGGGTCACGGATATGGCGCCAGTCTGGTCAATATTCTCCTGGTATCACCATTCACGAGAGGTAAATGTAATGTAATGACGTACTTCCGTTCCTCTTGCTCGTTAACACTTTGACTTTTGACATTCCACTGTCAACGTCTCAAGACAACTGGTGAATATTTTAATTTAGCTGGAATCCGTAGCTGGTGCTATCAACATTTCCAGGTCAAATTAGTTTCAACATATTCTCGCCTGTAAGCGGTAAGGCGGGTCACCAATTGGTAAATTAAAAAATAACTAATGGAGGATTTTTGCCTCTCCGCGTCTCCCGTGTTTGGATCTATCGATCCCTGTACTCTCTGAATATCAATTTTCAGAAAACTATACAGGTAAGCAGTTGACTATTTTGAAAATAATTTGCCTGTGTACTGTTGCTGCCTATCAGCATGTTTATTAAATAGTAAAGACATACAATTCTTACCACGACACTTAGTTCGTCATCAATTAAGCGTACGTGACGAACCATTCATGAGGGCAGCCTACACGTCACGTAGTTGATTATGACGTCATATCATTGACTGGGCAACTGGATTTAACCTTCAAATTTATTCAAGAAAATTTAAATTTGTTCATAGAAAATGTTGATTTGCAGACCACGAGAAGAACATTTTTTTTAATTTATCACTGGAATGGCTGGCTCGGTTATCGAGCCAGTCATTCCAGTGATAAATCTTCAAAAATAGTCTTCTCTTGGTTTGCAAATGGACATATCCCAAGACCATTCCACCAGGCGTTTTTGACAGTTTTGAGTTTTAAAGCGTTAACGTGACCCCCATCATACTGATTTAATCCCTTTTGTCTTTCCATCAGATGAACCCCTGTTTCACCGAGCGATACTTCAGAGTGGGAGTGCTTTAAGTCCGCTGGTCACCGCTTCACCTGACCACGCCAAGGATTGCTTAGAGCAAGTCGCCATTCAGGTCGACTGTCAAAAATACATTAATAATTCCTCAGCTTTGGTATCTTGTCTGAAAACGAAGAGTTCCTCTGATTTGGCCACAGCGTTACCAACAGCGCCTAAGTACCACGTGTGTCTGGGACCTGTAGTTACACCCTGGAGCGGTATCCTGCCTAGAAGTGTGCGTCAGCTGCATATGACTCACTACTCCGCCCTATCACGCATACCCATCATGGTGGGAGCTAACAAATACGAGGCCGTCAGATTTCTGAAACAAGGCGACCTCTCCAAGAATTTCACATATGAGAGAAAGTGTAAGCTCTTACGGACATTCGTACACAACGTGTTTCCGACTCAGAAGCAGAGAGTATACGAAATCCTGGACCATCACTACACGGACTGGAGCACACAAATATCACAGAGGTCTGCATCATTCAGGGACAGTATGCTTCATCTGCTGACAGACGGCTTGTATGTAGCGCCCTTGCTCAAACTCTGCAATTACCACGCCGACAGAGCGGCCACGTACATGTACCACTTTGGCTACGACCACGACTTGGAGAACGGGCACCACCTGACAGGCAGTATCCATGGCGACGAGCTGCCATTTGTCTACGGCGCACCGCTGGTAGATGGGGTGTCTCCATTTCCGGCTGTTTACACCAAGTTAGAGCGCATGCTCAGCGAGGCGGCCATGAGATACTGGAGCAACTTTGCCAAATCCGGGTAAGTAGAAAGACAGTGTGACGTCACAGTTATCACGTCACCCCTCTTGTGGCCACTTAATGATGGTTCAAACCGGCAAAGATAGCCTATGTAGTGGTCTTGAGGATTGTCCATTTTCAGGCCAAGAAAAAACTTCTTTTTTTTAAATTTACCAATGGAATGACTTTCTCGGTTACCAAGCCAGTCATTCCGGTGGTAATTAGCAAAATATTCCTCTCTGGACATGCGAATAGACGCTGATTAAGCAGAGATTTAGATTTTCACCACCATTAACCATGCACTGGGCACAAGCAATTTCCATTTGCAGGAACAATAGAAAGATATTTATTGTAAATTCCAGTAGTAAGTGTACAAAATAATCTTCTCTTGGTCTACAATTGGACATTCGCTGAGTAAATACGTCAATTCTCTTGAAAGAATCTCGGCCATTGAAGGGTTAATGGATGTGAGTAGGTTTTGGTGCTTTGTGGGGCCATGGAAACAACAAGGGTTAAAATTCTGGCGATAGACGTAGTGACGCCATCTTTGACGACAAGATTTCATCCAGTATCATATCACGTGCCATGGAGCTATTGGTAGATAGTGACACATCACATGTCATGGTGCTAATGGTAGACAGTGACTCATCACATGTCATGGTGCTAATGGTAGATATTGACACATCACATGTCATGAAGCTAATGGTATATAGTGACACACCACATGTCATGGTGCTAGTGGTAGGTAGTGACACATCACATGTCATGCACTAATGGTAGATAGTGACACATCACATGTCATGGTGCTAATGGTAGATAGTGACACATCACATGTCATGGTGCTAATGGTAGATAGTGACACATCACATGTCATGGTGCTAATGGTAGGTAGTGGCACATGACATGCTATGGAGCTAATGGTAGATAGTGACACATCACATGTCATGGAGCTAATGGTAGATAGTGACACATCACGTGTCATGCTGATAATGGTAGATAGTGACACACCACATGCATGGTGCTAATGGTAGATAGTGACACATCATGTGTCATGGAGCTAATGGTGGATAGTGACACATCACGTGTCATGCTGCTAATGGTAGATAGTGGCACATCACATGTCATGGTGCTAATGGTAGGTAGTCACACACCCATATCGCGGTGACTATCTACATAGTGACTACTGTTAGCCAAGTTTAGACGAATGCGTATAAAGTCTGTCTGTCTGTCTGTCTGTCTGTCTGTCTGTCTGTCTGTCTGTCTGTCTATCTGCCTGCCTGCCTGCCTGCCTGCCTGCCTGCCTGCCTGCCTGCCTGCCTGCCTACCTGCCTGCCTGCCTTCCTTCCTTCCTTCCTTCCTTCCTTCCTGCCTTCCTGCCTTCCTACCTTCCTGCCTTCTTGCTTGCCTGCCTGCCTGCCTGCCTGCCTGCCTGCCTGCCTGCCTGTCTGCCTATCTGCCTGCCTGCCTGCCAGTCAGCCTGCCTGTTTGTCTGTCTGTTTGTGGCTGTATTTGAAAACCTGCTGATCCGATATGTCTCAAATCTTAACATAACAAAGGACATTGCCGTGAAAGAGGATTTCTCCACTTTGGCATTGATCCGGATAAAACCCCGGATCCGGATCAAATCAAATTATTATTATTATTATTATTATTATTATTATTATTATTTTACCAGTAATCCGAATATGCCAGCTGAACAGACTAAAACAATGGACGACCAAACGCATAACCGCTTCAGGAACCTTGAATGGCCCATGTACACACGAGATGGACAGGCGTATTTGCATATAGGTAGGAGGATAATTTACGTTCATTATATCGCCACCATAATTAAGGCATGGGTGCCATAAATGTGCAATTGTTGCATTAATATACATGTTCGCATAAATATAAACATTTATAGAGGTAGTATCTATACTATCAACGGTAGTAGTAGTAGTAGTAGTAGTAGTAGTAGTAGTAGTAGTAGTAGTAGTAGTAGTAGTAGTAGTAGTAGTCGTAGCAGTAGTAGTAGTAGCCGCAGTAGCAGCAGCAGCAGCAGCAGCAGCAGTAAATAATAATAATAATAATAATAATAATAATAATAATAATAATAATAATAATAATAATAATAATAACTATTTGTCTTCTTTCAGGCAAGCGACCTAAAGTAAGCCATCACTACCGCGGAAGAAAGGTATCTATTTGGCTCTACCTTCTACCCAAACTCACGCGACTTGGAACTTCCGGAGACAAACGCTTAGATCTGCTGCAAAATGGTCTGGACTTCGCGAGTTTTGACGAACCTGAGAAATTAGTGAACTATAGGAGTTTGAAGGAACGGAGGCGATCATTGGCTCGAAATGCACCACTCACAACAACCACAGCGCCACCTGGGCGTAAACGCGTGACCAATGAATCATCCACAGCTATGGACATGTATAACATGTTCAGCGTCGCCAGAGTGACGTCATCAGAATTTGACGTGCACAATATTATAGATTCGTCGCTAAACAAATCTACATCAGTCGAAGAGTTCAAAGACACGACGTCAAATGTTGTACTCGGAATGAATATATTTATTGGAATCGGTTGCTCGCTATTGCTTCTAAACGTGATAATATTTATCGGAATACTTCGATATCGAAAACGTTTGCAACAGCAACCGGAAGAACCAAAACTATTGGCAGATGAGCATTTCGAAACTAAAATTGAAAACGGGTCACAATTTGTTGTTAATAAACTAGCAACAGTCGAGAACGGGAGGTCGCCAAGACTTCATCGACCTGTGTCAAATAATGGAAGCGCAGCGAATAGTAATAACCAATATACGCGTCCGTTTACAGGACCAAAACCTTTTGTGGACTCGCTTGTTGTGTTAAAATACAGATAACATATCGAATGGAACAATGGGGGGGGGGGGGGCATGCACATAATAGACTATTTTATATATAAAACATAAAAACGCAAAAAAAAAAATTATATTAACTTTATTAGGCAATATGCGTTTTCAATCCAAGAGGTGTGTGTCACAAAAACATTATGCACTGCCCATGCTTTGTGGACCCCTTGCACACAACTAGAGGGAGCTATAACACGCCCATTTCTAGCTACAACAGTTTGTGGGTGTTTGAGTCGATTTATGTACTCTGAACCCTAAGATCACAGAGCTCACAGAATACCAATTTCAAGATAACTATACAGGTAAGCTGTTTAATATTTTAAAACTAATTTGACTAGATGTTGATGCTGTCTATGGCAGCAATAGGGTCCCGTCAAATTAGTTTCAAAATAATCAACAGAATGTTTAATAAACAGGAAAGACATACAATTCGTACACTTGACTGATTTTCAAGGTCCATGACGGAGCTAGATACGTTATTCATTATGCATTATGATTGTGATGTCAGACTGCATGTGACGTAATTGACTGTGACGTCAGATCAGGTATCTCAATTGAGAAGCATTAAAAGTATTGAAAGTTGTAAAGTTGTCTGAGTACGCAAGTGGAAGCGGACTATAAACCCATGACCTGTATACATATACCTATTATGACTGAGAAGATCGAGTCTTTAACCCCGGATACAAACCTCTTCAGAAAAGACATTTATAGGGGTCCGTAAACGCATTATGTATATATTAATTATGAAGTGATAAAGCAGCTGGGTATTTGAAAAAGCTTTGTGATTAATTAAATCTCACATCCATATTTATTGTGAGGAATTGATTGAGAATCTTGTTAATGCTACAGGGAGAGCTTTTGTTATACAGTACTGAAAACGCACCGAGTGTAACGAACAATTGTTATAATTGACATTATTTTGTACAGATGTTTTTGTATGATATAAGAACAATTGTTATAATTGACATTATTTTGTACAGATGTTTTTGTATGATATAAGGAGTTTTCATGTACATTTATTTATCATACATGTTAATTATTTATCTTACATGTGATGTTAATTATTTATCTTACATGTGATGTTAATTATTTATCTTACATGTGATGTTAATTATTTACGTTTCTCATTACGAATACATAGGAATACATATACCGTTTATTTCAATGTACATCTGTTACTCAAGTAGCTGACGTCATAATCAAATTAATTATTTTTTATCTGACGTTGCAATGGAGGAATCCAGTTTTAGCTATGCTCCACCCACACTTTCTCCGTGGTGGGGTTTATCTATCCCTGACCAAAAAATTCCAGAAAACTATAGAGGTAGGCGTTTGAATATTTTGAAACTAATGCGACTGGGTGCTGTTGCTGCATATGGCAGCAACCGCGCCCACTCAAATTAGTTTCATAATATTCAACAGCATGTTTATTTAAATAGTAAAGACATACAATTCGTACAACAACACTTAGTCAGCCATCAATTAAGTGTCCACGACGAATCTAACTACGCCATTCATGACGTAATTGACTATGACGCCATCTAACACACCAGGTAGTTGATTATGACGTCATATGACTGACTGAGAAACTGAAATCCTCCATTAACTGACTCGAGTTCCACGGGAAAGAAGAAAGAGTTGGAGGGCAACCGTCTGATTAGAGGTATTCCGTCTGTCACTCAAGTATCTGGCGTTATTTTCAAATACAACGCCTGTTAGCTGACGTCACAATCTAAATGACGTCACTCGGCCAATACAATCAGTCAGCAATGTGTATGAATTGCATGTCTTTCATGAATTTACAATTTAATAAACCTTATGTTGAATATTTTGAAACTAATTTGAGCGGGGCCTATGTAGGCTGCAACAGATGCCAGTCAAATTATTTTCAAAATATCCAGCAGTTCAACTGTATGGTTACCGTGAACTTTGTGTTCTACGAATTCAGGTTCCAAAGTTTCAAATCAACATGCATAAACGTGGACGAAGCTTAACTAACACTGGATGGGGCATAGCTAGCCTATTACTTGTCTTTCGTCTCTCGTCATGACGACGACCTTGGCAATCAATACAGTTTTTACATTTTTATTCGTCTGCTTGATGAATTTCTGCAGACAACATTTTCCATGGATATTCTAAATATTCTTTTTTTAAACTTGACCGAAAGTTACTGGTGGCTAAGCCACCAACAACTTTCAGTCAAATTGTTTTCAGAATATTCAGCTCCAGAGTTATTGCCCATTGAAATTATTGTTTGGTGGCTTGCTGAAGTCAGGCAGTGAAGGAAGAAGAGTTAGTAGATAGCTGTTATTGTTATTATTAATTCATAAATATAAATATCTATCAGATCTCTTTGATAGAACTCACTGTCCTGGATAAAATATAATTATATAATTTTATTGTAATATGAAAGTTATACATACGTACTTAGCAAGTAGTTATCTGCACCTCTTAGCATGATAACTGAAGTTAATCATTCACATGTTCTGTCGAGCTGGCGGCATCTGGCGGACAACACTGACACAATAGCGTATTTTGCGCGGCATCGCAGATCTATGTATTGAAGTAACTATAAGGCAAATTTCAGCTAAAAACACGGTTCCAAGGCATAGTACCATTTAAAGGAAAACTAACCTCATCTCATAATATCTATACAGATGATCTAACAAACCACTGATAAACTTTGCATGGAATTTTAAGCGTTTTATCATCCCGTCAAAGAAAGATATTCAGGATTTAGTAGTTAAATGTTGGTACATTTCTACAATCTATGATGGCTGTCATGATTTACTTTTCAACCAATCAGAATAAACGTAGCGTGTCTGCCTTGGTATATGTGCTCAGTCATCCAGGTGCCATCTCTAAATTAACAATGTGGTATAAAAGCAACAATACAGGTAAGCTGCTGAATATTTTGAAACTAATTTGACTGGAAGTTGTTTCTGCCTTAGGCAGCAACAACTTCCAGTCAAATTAGAATACATAATAAATAATGTAATGCATTTGGCACTCACATAACATCACACAGTATCCATAGAGGGGACAAAATAGTGGAGATCATGGGTCAACATTTCCTCGATATTACAAAGCAGATAATTGTGATACGGATAAGGGAATGTGACGGGATATGAATGATATGGAATCTATAAACCACAATCCATCAGTACAATACAACATCTAGAAGAGATTAGCATCCCTTTAAGACTAACTTAAAAGACGAAGCACATTTATGTGTGATAGCTCGTCGCAATAAGCTAAGTTAGTTTCAAAAGGTACTACCTTTGACCCTGTTCTATTGTCTATACAGACTCACACGGATACCTAACCTTTCTCATTAAGGTCATTATTTCTAAACTGCTTGACTCGTATAGTAGTCACTGGTGCTTATATCTTTTTTGCCAAAGTCTTTTCAATATAATCAACAACGCATTAGTTCTATCACATTATAAATATCTCTATCATGTATAATATTGAAATGCCATACGTCTCTTGACTGTGATGCCGATTGAAAGCGCTGTTATTCATACATTAACGTCCAGGTTTTGCTTAAGAAATGTCTATCTGCAGACATATTTGAGGACTAATATTTTGAAGATTTACGACTGGATTGACTGATTCTGATATCGAGCCAGTTATTTCAGTAGTAAGATTTCCAAAATAGTCTCATCTTGGCCCGCGAATGGACATATCCACCAGCCATTGGCTTCTTTAATACACGCGGTCACAGGTCACCGGGTGCAAATTGCACCAAGCGTACCATGTTATTTACCTAATTGCATAAATTCTGACAAATTTAATTAATTACTCTTGTAATGGCATCAGATTTACCAAATTTCATGAACTGATTGCAGATGCATCCTTCCTTCCCTGTATACCTTGCTTTTCGTTCTACAAAGCGGGCTGTTGTCATGGTTATAATCAACCGGCCATACAATCATCGCACAATCGGCTGATCATTAATGCTTTTCATTGTATAAAATAATATATTAATTATGACAGGTGTATATTTCAGAATTGATTGCATGTACCCGCTGTCTCATAGCCACAGATATCGTATATACTGGCTAGATCGATCACGGCCCTCTCAATAGCGGCATTTTAGAGTTCTGTATTTTCTCCCCGCATGTATAGTCTTCAAAATAATATGTTTTTGTTACCAACCCTATTACCTAGTCAAATAAAGTGTCAGATTTTAAGAGCCGGTACAATTTAATTTCTGATAAAAAATATGTAAATCTCCGTCTGTTCAATTTCTCTTCAAGTTACCAAACTATAATTTAGTCATTTTTGAAGGCTAAATATGCAGCTGATCATCTGCGTCAGACACTCAGTGAATACCCGGTCATGCGCAATTGGGATTTACTGAACTCACGCCATCCGCGGTCGCGACAACTAGCCCCATAGTGAGGGTATATCGCCTGATCAATCTAGCCAGTATATACGATATCTATGCTCATAGCAATAGCTCGTATGCACGTATAATAGTTCACTATATACAGTCAAATGCACAATCATAGGTCTATCATGTGTTTATTTGGTTAAGAATAATATGACTGCATGCCTTAAGGCTGCAACAATGTTCAGTACGAAAGGTTTTAGTATCGTTGTTAGGTTTCATATCAGGCATCAGCCACGCCCCCACCCGCCCCTCCCCACCCCACTACACCCCACCCCACCCACCCACCCACCCACCCCGCATCTCCAGGTTTTTACAAACACAGATTGAGCAATTGTTAACCCTTCAAAGTTTAAAAGCTAAATTTGGTCAAGAATATTAAGATATTTGCTTATTGAATATTCATTTGTAGGCCAAGAGATTACTATTTGGAAAGTTACCACTGGAATGACTGACTCGGTTACTGGCTCCAGTAACAATTTCAAAAATAGTATTCTCTTGGCCTATGAATGAACATTCCTCACGGCCACTACAGGGGCTGGTTCTGGCCGGCTTCACCATGACAAGGTTAATACCGCTAGATCTCACAATCATAGCAGCGTATTACCGTTGACTATGAGTTATCTGTGTGTTACCTTTAGTCTGTTTCATGTAATTTGTTTACGTTCGTTCTATTGTATTTTACTGTTTATCTGTACGATTGTCTAAGAAATACATTCTTCGTGTTAAATCCATACATTCTTCGTGTTAAATCCATATCTGACTTTATATTTGTCATTGTCTGGGATCGTGATTACTGATTACATCACCCGGTAACTGATAATACCATATAAATCTACGAGCCCTGTACATTTTCACGCACGCACGAACGCACACACGCACGCACGAACGCACGCATATACATACATATAGCCATACACACGGGCTGCAAAGGGTCACATTCGCGCGTATACGTGCATGCGCGCACAGGCACGAGCGAACGCGCACACATTATCTGCTTGTGCAGATCTAGACATTTACGTAGAGAATCTACGCATGCTTGCCAATCTGCCTTTACCTGTCAAACCTCAATACCCCTTTCCGACATTGACGTCATTACGCCGGGATTCCCCTAAATCAACACACAGAGCAAAACTGTTGGCATTGAGTTACTATTGCACAAAAATACACTGCAATTTAAGCCGTTCAAATGATAAACTAAAATCACAATATTATTTAAGTCATACATCATTCGAAAGCGTATTCAATTGCTTAAACATTGATGCATTATTTTAAATATTTGTGTGAAATACTCACTGAGTTATTTGTATAGATAAAAGACACCATTATACCTAGATTCATTAAATCAAGCAGACAACGGGCTATTTACAAATTACTATTAAGTGTATTAAATTTTACAAAACTAGAAAAATGAATACAGATATTAATAGACAATTGGCTAAGCTTTCCAATGATGTATGACTTCAATAATATTATGAAATGTGTTCTTTATATAACCTACTTAAAGTGCGTTGTATCTGATTCCAATAGTAAAGTAATGCTGTTTGCTAGTCGGCTATCACGTTTATCAGCCGGAAGTGGTATGCGCAAAGCGCTCTGGGAAGATATTTTCCCAAAATACGCAAATGTGCAAAATGTGGGAAAGGTCTATTGCTGTGTGTTGGCATACCACTACTCAGCCTTTCCAACACACAGGAAAAGAGGTGCCCTTAAAGAAATCCTGGGTCCGTCCCTGCGAAGTCCGTCCATGGGAAGTGTACCAGCATTACTACATTATTGATATGATACTCTCCTATTATCAACATTGGTAACACAACAGTAGCTCTTCAGCATTTGCAAGCGATGAACAGAACAGGCACCCCGGATTAAAGGGGCATTGCCATTGGACAGGATTGCATAAACTTACTAAATTTATCATAAGGTGTGGTGACTCCATGCCATTACAGATGAAGGTTAGTATGGGGTGGGAATCTATGGCAGATTGTCAGACACACCGCCAGAAAAGAGGGATCCACTCCTAGCTATGCCCTGCCCATTTCTAGCCACATTCATCACATTTCTAGCTAAACAACAACTCCCACCTCACCCTATATTTACGAGTGTTGGAATCGATTTGAACCTGTGAGACCTGAATTTCATAGAATCTAATTTTCAACGCAAGTATAAAGAAAAGCTGTCGAACCTTATAAAAACTAATAAGCGCTGGGGCTGTAGGGACTGCAGTAAGAATGATCGCTGTATTAACTTCTTCCTGTCAAATTAGTTTCAAATTATAACGGTGTCAATTCTCGACTGAGCTACGTTATTGTGGTAGTCATGGTGTCCATATCCTGTATTTGGCAGCTGCGGTAGTTTGAAAATATCCAGCAACTGCAATCAATCCTCCTTCTTCGGCCATTGTTTTATGTCCTTAGCTGGAGTCCTTAGCTTCCTCAGGTTGTTCTTGGTCGTCGATGTACCCGACCTGGCTTCTTGTGACCCACGGGTCCACAGTTTCCATGAGGACTGGAAGGCAATGTTTCCCATGACGCAACATGCAATGATGCCATATTAAGCAGCACATTAGTGAACCAAGGAGTTTGCTCTTCAGCCACGCAGTATGATGCCTGTGTCACTGATTTCGCTTATCGCTGTATTAGGTCAACTAGGTCTTGGTTTCGTTCATGAAGAGATTCACATTCTTGAATTGTTCTGCAGTCATAGAGAGAGAGGGTTATCGAATGGTTTCTGTTTCTCATCTCTGACGTCTACATCAGTTCCAGCTCTAGTGGGAGATCCATACTAGGTACTGGTGGGTTTGGTCTTGTGGACCCCTCTCACACAGATAAGAGAGCAAGGTAGCATGTCAGCAGCACCGGATAACGAGGCATTCTCTACATTCTCTGCTCGCACTTTTAACTTGTTACAGAAAGTCTGAGGTGGTATGTCCATGATCTTTGATCGTTTGAAGGTGGCAAAGGCCCATGATATGCCGATGTCCATCTTGTGAAAGCCTTACTGACAAAGGCATTCGCTGCGTCCATACTATGTCTGCACATCTGCATCCTTGTCTAAAGCTGCGTCCCTAGGCTCCAATGAACTGTCAATCTTTTCTCGGATGTGGCACAGTGACCCATTGAACACGATGTTCCGGATGCTGTTGAGAAACACTATATGTCGCAAACTTGCTCATGGTCCTTTAATAAGCTTCTTGGGTTAGGACAAGGCAATAATGCCACATTGGCCAACAGGGTCGATGGGCGAAATATTGCATGAAGGCAGAGTTTATTACGTGTGTGATTGGTGTGTAGATGCTACCACCTGTATACTTAAAGTGCACATTGTTGATGCTGACATGTCTCAAGGCTTTAAGTGCCGTCTCATTTTCAGCTGTTTGATTGGTGTTTGTAGTGGTCGAGCATTTCCTAGAAATGTGTGTAAAGGTTCATCGTCTGGATCCATGAACTGGTTCGTAAACCATTTTCTGATCGTATCTGTTTTTCGGTGGTCAGTCCTGATGAATTTGCCTTCAGTGTTATGCACGGAAAGCGATGGTGGTGGACTCTCAAAGTTAGGGACGTCCCAAACATTTTGTGACCATCATCTGTGGCTGTGATCTGCCAAAGAGTCTGCCTGTAGGGTGATGCGTTCTTTCAGTCACTCTCTGAACTGGCAAAAGTTTAACATTACATTCACGGCGTAGATGATGAGCCATAGTGCCTGCTGTTTTTCAACGAGTGTGTCTGCAATGTCCCGTCCAGCTCTGTTGTTATTCTTGAGAACTCCCATTACATTGTTTGAATGCATTTGAGTACTTTGGATAAAGTCTAGTTTGAATATGAGTTTATGTCAATGGTTGCTATCTGTTCCTCGATGGTCCTCTTGTATGCCAATTGGTTGTGGGTGTCATTGACGAGTCTCTCTACATCAAGGCTGAAGGTTCCACGTTGGTTGGCATGATGCTTATACAGCAGATAAACGTGCTTCATTTGAGGGTGGATGACTACTGGCTTATGGTCAGAGTTGGGGTCTGTGCCACCACTTGGACTGAAGTCCTGAAGCATAGTGGCCTTACACCGACTTTACACACGAAATAATCAATTTGGTTGGAGACATCTGTTGTGGCATTGGAGCCTGTCTCTGCTTTAAGGTCTGGCCTGTGTCCTGTCAATGTTGTTTGGAGCGGGCATGTGTGTTTGAAGGCAGTATTTATAGCGCAGAGCCCGTGAGTACTGATGAACACGGCAAGGGTGTCTCCATTGCTGTTACGTTTGCTCACAGCATATCGCCACATGCACACGTTCTTGTTTGCTTTGCTGGGTTTGCTTAGCTTGGAGTTGAAGTCTCCACGCATAAACGATTGGCACCTGATTGGAATTACACTGGTAGGACTCTGTTCCGCATAGAGAGACTCGATCAGGGAAGGATCATCAGGGAAGGATCTTCCGTGGGTTTTTTTCGATAGTGATTGTAGGTAACTAGTGACGTAATTGATTATGACATCAGATAATTGAATAACGGATCGGATCGGATCTCTCCATGAGTGCCATTCACACATCGTTAGTGGCCTCAAAGGTCTTGCAGAAAAACTCACAAAGCTCGATGGCAGCACGGGCCACGAGGATGTCAGAATCACTGTGAAAGAACAATGATGCTAGATGTTTATCAAAGCAGCCAGGAGAACAGGAAAAGTGAACGCCGGATATCATCTGAGCTGAATTGAGCAGATGACTATATCCCGTCAGTAGAGTTCGGTACAGCAGGTTCAACATACACATGTGCTGCGACATGGACATTTTACCTAGGGCTTTGTCAATGTGGAAATTACCTAGGGCTTTGTCAATGTGGAAAAGCAAAGCAATTGGCGAGCCACGTCTTTCAAGAGAGTGACCTGCTTGGGAAACGGAGAAAAACAATATTCGAAAGGATGTCACTATTCTGCACAACAAACAATGGGCGGGACCAGAAATGTGTACGACTCAGGGAAAGAGATCCTCGTGGTATTTTTCTGATAGATCAATGTCTATAGGTCCCAAATAGAGGGATTCATTTCTAGTTATGCCCCGCTCATTTCTAGCTGTTCCCTGCCCATTTCTAGCTATTCCCTGCCCATTTCTATCCAAGCTACGCCGACTTTTTGCATTTGTTGGGGTCGATTTAATACTTTGAAACCTGAATTCCTAGAATTTAAATTTCAAAGTAACTATATACGCTTCGAGCAGAATATTATACAAAACAATAGTCAGTCTTACTTCCGTTTTCAATGTCTACAGCAGGAGTAGCATGGATTTTGTCATGTCCCTTAATCCACGACCTGTATTGACAATTTCGATCGAATTTACCGGCAATTTTATTAATTCGATGGATGATCGTCAGACATTCATTGTGACTATTGTTATTTGTAGCGTTGTCTTGACTGGTTAAAGGTTATGTTTTGACCAATCTATACCGATGTTTTCAATTGTTTTCAGTAGACCACTCCCTACCATTTTACTGAAGTAACATTTTCGCGAGTGGTGGCCCTGGCCAGTTTTAGCTATGCCCGCCAATTTCTAGCTAAGCTTCACCTACACCTCGCTCGTGTTGGGATCAATCGATCGCTACACACTCTGAATTTAAATTTCCAGAAAAAATATATAGAATAGCTGTTGAATATTTTAAAACTAATTTAACTTGGTGCTGTTGCTGAATATAGCAGCAACAGTGCTCAGTCAAATTAGTTCCAAAATATACAACAGCATGTTTCTTAAATAGCAAAAACATCCACTTCGTATAACGTGTCGGACTATTAAGCGTTTAAGACTAAATCGAGTCATTCATGCTGCAATTGATTATGACGTCGTCCTACACGTCACGTAGTTGATTATGACGTCATGTGATGGATAGATAACCAGGAAAGATCCATTGAACATGGATGCCTTTGATTAGTCTGAAATGTTCTAGCACAAACATGAACAAAAAATGTTTCTGACACAGTTTTCATAACTGATCCAGCGTAAGCTGATTTTACTACCGATTCACAGATTTCAGATAAGAATTAAACTCTCTGAGCCGTTGACCTCAATTGATTTACCTATTTAATGTACTCATTACTTACAATAATCAGCCCATGGAGGAGGATATTAAAACATACACATTGTAACTACATGCCGCGTAATCCTAAAGCTATGTCTGATTCTGATTCCCTACCTGTAAATATTGTTCGAGGCGTGATAAGGGAGTGATCCAGCTTTAGCTATGCCCCGCCATCCTTAGCTAAGCTCCACCGACACGTTGCTCGTGTTGAGATCGACCGATCCCTGAAGTCCTTGAATATCAATTTCCAGAAAAAATATGCACGTACTATTCAACAGCATGTTTAGTAAGTAGTAAAGGCATACAATTCATACAACAACGCTTAGTCCGTCACCAATTAACCGTCGGTGGCGATCTTAGATATGCCATTCATGACGTAATTGATTATGACACCAGCCTATGCCCCACGTAGTTGATTAATACGTCCTATAATTGACCGAGAAACTGGAATCCTCCATTTCCACAAGACTGATCATTAGGCCATCAACAACATTATTCAATGACAAACTGTATGGGGATACAGACACCTGGCTAACACAGCCAGCATCATCCAGATGTGTGACCTTCAATCTAATCAAATGTGAAAGCATGAAGTAGAAGGAAAGGTCACCGCAGTTATTAACTATAGACATCGATCTATCAAAAATATGCCTGAGACTGTCTCTCTGCTTGGTACCAATTCTTAATACAATTTCCCAATAACGCAGCTTACTTGGCCGGTAATGGACCAATACCAGCCCAGTAAACTGCATTCTCAGGGCTGCTTTTGGCTAATGGACTACAAGCTATATGGTTGCCTGGAAAAAATAAAAGGAACGCACCGAGATTGATCTGCAACTGCAATACAGAACGCAAAGAAGAACCTTATTTTGAGAACGATTCTAAAAGCTAGCTGAAGGCTGTTACCGGATATCTAATACCATAAATCATAAGCATGCAGAATGGAAGAGAGAATCAGGTGGTACGCTCTCTAATTCTACATCTCAATGATTGATCAGATTCCAATGTGATAATTTATGACGCGTTTCTTTGCATTGCTGGTTTGACGGCGTGTGATAAAGCAAATATCGTTAGAGACAATATATTCAGACGTTATGACATAGCTGGATTTCAGTATGGACACAATTTACTGTGTCAATAAAATTTGTTTGTTTAGACTTGATTCATTTGCTCTATTATGATACATGGGTGGCCTCTAATTAAGCTTCTTATTAATGCACACACGTACATATGAATATATACATCGACGCGTATGTAATTAACGTGAGCGCATGTACACATCTCACGCACACAGGCACGCATGTATGTATTGATATAAGATATTGATGTGCATATTTAACTTGATAGGCGTCAATGTCAGATATTGGACTATCTAGTTGTCGCAATCAAACAATACAAACCACACAATAACAATCCCTGTATCTATGTCTCTTTGCTGACAAAAGAACACTGCTTACGTCATTAGTTTCACACATTTAGCTCGCATTTTTATCTGTGATATAAATTTGATCGTCATCTTTATGAATCGAAGATTGACAGGAGATGTATAATTATTCTCGTAAATATCTCTATATCACCTTCAAACAGCACGTGTTAGCATTGTCAAGGAGCTGCATAATGCCACAGACCGCTAGGTTATTAACTTGTGATTCGATCTATTTCCTATAACGGATGGTGGTTCTTTTTAAGCGGTTGGTTGCGAGACTTAGTGAACCGTCTTCATCTGCAATCTATTTGTGAGTTTATCAAGGGATTGAAAAGAATGATTGCTGGGTAGGAATTTAGCTGCCACCGACGCCGCTGCCATCATCATCATCTTCACAACATCG
This sequence comes from Chaetoderma sp. LZ-2023a, assembly GCA_034401795.1. Classification (NCBI taxonomy): domain Eukaryota; kingdom Metazoa; phylum Mollusca; class Caudofoveata; order Chaetodermatida; family Chaetodermatidae; genus Chaetoderma; species Chaetoderma sp. LZ-2023a. The sequence continues at coordinate 23,055,498 of CM067374.1, forward strand.
TCTGAGGCTATATTTGGTGGCGGAAGCAACTGCTCGTCTCTCAGGGTTGTTTACGAGGGTGATGGCATCTAGGTCTCCGAAATATAACTATTATCATCTCCTTATTGAAGGAGCCACCGAACAAATTTAGATGAACAGATGAGCTGGCAAAAATATTCTAGAGCAGCCAATTCTATCCTTACTGTAAGGATGTCGGACTGTCGGTTTATGAACACCTCTGGTTATAGGGTACTATTCTTAATCACATACCATCTATGCGGGAGAGGCGGTTGCGTTTAGGAGACATAAGAATGTGATCCTTTATGAGGGATGCTCTTAAATAACTGTCGTCTTGTGGCTGCAGAGTATGGTGGCATAGTTTCGCCACTTGTTACCGATTTATTTATGTCGACATAACAGCCTAGATGTCGACGTAATAAGCCGACTTATTGAAATGTTACATTGCAAAATATCAAATGTCGATATAAAACTTAAGAACTAACGGGGGAATTTGCTTATTGCCCGCCCACTCCTGTCGCTGAGGTTTCATTTATTTTTGTCGACATAGTAGTACCGTCATAATTTGATACCATGAACTTGATATGTCAACATATTCAGGCTATTAAGTCGAGAACTGCATTATTATGTCGACATCAGTAAGTCGGTACTCTGGGCTAGTTTTTGCGACTGATGGAGTCAGTGAACCACTGCCACAGTCAGTGGTTCGTGCGTCTTGGTGTTCTGGAAGGTGAAGATTTACTGACTTGGTTCATTGAACCAGTGATCGAGTCTTGATCTCGGTTCATTGTTGCCAATGGTTACTGGTTAGTAAATTTCAAGATGGCGGCGCCCAGCTAAATTTGGAAACTTATCTGAATGGTGAGATCTCATTAGTATTTTTAGTGTATGCGGTCGTCTGCGATTTATATAGTCTGAAATTGAAGCCTAAATCGAATTACGATCAAATGTATTGCTAAAGTTAACGCAATTTAGAACGCGTGTGGGTTCAGAACATTGCCACGAAATTACAATCGGAAAACATAAACATAAATGCCGTTTCATCTCAAAGATAAAAAATAATATTAATTTGTAATACAATCATGACCCATCTGACTCCAAAAACATCAGAGAAGTCTCAAAACGAAAAAGAAACACTCTTTAATAAGAATAATACTGAAACAATATATAATGGACAAATAAGACAATAAGATCATATCCTGTTATGCAGTTTCTCTCTTAACAAACGAAAAAAGCTCTCTGGCCATCATGTCCAGACAGCCATTCTCGTTTGTAAAAAAGAGAAAAGATACATTATTCACTTTAAAAAAATGTTGATGGAAAAAATTGTGGGACGGTCAAGATCTGGGGCGGGGGGGGGGGGGCAAAAAAAATGCTCTCGTTGCCCCTATTATAATCCGCTACTGGCTGCTCCTTGCGGTTGAGGTAACTATATGACGATGCGTAACTCTGAAATAAAGGCCAGAGGAGCTAAGCAGAACCAAACTGTTAAAGTCTGCATTTTATACAAATGTTACAATGGCCTTGACCTCTGGCCTCAATATCAGTGTACTACATATAAGTAAACAGGTTACCACGTTAAATTCAAGTAGGGCGAACCATTCCGAAGATATAATACGATATGTTGAGCTAAACGCAAAGCTTAACAGTGAAAAGTAGGGTTTTATACCAAAGTCAAAGTGATCTTGAACTTTGGACCTTATGACCTCAATATCATTGGGATCATATACCTTGATTTAAGGAATATGTGTCCAAGTTTAGTCTTAATAGAGTGAAACTACGCCAAAATATTTTGTCAACTGAGTTTGTACGCAGACAGACAGACAGGCAGGCATGCAGGCAGGCAGGCAGGCATGCAGGCATGCAGGCATGCAGGCAGGCAGGCAGACAGACAGACAGACAGACAGACAGACAGACAGACAGACAGACAGACAGACAGACAGACAGACAGACAGACAGACAGACAGACAGACGCTTGCATCACTATGATCTTTTACGAGGGCATTTGGCATCAGACTCTCTTCCGAAATCCCTCAGCATGAAAATGGAGGAGATGAACTCGTTTTTCTGCCCTGCCTTACGAGCATGATAAACCAAATTTGGGCTCATAGCTGCTTAGAAAATCTAATCAAACATTATCGAAGCAAATTGGACAAATTAAAGGCAGAGGTAAAAGTGGCCGAATCTAATGTAATTCTTGATCTACACCGAGCCAAAGGCATAGCATTGAAATGGGGTAGGCAAAATTTTGGAAATAAATTGGCCACAACGACAATCACAAATTTTTGCAAATTGTTGACAGAAATAGCTAGTGATGAGCAAAATAGAGTGATGTCTGTACCAGCACCGGAAGACACACCGAGTACAGGTTCAGGGTCACATTCAACAATGACTAACAAAGGACAACGGTCATCAACCACCTTCACACCCTCACCTATCACGTCCAAGCAGACGAATCTGTACACATCACCAACACCAGCACCTGCTTTGATGATGTAACAGAGTCATGGCCGGCTCTCCCAAAGACCAATTCTCCTCCAGTGCGCCGTTGTCGGGTTGTTACTCACTGTTCCCCCAATCTACCACCTAGAAACTCTTCCTCATCTCTTCCACTATCTTCTCCTCGCCACCTTCTGACTTGATCTTCTCCTCTTCCTCCTTCTCCTCTCTCAATCCCGCCTCCTCCTCTTCCTCCCCGATCTCCTCCTCTTCATGCAACTCCTCTCTCAATCCCGCCTCTTGCTTCTCATACTCAATCTTCTCCTCTTGCACCTCCTCTCTCCATCCCTCCTCCTGCTCTTCCTCCTACTCTTCATCTCTCTTCTCCTCACGCACCTTCTTCTGCTCCTCTTCCTCCATCTCCGCCTCCTCTCCCTCCTAGGGAGAATAATAGTAACCTGTCTGATAGGAAGTTTGCTAAGTACCGTCATCAATCGCATAGCATGGGCCTGTGGAGGATTCCCATAATCACCAAAAAGATTCTGATGATAGGGTCCTCTAATCTAGCCCGAACTGATTTAGACGTCCATCCTGACATCCAGGTTGAGTGCTATACTGGTGCCGCATTATCACATTTCAGAACAATGGCTATGCGACACCAGGATGGCCCTAGCCCGGAGAATATCATCCTGAATATTGGCATCAACTCCAAAAACGAGCATCCAACCAAAGCCTCAAGCCATTTACGGTTCATGGCTCGTGAATTTAAAAATAGCTTCCCTAATGCGGAGTTGCACTTTGCTGAGATTAACTTCTCTGATTGTTCTGAAATGTGATAATGCGGCACCAGGATAGCACTCAACCTGGATGTCAGGATGGACATCTAAATCAATTCGGGCTAGATTAGAGGACCCTATCATCAGAATCTTTTTGGTAATTCTGGGGATCCTCCACAGGCCCTTGCTATGCGATTGATGACGGTACTTAGCAAACTTCCTGTCAGACAGGTTACTATTATTCTCCATAGGAGGGAGAGGAGGTGGAGACAGAAGAGGAGGAGCAGAAGAAGGTGCGTGAGGAGAAGAGAGATGAAGCGTAGGAGGAAGAGGAGGAGGAGGGATGGAGAGAGGAGATGCAAGAGGAGAAGATTGAGTATGAGGAGCAAGAGGCGGGATTGAGAGAGGAGATGTATAAAGAGAAGAAGTTTGAGGAAGAAGAGGAGGAGGCGGGATTGAGAGAGGAGATGCATGAAGAGAAGAAGTTTGAGGAGGAAGAGGAGGAGGCGGGATTGAGAGAGGAGATGCATGAAGAGAAGAAGTTTGAGGATGATGAGGAGGAGGCGGGATTGAGAGAGGAGAAGGAGGAAGAGGAGAAGATCGAGTCAGAAGGTGGCGAGGAGAAGATAGTGGAAGAGATGGGGAAGAGTTGCTAGGTGGTAGATTGGGGGAACAATCAGCAAAGTCCAACTGCCACGTTGATAAGGTCATCCCCAAAATTTCTGATGCCAATTTTCATGTTGAGAAGGATAGAATCCATTGGACGAAAGAAACAGCTAATTGTATTTATAACCATTGGTTGACGGTACTTAGTTTAAACTAAATGTGGGTCAAGGCAATAGCTCCCCTAACATAGGGTTAGGAACAAACCTTGTCAATTTAGCAGCTGACTATGATCTCTCACCATCTGAAAAATCAATTCTCGATCGTGGGCTTACTTTTGTACCAACTCCAAAACCAAAAACAGGATTAGATTTGCTTTTAGACACAGGTCTTATTGAAGTAGCTAATTTTGGTCATTCAGTAAAAATAGCCCATCATTTTCGAAATTTAAATGGAGAGTCAAAACCATTCACTGGAAAATCTGGTTGGGACCCTCCCGATAAGCTAGTTGATGACAATATTAAAGCAACCATAAAAACGGTTGCTGGTATAGCCAGATCATTGCCAGTTACAAATAATAAGCAAAACCTTTCATTTCTCGAACGACAGGCCATCAACAAATTACGTAGAAATCAGAATATTATTATAAAACCAGCCGATAAAGGTTCAGCAACTGTGATTATGTCTAGAGAAAACTACATCCGCGAGGCCGAAAGGCAGTTAACTAACACCAGGCATTACAGAAAACTTGATAATTTAATTTGGCCTCAAAACCGACAAAATTTCATTGAAATACTTAATTCATTGCATACAGATAAGTACATCGATAAGAAACAGCTAAAGTATCTGCTAGGTGAGAATAATCCACAAAATCGGACATTTTATATCTTGCCTAAAATCCATAAACCTATCAGCACCTGGTTAGATCCATTGACACCGCCTGGACGACCCATCATTTCAGACTGTGGCAGTGAGTCTTATGGCATTTCAGAATATATTGATTACTATTTAAAGCCCATTGCTAATAGACACAAGAGCTTTCTCAAGAACACAGAACACTTTCTTTCAAAGCTATCCAAATTGTCAGTTCCGACAGTCACATTAGACATAGATGCTATGTATACCAATATAGATATTGATGCTGGAGTCAATGCTATTAAGAATTCTTTTGTCAAATTTCCTGATCCAGATCGACCAGACACGGAAATTCTAAAATTATTAGAGCTAAGTCTTAAAGGAAACGATTTCCAATTTAATGGTGAAAATTACCTTCAAATCTGTGGATGCGCAATGGGTAAACGATTCAGCCCAAATTTTGCCACGATTTATGTTGCGGAGTGGGAAGAGGAGGCACTGAACAAATCAACCAAAAAGCCTCTTCTTTACCTCAGATATCTAGATGACATCTTCATAGTTTGGCAACATTCAGAAGAAGACTTTTGGGAATTTTTTCGCATTTTAAATAACCAAGATTCGAATATCAAGCTAAAAGCTACTATTAGTGGAACATCTGTTGACTTTTTAGATGTCACGATCTATAAGGGTCCTCAATTTGATTCCTCTGGAAAATTAGAATATAAAGTATTCTTTAAGCCAACAGACTCACATCAGCTTCTTCACAAAAAATCATTTCATCCTCCACACACATTTAAAGGTTTGATCAAATCGCAAATCATAAGATTTTTTCGAAACTCTAGCAACAGGCAAAATCTGAATAGTGCATGCTCTACTCTGTTTGATGCTTTGAAAGCACGAGGCTATTCAGCCCGTTTTCTTCGAAAAATTAAAGCAGACACCATCAATGAGCTTGAAAATCTAAAACCTCACAGCGGACCCGAGTTTGAGCCTGTCCAAATTAAACACAATAAACCAATCATGTGCGATGGATCAGTTTCTAAATGCGACAAAAATAGATGCAAAGTAAACAACTATATTGTAAACCAACAAACATTCCTGAGCTTTCAAACTAAAAATGAATATCATATCCGAACTAATATGCATTGTGATTCTGAGAATGTAGTTTATTTGATCAATTGTGCCCTTTGCCAGAAACAGTATGTTGGTGAAACAAAAAATGCATTTAGAGTGCGTGCTAGACGCCACGTTTCTGATATTAACACCTCAGCAGATACGCCAATTGCTCAACATTTCCAACTTCCTGATCATTCAGTTGAACATCATTTTGAAATCATGCCAATAGAACAGATTCCGACCTTCGATAGTGAGGAAGAAACGAGTTCGTTTCGCAAAATCCGAGAAGGCCATTGGATTAGAACACTCCAAACAAAAGCACCATTTGGAATAAATGTAGATTCGGGAATATCACAAAAGAACAAAATTATCCCATTTCAACTCATATACAATAGACGTAATGTTGAATTAGCAAAAACCATGAAAGACGAATATTCACAGTTGCAATCTAAATTAAAGGAACCGATCAAAGCACGACCAGTAATAGCTTACAATAGAAATCCAAACCTGAAAGATTTGCTAGTAAGATCAAAGTTAGACCTTATGGTTCCTGATAACAATGACAAGGTTTCATCCCTCCCTACCTATTCTTAAATAAATCTAATCCCAACCAAAATCAATGGTGGGGCAACATGAAATCATATCCGTAGGACATCTTTTAATTTTGTGTCTGCAAAAGTATGTGTGCGTGCGTGCGTGCGTGCGTTCGTGCGTGCGTTCGTTCGGTCGTGCGTCCGGGCGTTTGTTCGTATGTGTGTATGTGTGTGGGGGTGTGCTCGTACATCCGCACGTGTGTGCATCTATACTTGCGTGGGTGTATGTGTGCGTGTGTGTATGTGGGTGTGGGTGCATCAATTCGTGAGTACATTAGTGCGTGGGTGTGTGCGTGCATGCATTCGTGCGTTCGTTCGTGCATGCGTTCATGCATGCATTATTGCGTGCATTCGTGCATGTATTACTGTGTGCATGTGTTATTGCATGCATTCGTGCATTCGTGCAGATGTGTGCGTGCGTGCGTGCGTGCGTGCGTGCGTGCGTGCGTGCGTGCGTGCGTGCGTGCGTGCGTGCGTGCGTGCGTGCGTGCGTGCGTGCGTGCGTGCGTGCGTGCGTGCGGACGTGCGGGCGTGCGGGCGTGCATTCGTGTGTGTGTGATTTCTCTATAATGTAGGATCAATTCCAGCCTTTACCTGTTAAAGCGACCTACTGATAAGTTCATTTTACCCCAACTAATCTCAAGGGGGGACCACTCTAAGTAAATCTAAACTTGGTCTCGATAGGACAAATTTAGGTAAAGAAATTTGTAATTAAATTCCTGTGCCAATGCGTTTTTTTCAATGTAAAGACAGACAGACAGACAGACAGACAGACAGACAGACAGACAGACAGACAGACAGACAGACAGACAGACAGACAGACAGACAGACAGACAGACAGACGCTTGCATCACTATGATCTTTTACGAGGGCATTTGGCATCAGACTCTCTTCCGAAATCCCTCAGCATGAAAATGGAGGAGATGAACTCGTTTTTCTGCCCTGCCTTACGAGCATGATAAACCAAATTTGGGCTCATAGCTGCTTAGAAAATCTAATCAAACATTATCGAAGCAAATTGGACAAATTAAAGGCAGAGGTAAAAGTGGCCGAATCTAATGTAATTCTTGATCTACACCGAGCCAAAGGCATAGCATTGAAATGGGGTAGGCAAAATTTTGGAAATAAATTGGCCACAACGACAATCACAAATTTTTGCAAATTGTTGACAGAAATAGCTAGTGATGAGCAAAATAGAGTGATGTCTGTATCAGCACCGGAAGACACACCGAGTACAGGTTCAGGGTCACATTCAACAATGACTAACAAAGGACAACGGTCATCAACCACCTTCACACCCTCACCTACCACTTCCAAGCAGACGAATCTGTACACATCACCAACACCAGCACCTGCTTTGATGATGTAACAGAGTCATGGCCGGCTCTCCCAAAGACCAATTCTCCTCCAGTGCGCCGTTGTCGGGTTGTTACTCACTGTTCCCCCAATCTACCACCTAGAAACTCTTCCTCATCTCTTCCACTATCTTCTCCTCGCCACCTTCTGACTTGATCTTCTCCTCTTCCTCCTTCTCCTCTCTCAATCCCGCCTCCTCCTCTTCCTCCCCGATCTCCTCCTCTTCATGCAACTCCTCTCTCAATCCCGCCTCTTGCTTCTCATACTCAATCTTCTCCTCTTGCACCTCCTCTCTCCATCCCTCCTCCTGCTCTTCCTCCTACTCTTCATCTCTCTTCTCCTCACGCACCTTCTTCTGCTCCTCTTCCTCCATCTCCGCCTCCTCTCCCTCCTAGGGAGAATAATAGTAACCTGTCTGATAGGAAGTTTGCTAAGTACCGTCATCAATCGCATAGCATGGGCCTGTGGAGGATTCCCAGAATCACCAAAAAGATTCTGATGATAGGGTCCTCTAATCTAGCCCGAACTGATTTAGACGTCCATCCTGACATCCAGGTTGAGTGCTATACTGGTGCCGCATTATCACATTTCAGAACAATGGCTATGCGACACCAGGATGGCCCTAGCCCGGAGAATATCATCCTGAATATTGGCATCAACTCCAAAAACGAGCATCCAACCAAAGCCTCAAGCCATTTACGGTTCATGGCTCGTGAATTTAAAAATAGCTTCCCTAATGCGGAGTTGCACTTTGCTGAGATTAACTTCTCTGATAGCTTGTCAGACATGCAAAAGTACTGTCTCAAGCGTATCAACGAATCAGCAAGGTCCAACTGCCACGTTGATAAGGTCATCCCCAAAATTTCTGATGCCAATTTTCATGTGGAGAAAGATAGAATCCATTGGACGAAAGAAACAGCTAATTGTATTTATAACCATTGGATGACGGTACTTAGTTTAAACTAAATGTGGGTCAAGGCAATAGCTCCCCTAACATAGGATTAGGAACAAACCTTGTCAATTTAGCAGCTGACTATGATCTCTCACCATCTGAAAAATCAATTTTCGATCGTGGTCTTACTTTTGTACCAACTCCTAAACCAAAAACAGGATTAGATTTGCTTTTAGACACAGGTCTTATTGAACTAGCTAATTTTGGTCATTCAGTAAAAATAGCCCATCATTTTCGAAATTTAAATGGAGAGTCAAAACCATTCACTGGAAAATCCGGTTGGGACCCTCCAGATAGGCTAGTTGATGACAATATTAAAGCAACCATAAAAACGGTTGCTGGTATAACCAGATCATTGCCAGTTACAAACAATAAGCAAAACCTTTCATTTCTCGAACGACAGGCTATCAACAAATTACGTAGAAATCAGAATATTATTATAAAACCAGCCGATAAAGGTTCAGCAACTGTGATTATGTCTAGAGAAAACTACATCCGCGAGGCCGATAGGCAGTTAACTAACACCAGGCATTACAGAAAACTTGATAATTTAATTTGGCCTCAAAACCGATAAAATTTCGTTGAAATACTTAATTCATTGCATACAGATAAGTACATCGATAAGAAACAGCTAAAGTATCTGCTAGGTGAGAATAATCCACAAAATCGGACATTTTATATCTTGCCTAAAATCCATAAACCTATCAGCACCTGGTTAGATCCATTGACACCACCTGGACGACCCATCATTTCAGACTGTGGCAGTGAGTCTTATGGCATTTCAGAATATATTGATTACTATTTAAAGCCCATTGCTAATAGACACAAGAGCTTTCTCAAGAACACAGAACACTTTCTTTCAAAGTTATCCAAATTGTCAGTTCAGAAAGAGGCATATTTAGTCACATTAGACATAGATGCTATGTGTACGAATATAGATATTGATGCTGGAGTCAATGCTATTAAGAATTCTTTTGTCAAATTTCCTGATCCAGATCGACCAGACACGGAAATTTTAAAATTATTAGAGTTAAGTCTTAAAGGAAACGATTTCCAATTTAATGGTGAAAATTACCTTCAAATCTGTGGATGCGCAACGGGTAAACGATTCAGCCCAAATTTTGCCACGATTTATGTTGCGGAGTGGGAAGAGGAGGCACTGAACAAATCAACCAAAAAGCCTCTTCTTTACCTCAGATATCTGGATGACATCTTCATAATTTGCCAGCATTCAGAAGAAGACTTTTGGGAATTTTTTAGCATTTTAAATAACCAAGATTCAAACATCAAGCTAAAAGCTACTATTAGTGGAACATCAGTTGACTTTTTAGATGTCACAATCTACAAGGGTCCTCAATTTGACTCCTCTGGAAAATTAGAATATAAAGTATTCTTTAAGCCAACAGACTCCCATCAGCTGCTTCACAAAAAATCATCTCATCCTCCACACACATTTAAAGGTCTGATCAAATCACAAATCATAAGATTATTTCGAAACTCTAGCAACAGGCAAAATCTGAATGATGCATGCTCTACTCTGTTTGATGCTTTGAAAGCACGAGGCTATTCAGCCCGTTTTCTTCGAAAAATTATAAGTTTCTGATATTAACACCTCAGCAGATACGCCAATTGCTCAACATTTCCAACTTCCTGATCATTCAGTTGAGCATCATTTTGAAAGCATGCCAATAGAACAGATTCCGACATTCGATAGTGAAGAAGAAACGAGTTCGTTTCGCAAAATACGAGAAGGCCATTGGATTAGAACACTCCGAACAAAGGCACCATTTGGAATAAATGTAGATTCAGGAATATCACAAAAGAACAAAATTATCCCATTTCAACTCATACACAATAGACGTAATGTTGAATTAGCGAAAACCATGAAAGACGAATATTCACAGCTGCAATCTAAATTAAAGGAACCGATCAAAGCACGACCAGTAATAGCTTACAATAGAAATCCAAACCTGAAAGATTTGCTAGTAAGATCAAAGTTAGACCTCATGGTCTCTGATAACAATGACAAGGTTTCATCCCTCCCTACATATTCTTAAATAAATCTAATCCCAACCAAAATCAATGGTGGGGCAACATGAAATCATATCCGTAGGACATCTTTTAGTTTTGTGTCTGCAAAAGTGTGTATGCGTGCGTGCGTGCGTGCGCGCGTTCGTGCGTGCGTGCGTGCGTGCGTGCGTGCGTGCGTACGTCCGTGCGTCCGTGCGTTTGTTCGTATGTGTGTGGGAGTGTGCTCGTACATCCGTACGTGCGTGTATCTATACTTGCGTGGGTGTATGTGTGCGTGTGTGTATGTGGGTGTGGGTGCATTCATTCGTGAGTACATTAGTGAGTGGGTGTGTGCGTGCATGCATTCGTGCGTCAGTTCGTGCATGCGTTCATACATGCATTATTGCGTGCATTCGTGCATGTATCACTGTGTGCATGTATTATTGCATGCATTCGTGCATTCGTTCAGATGTGTGCGTGCGTGCGTTCGTGTGCATTCGTGTGTGTGATTTCTCTATGATGTAGAATCAATCCCAGTCTTTACCTGTTAAAGCGACCTACTGATAAGTTCACTTTACCCCAACTACTCTCAAGGGGGACCACTCTAAGTAAATCTAAACTTGGTCTCGATAGGACAAATTTAGGTAAAGAAATTTTTAATTAAATTCCTGTGCCAATGCGGTTTTTTGCAATGTAAAGACAGACAGACAGACAGACAGACAGACAGACAGACAGACAGACAGACAGACAGACAGACAGGCAGGCAGGCAGGCAGGCAGGCAGGCAGGCAGACAGGCAGACAGGCAGACAGACAGACAGACGTGTTTATAAAATTTTCAAAGGGACAATTTCGACACGAGGACGAAAATAGGGGATTATACACTACGGAGAAATAAATACACATCAGAGATCTAACGTTACCGTAATTATGTTGCAGCACTCGCTGCTTCATCACGGGGTTTTTCAGTTGCTTGGGTTAATTATTTAAATTGGATAATTTTTTATTTAATTAGTAAATGGAGCATATATATCATGCATCATTAGCTATTTCACGGAGACTGCTGAGAACCCCTTTAATGATCATGTGTTTTGTGGTAATGTGACTTTTATGGGGCATGGTGTACTTGACGTCATTACGTAATTCACCTCTCCAGGGTATCCATCCATCATCAGACCTCGTATGACGTCATAATCAGCTCCGCGCCTGTATGATGACGTCATAATCATTACGTCACAAAGGGTTCCATATCGACCGTCACTAAATCTCAAATGGTCCGACACGTTGTATGAATTGTATGTCTTTGTAATTCTTTGCTATTTAATAAACATGCTGTTGAATATTTTGAAACTAATTTGACTGGGCGCTGTTGCTGAAAATATTCAATAGCAAACCTGTGTAGATTTTGGAAATTGATAGTCAGGGTGCTTAGAGATCGATCGATCCCAACACGATCGATGTGTGGGTGGATCTTAGCTAGAGAAGGTCGGGGCATAGCTAAAACCGGAACGGTCCATTGTCCTAGAATAGACTTGTGAGAGCCAGACATAGCATAGCCTCTAGCCAATTAAACACGTGATCAGGAATGTCACGTTTGTGAAAGAGGACAACTATGCCGTTATTTGTATACGGTACTCTGTATGATATCGAAAACTATGCTTGTATGAGTATGTTCAAGCTGAACAATAGACATATATCAGAAAACATAGAAAAGAATGTTGTGAATCTGTTCAGAGCAGAACCTAAAATTAAAATGGGCAATACCTAGTTACCTGCATGTGTGTTTGGTGATTGGAAAGAAATGTATTATTATTATTATTATTATTATTATTATTATTATTATTATTATTATTATTATTATTATTATTAATCAGATCATGATCTCAAATTTCTTGTGAGCAGTAATTTATATAGACAAGAATAGATTCATCTTCTTATAATCCGTACTGGGCCATAATGCAGAACCAGCAGTCAAAGGACATCTGCAGCACAGAGGCCTACTAAGAAAATTATATTTCTAAAAGCAGTTAAACTGTATGGATGAAATGAGCAATGCATTGCTATGATCTCAGCGCAGTAGATAAGGCATCCATGACCACCCTGTACCCAAGCACTCGAAGCGTTGTCATTGGTTGATGGTGTGTGATAACGATATAAACATATATTACTACACCAAATTATTTTGTTTATTTACTGCCATTTGCTTAGAACTTTCCATTAATTCATCGAATATATATGATTACTAAATAGACACACATTGCTGAGCTGCTGATAACATATTCAAATCTGTGTGACATTATACATACTCTATATATGATTACTTACTTTACCAAACAGACACACATTGCTGAGCTGCTGATAGCATATTCAAATCTGTTTGACATTGTACATACTCTATATATGATTACTTACTTTACTAAATAAACACACCTTGCTGAGCTGCTGATAACATATTCAAATATGTTTGACAGTATACATACTCTACATATGATTACTTACTTTACTAAATAAACACACCTTGCTGAGCTGCTGATAACATATTCAAATCTGTTTGACAGTATACATACTCTACATATGATTACTTACTTTACTAAATAGACACACATTGCTGAGCTGCTGATAACATATTCAAATCTGTTGACATTATACATACTCTATATATGATTACTTACTTTACTAAATAGACACACATTGCTGAGCTGCTGAGAACATATTAAAATCTGTTTGTCATTATACATACTCTATATATGATTACTTACTTTACTAAATAGACACACATTGCTGAGCTGCTGATAACATATTCAAATCTGTTTGACATTATACATACTCTATATATGATTACTTACTTTACTAAATAGACACACCTTGCTGAGCTGCTGATAACATATTCAAATCTGTTTGACATTATACATACTCTATATATGATTATTTACTTTGCTAAATATACACACATTTCTGAGCTGCTGATAACATATTCAAATCTGTTTGACATTATACATACTCTATATATGATTACTTACTTTACTAAATAGACACACCTTGCTGAGCTGCTGATAACATATTCAAATCTGTTTGACATTATACATGCTCTATATATGATTACTTACTTTACTAAATATACACACCTTGCTGAGCTGCTGATAACATATTCAAATCTGTTTAACATTATACATACTCTATATATGATTACTTACTTTACTAAATAGACACACATTGCTGAGCTGCTGATAACATATTCAAATCTGTTTGACATTATACATACTCTATATATGATTACTTACTTTACTAAATAGACACACATTGCTGAGCTGCTGATAACATATTCAAATCTGTTTGACATTATACATACTCTATATATGATTACTTACTTTACTAAATAGACACACCTTGCTGAGCTGCTGATAACATATTCAAATCTGTTTGACATTATACATGCTCTATATATGATTACTTACTTTACTAAATAGACACACATTGCTGAGCTGCTGATAACATATTCAAATCTGTTTGCCATTATACATACTCTATATATGATTACTTACTTTACTAAATATACACACATTGCTGAGCTGCTGATAACATATTCAAATCTGTTTGACATTATACATACTCTATATATGATAACTTACTTTACTAAATAGACACACATTGCTGAGCTGCTGATAACATATTCAAATCTGTTTGACATTATACATACTCTACATATGATTACTTACTTTACTAAATAGACACACATTGCTGAGCTGCTGATAACATATTCAAATCTGTTTGACATTATACATACTCTATATATGATTACTTACTTTACTAAATAGACACACATTGCTGAGCTGCTGATAACATATTCAAATCTGTTTGACATTATACATACTCTACATATGATTACTTACTTTACTAAATAAACACACCTTGCTGAGCTGCTGATAACATATTCAAATATGTTTGACAGTATACATACTCTACATATGATTACTTACTTTACTAAATAAACACACCTTGCTGAGCTGCTGATAACATATTCAAATCTGTTTGACAGTATACATACTCTACATATGATTACTTACTTTACTAAATAGACACACATTGCTGAGCTGCTGATAACATATTCAAATCTGTTTGACATTATACATACTCTATATATGATTACTTACTTTACTAAATAGACACACCTTGCTGAGCTGCTGATAACATATTCAAATCTGTTTGACATTATACATACTCTATATATGATTATTTACTTTGCTAAATATACACACATTTCTGAGCTGCTGATAACATATTCAAATCTGTTTGACATTATACATACTCTATATATGATTACTTACTTTACTAAATAGACACACCTTGCTGAGCTGCTGATAACATATTCAAATCTGTTTGACATTATACATGCTCTATATATGATTACTTACTTTACTAAATATACACACCTTGCTGAGCTGCTGATAACATATTCAAATCTGTTTAACATTATACATACTCTATATATGATTACTTACTTTACTAAATAGACACACATTGCTGAGCTGCTGATAACATATTCAAATCTGTTTGACATTATACATACTCTATATATGATTACTTACTTTACTAAATAGACACACATTGCTGAGCTGCTGATAACATATTCAAATCTGTTTGACATTATACATACTCTATATATGATTACTTACTTTACTAAATAGACACACCTTGCTGAGCTGCTGATAACATATTCAAATCTGTTTGACATTATACATGCTCTATATATGATTACTTACTTTACTAAATAGACACACATTGCTGAGCTGCTGATAACATATTCAAATCTGTTTGCCATTATACATACTCTATATATGATTACTTACTTTACTAAATATACACACATTGCTGAGCTGCTGATAACATATTCAAATCTGTTTGACATTATACATACTCTATATATGATAACTTACTTTACTAAATAGACACACATTGCTGAGCTGCTGATAACATATTCAAATCTGTTTGACATTATACATACTCTACATATGATTACTTACTTTACTAAATAGACACACATTGCTGAGCTGCTGATAACATATTCAAATCTGTTTGACATTATACATACTCTATATATGATTACTTACTTTACTAAATAGACACACATTGCTGAGCTGCTGATAACATATTCAAATCTGTTTGACATTATACATACTCTACATATGATTACTTACTTTACTAAATAAACACACCTTGCTGAGCTGCTGATAACATATTCAAATATGTTTGACAGTATACATACTCTACATATGATTACTTACTTTACTAAATAAACACACCTTGCTGAGCTGCTGATAACATATTCAAATCTGTTTGACAGTATACATACTCTACATATGATTACTTACTTTACTAAATAGACACACATTGCTGAGCTGCTGATAACATATTCAAATCTGTTTGACATTATACATACTCTATATATGATTACTTACTTTACTAAATAGACACACCTTGCTGAGCTGCTGATAACATATTCAAATCTGTTTGACATTATACATACTCTATATATGATTATTTACTTTGCTAAATATACACACATTTCTGAGCTGCTGATAACATATTCAAATCTGTTTGACATTATACATACTCTATATATGATTACTTACTTTACTAAATAGACACACCTTGCTGAGCTGCTGATAACATATTCAAATCTGTTTGACATTATACATGCTCTATATATGATTACTTACTTTACTAAATATACACACCTTGCTGAGCTGCTGATAACATATTCAAATCTGTTTAACATTATACATACTCTATATATGATTACTTACTTTACTAAATAGACACACATTGCTGAGCTGCTGATAACATATTCAAATCTGTTTGACATTATACATACTCTATATATGATTACTTACTTTACTAAATAGACACACATTGCTGAGCTGCTGATAACATATTCAAATCTGTTTGACATTATACATACTCTATATATGATTACTTACTTTACTAAATAGACACACCTTGCTGAGCTGCTGATAACATATTCAAATCTGTTTGACATTATACATGCTCTATATATGATTACTTACTTTACTAAATAGACACACATTGCTGAGCTGCTGATAACATATTCAAATCTGTTTGCCATTATACATACTCTATATATGATTACTTACTTTACTAAATATACACACATTGCTGAGCTGCTGATAACATATTCAAATCTGTTTGACATTATACATACTCTATATATGATAACTTACTTTACTAAATAGACACACATTGCTGAGCTGCTGATAACATATTCAAATCTGTTTGACATTATACATACTCTACATATGATTACTTACTTTACTAAATAGACACACATTGCTGAGCTGCTGATAACATATTCAAATCTGTTTGACATTATACATACTCTATATATGATTACTTACTTTACTAAATAGACACACGTTGCTGAGCTGCTGATAACATATTCAAATCTGTTTGACATTATACATACTCTACATATGATTACTTACTTTACTAAATAGACACACATTGCTGAGCTGCTGATAACATATTCAAATCTGTTTGACATTATACATACTCTACATATGATTACTTACTTTACTAAATAAACACACCTTGCTGAGCTGCTGATAACATATTCAAATCTGTTTGTCATTATACATACTCTACATATGATTACTTACCTTATTAAATTGACACACATTGCTGAGCTGCTGATAACATATTCAAATCTGTTTGACATTATACATACTCTACATATGATTACTTACTTTACTAAATAGACACACATTGCTGAGCTGCTGATAACATATTCAAATCTGTTTGACATTATACATGCACTATATCATGTGTACAGGTGAGATGCCATTTAGTGATTCGACAGCTGTGAGCACAGTCTGTAGTAATGCTCGAATTCTGTGTCTGCTGAATAGATGGATCCGATCTGTCCATCAAGTATCTGATGCTATAATCAACATATGTCAATTCTTAGCTGATCTTCGAATACCGGAAAGTACGCCTAATCATAAAATACTAGGTGCCAACATTTATCAGGGACATAAAGGATTAAAGCCGATAAGGAAACGTAACGAATCTTAGGAGTATAATCATCACCATCGGCATCATCATTGCCTAATTCGGAATGTCCTGGTGACATCGTTAACAATGATGGAGGACAAAATATTTTTGATCCCGAAATAACAATAACATATGGAACACCTTGTCTGTGCGATTGTTTTAAAATTGCGATCTCATGTGTTCAGAGATAGACATACAGAGGACTTTAACTACTTTATTACTGCTATCTTGTTTTCATTTCCTGTTCGTATTTATACCAGCAGCTATCACCTTAAATTCATTGCAACTCAACGTTACTGTGTCTGCGATATACCGCTACATACACGCACAGATCGAAACACAAATATCTGATTCAAAACAATTGGCTCAAGTGGCATTATGTAAACATGTTACCATTATTTATGTGCCAATATTGTTGTTCCTGTACAGCATTTCTCGCGACAAACGCATCACTCCATCTTTATGAGACAAGTAGCTCTAGAGGTCAGATGTAATTTATTCAGGTGATTATTGCATTATGGAAATCTCTGCAAAATGTGTATGTTTGTATTCTGTAGCTGCTAGTATCGCTAGTGTAACAGGAATAAGGATTTTTAAGAAAATTCAATAATATTTATATATAGAAAAGAAGCACCTGCGATCATTGATTCACCATGCGTTATTAATGGTATAATACATCATCAATTGTAGCAGATGCTAGGGGTGGGGATGGTGAATGACCTATCAATAGCGGTATCTTGACGCTGGGAATGTTATATTTCCGAGGGAAGAGGAAACCCCACATGAAAGTCAGACCAGGGCCGGCCCTAAGGTTTCTGGCGCCCTAGGCGATGGCAAATGACCATCCTTTAAGTAGGGGCTCCAGTGGTCCTCCCCCGGAAATTTTGAAATCTAGGTGCCCTGAGAGGGCATTTCCTGAATTTCTAGAGCAAGATATGGCTCTTGTCCCAAATGTGTTTTTTGTACAAACCGTATTTGTTTTGAGTACATGTAGTACACCCCCTTTTTGGCACCCTTCTAAAATCTGGCACGCTAGGCAGCGCCTAGTTCGCTTATACCTTGAGCCGACCGTGAGTCAGATTCTACACGAAATAATATGATTACCTGAGATCCATCTTAGATCTGTTCCGTAAATCTAACAGTAAATATTGAACACCTTGCCTCTATGCTTGGTTTAAGGTTGAAAGTGTGGCATTTCATGATAGATACTGTTAATAATGCACTGTGTGTCTTGAAGGTGTCATAACTACGCGCAACAGGAAGTCAAAGCATACTAGAGGTGATTGCGTTGCCTTATTGTTAATGCGGAACCATTGTGGTAAATATCTTAATATATCTTTGTTTAAAAGGAATACATTTTATGACGTCATTCTGGTGACGCAATGTGCGTATTACCGTTCCCAGAAAGGATGTAGAAACAATGAGAATGAAGAGTTGGTGTACTCAGTGCTGCTTTGATTATCAGGAGAGCACATCAATGTCCAGCCAGCATCCATCAATAATGTATCACATGTCAGCAACAATCGTATGTCCAGAGCGTGATACCGTTATCTGTGATGGCAGCCATAAATCACCTGACAAAATCATAGCCGTTGACTACGCTTACTGTTTAACGTGAAAACTATTGAGATGGCATTGCAAATGGTGCTCCAACTGCACCCAGACTAGTCATATGATTAGAGTAATATAATCAGTTTGTATTTTATTCATGTATTTTATTCAATAGACAGCCAATGTCCAGATATTTTTGTGCATTAGATTGCAGAGGAATTTATTGAAAAGAGGATGAACTTTACTATTTGGTGATTGGCATATGCAATAGGTTGATTAAGTTTTATTATGCGTTCGTTAAAGAGCAGAAAAATGAGTGGAAATATATATGTTTTTCTCCCTTTTTTCTAAATTGATTAATGTTATTTGGGAGCCATGTACTATATTAGGAATGGCATGTTTTTTCTTTGTAAACCACTGTCCATTCGATCGATTGCATACTGCACACGGTCTGCGGCATTTTGTCTGCTAATTGTAGACCATGGCTGAATTATACTCAGAGAGTAAATACACATTCTCTGTTATCCCGAAAAATATCCGACATATTAAATATTAACGTTTTGGTGCATTGTTGGTTGTGTTACTACATTTATTTTGATTTCCAGAAATCATCACCTACTTTTACTAAGATAAACAACAGACGGTAATATTTCTAGTCATCTTTATTCTTGTCTTTATTTCAATGTGCAGATACAATATGGGCACATCATTGCAACAAGCAATCCAATAATGCAACACATACTGTCTTAAAGGTCCGGCCTTGAAGTGTAAACGTTGCTAATTAAGGGTAGCGATCTCATATTAAAGCTTGGTTGTCATAACAATCAAGCTTTTATGATGCACGAAGAGATCATTCCTTCAATCGTTTCGCCCATTGATGCTAGATTGTGTACATCTGGTCTAAATTCACCCTCGCCAAATCAGTAGCAACTTACAATCAAATTAATTTCAAGGTCTGTAAAAGATTTGCAAATTATAAATTATTCTTATCATTTTCTGTATATCGATTTCTGATTCAAATGATCGGCAATAGAGGATATTAAACGGAACAAATCACAAGGAAAATAAATTGATGATGGTCTGCTTTAAACTGACCACAGCAAAGCTTTTAGCGGTCAGTATTGGTCAAGAAAAGCTAAATCTACGTTAATTAAACATCCATCTGCTTGCTAAGAGAGTGGCTTTTCATTTTAACACTGAAATAAATGGCTTGGTTATAAAAGAGTTATTTTAGTGGTAAACTACGTTTCTCTCGGCCTACAAATGAGCATTTATCAGGACAAGTTGTCCAATTGTGTCCGATTTGCCTATTAAAGGGTGAATTAACTTACTAAGACTCTTGCTGAATATACATTATTCGTATGGCTGAAATATAATTATATTCATCATAATTTTACATACCGGCCAAAATAGCGCATATCATAACTCCGTGTCTGACATAATCTGAAATAGCTTACTCCCAGTAGACTGAGGCATGGGCCAATGTGCATAATTAGAATACATGCCAATGATTTGGAATAATATTCTAATCTAACATCCACTAAGAGCTCATTTATTCTGTAAATGACAACTTTGAAACTTTCATGTTAGGTTAGTGCATAGTGATCGATGTTAAACACCAGAACGTGTCATTGTCAGCAAGTCTCATTGGATAAATTATGTGTGTGAAACAATAATTGTTAAAGTAATAATATGTCCTGATGTTTGCACCAAATGACTTGGCAAATGTGCTAAATGACCAGTAAATAAGGCCTCATAGGCTGATATGAATGGTTTAACAACAATATCGAGGAATAATTATGTGACACAAGGGATCTCTTTATGACACAATTGCTGCCATTATTACTAACTGTGGCACAGAGCATTGGAACTGCGTTATCAATTTATATGGGTAAGTAACCATCACCCGTGGAACAGTGGTTAAGATTATTCACGAGCCAGGGTGCTACGTACCATGGTGTTATGTACTAGAAACATGCAACAATGGAATGTACCAGGAAATAGGAATTGCGGTTACAGTTAATTAAATAGTATTGATGTGATGTTAACTCAGCTTTATTTAAATTGTAAATTCAGCTAACATGTGCTGTATTTGGACTATGACGTTAGATAGCTGAGAAACGGATCACATCCCTCTGTAGCTAAGATCCATGCAGTAATTATTTGATGGTGAAAATATCTTGTGTAATGCCTGTGAAAATGTTGACCATTCTTTTCTGAGACAGAATAAGCAGCGCATTGTGGATATGCTCTCATATTATAGTGGACAATAAATAGAGGTGTCCATATCTAGCTATTCCCATCCCATTTCTAGCTATTCCCCTCTCATTTCTACCTATTCACCTTCCATGTCTAGCTACTCCCGTCCCATTTCTAGCCATACCCGTCCAATTTCTAGATATTCCCCTCCAATTTATAGCAATTCCACGTCCATTTCTATCTATTCCACCCCACTTCTAGATAAACTTCGCCCATTTCTAGCTATTTCCTCCCACTTTTGGATAAGCTTCGCCCAAATATATTTATTCATCTCCAATTTCTAGCCAAGCTCCATCGAAATTTTTCGGCCTGATGGAATCAATGCATATATTTTGACTCCTGAATTCCCAGAATCACAGCTTCACGCTAATTATAGCCTACAAGTAAGCTAAAGATTCAAGATCAAATATTATTTATTTCATGAGTAATAAATACAATTTACATTTGATATATTTGTAGTCCATCGAAGGCCAGGCCTATTATTGATGGCCTCACATACATTAAAGGGCATCAACAGAGACAAGATTAGACCATTACACTAGGGCTGTGGCAGTACACCTTGATACGATAATTTATGATGATGATGTTGCAACCCCAGTATACATACATTCAAGGTACAATACGACACTATCCTACATGTACATAAATAACATATACAAAAACAAGTCTATTTGCCTGATACTATATCATGTAGTGGGGTTTGGGATGGGGTGGGTGGGGTGGGTGGGGTTTTTTTGGGGTTTTTTTTGGGGGGTGAGGTCAGGGTGAAGCTCATCATTATAATATGTTGCTAAATCTGTCTCCCTCTTACCGCTGCATTAATATGATGTGGTTGTAGTAGAGGCAGTAGCAGCAACAGTTGTGGTGGGGTGAGTAGTAGTAGTAGTAGTAGTAGTAGTAGTAGTAGTAGTAGTAGTAGTAGTAGTAGTAGTAGTTGGGATAACAGTGGTGTTAGAGGTTGTGATAGCAGCAGCAGTAGTGGTAATTATTGTAGTCCTTATCAGTACCTTTCATTATATAATTTTTAAGTAATTTCTTATGTGATTTTAGTGTGATCACTTGTGTTCTTATTTCGTTGTCTCTACTGTTCCAACGATTAGTAACTGTGTGTGATATACTTTTTCTACCTAATTATGTTCATATGCGTGGTGTATGTAAGTTATGTTTATTCCTTGTGCTGTATGATTGGACTTCTGTGCTGTGTATGAAAACTTTGAATAGCTTGGATAAAGTTGTAGGTAGGTCGTCATTGTGTAGGTTTTTTAGTATTGAGTATGGTTAATGGATCCTAATATATTTAAATTTTAATATACTTATTGATTTGAAGATATCTTGGACCTGTGCTACTGTGAAAATAGTTTGGTGCACATTTATATAATCCCATTAGTTTTGCTAATTTAATTTTTAATTTAATTTTTTGGTGTTGCTCCAGATTAAGTTGCAGTATATGATGTGTGGTGATATTAGTGTGCAATAGAGTGTGTTAACTGTGTCCAGTAGTATATATAATTTAAGTCATCGGATAATGCCTATACCTCTTGACACCTTGGATGTGATAATTTCAGTATGTTTTTCCAAGTCAATTTTGCTTCAATAGGCTTCCTAGAATATTTTAACATGAGTTTCTTGAATTTCTTGGTTGTTTATGTAAATTTTAGCTAAAGCTTTATTTCTTAAAAAGTATGTAATTGCCTTTGTCTACATTTAATGAAATTTTATCTCGTGCAAACCAACATATAATGTGTTACATCTCGCTATTGATTTCACTATAATTTATCTATTTTATCATCAATGCAAAAGGCATTGGTATCATCGGCGAATAGAAATAATGATAGTGTCGGTAGATCATTCATATATAATAAGAACCACCGGTTGTTTAGCTAGTATATTGAATATTTTGAAACTAATTTGATTTGATGCTTATTGCTCCCTATGATAGCAACAGCGCTGTGTAAAATTGGCTTCAATGTATTCAACAGAATGCTTATTATATAGTAAAGACTACAAATTCATTGTGGCATTATATACTGGATGACCGATCAGATCTATCCATTGATTAGATATTATTTTATCAGCAAATGTACAGACTAAATAGATCATTGGCATGCATCGTATCTACTGTTCGCTCTATGGTATGGTACCCCTAGTTTGTTCTGTGTTCTCTAAATTATATTAGGCCTCATATTTTCTGTGCTCTCTATGCTATGGCATGCCTCGTATGTCCATCGCTCTCTATGACATGGCTTGCCTCGTATGTTCTGTGCTCTCAATGTTATGGCATGCCTTGTATGTTCTGTGCTTTCAATGCTATGGCATGCGTCGCATGTTCTGTGCTCTCTATGGTATGGCATCTCTCGTATGTTGTGTGCGCTCCATTGCATGGTGTGCCTCATATTTTCTGTGCTCTCAATGTTATGGCATGTCTCGATGTTCTGTGCTTTCTATGGTATGGCATGCCTCTTATGATCTTCGCGCTCTATTGTATGGCATCTCCCGTATGTTCTGTGCGCTCCATTGTATGGCATGCATCGTATTTTCTGTGCTCTCAATGTTATGGACTACCTCGTATTTTCTGTGCTCTCTATAGTATGGCAGACATCGTATGTTCTGTGCTCTCTATGGTATAGCATGCCTCGTAAGTTCTGTCCTCTCAATGGTGTGGCGTACATCGTATGCTCTGAGCTCACTCTGGTATGGCATGCCTCGTATGTTCTGTGCTCTTTATGGTATAGCATGCCTCGTATTTTCATCACTCGGTATGGTCTGGTACGCCTCGTATGCTCTCTCTCTCTCTCTCTCTCTCTCTCTCTCTCTCTCTCTCTCTCTCTCTCTCTTTCTCTCTCTCTCTCTCTCTCGCTCGCTCGCTCTCTCTCTCTCTCTCTCTCTCTCTCCCTCTCTCCCTCTCTCTCTCTCTCTCTCTCTCTCTCTCTCTCTCTCTCTCTCTCTCTGGTATGTATTACCTCGTATGTTCTGTGCTCTGTGTGGTCTGGCACGCCTCATATGTTCTGTACTCTCTATGGTATGGCATGCCTCGTATATTCTGTGCTCTCAATGGTATGACATGCTTCACATGTTCTGCAATATCTATGGTCTGGCTTGCCTTGTATGGTCTATGCTGTCTATGGTATGGCACTACTCGTATGTTCTGTGCTCTCTAGGCTGGTCGTGATTCATCAAATAATGTTTATCCGCATAACCAAAGGTTACTGTATGGTTCTGTTCGGTAACCCGTTATGTTGGTTAAATCGTCATATATGTTTTAGTTTCAGTTTTCTTTCTTCTCTCGGGACCAATTACATTATGATATGAGGCATACAATCAAATTATTATATTTGCGGCGGTAATATCAATCGCAGTATTTAATAGTTGTCGTTGTTGCTACATCAGCAGCAATAACAACAGCAGCCATTAATGTTCTCATTGTACTCGATAGTTTTGTCATAGAAATTGCTACTGTTGTCATATTAATCGTTAATGGTGTCATAGTAATCGTTATTGTCGTCATAGTCTAGCTGGTTGTCATCATCTGCCATGTCTTTCTGTCACTGTTTTATCATTAATCAGTATGTCGATTTTTGTTTTTCCTTTTCAATATAAACCTCAGATTTTTACACACCCTACTAAGTATTGGCGTGTTGTCTATTCTAAACAAGCCTTGTGTTTTTCTGTATTACTTTTGTCGACATAATACTGTGGTAAGTATCAGTCTCTCTGGGTCTCGTACTTAATACAGTGGAAAGGAAAGTGATTTTCGTCTTCAACTTGATTGCACACCGATCATACTCTTTCATTCCGTTCTATGCCTTCCCATCTTTTAGATTTGATTGAGGGTTGATGATTTAGTATTCTAAAACAGCTTCGTTGTGTGGCAATATTTTAGTCATTATTCAAAACCAAATGTAAAGGGTTTTTTCAAAAAGGTTAGACGTGTCAATTCTCTCATTTTGTCTCTGCACTGCTGTTCTAGTGTTGACTTTGTATGCATTACTAACTGGTTGGTATGTAAAGTTCCAAAGATCTTGTTATTCTGTTATTTGAAGTCTATTTTATATTTCTGAGATCCATATAATTTTGAGTTGTTTTTGTGCTGCATAATCTATGATTAGATAATAAAACATTGACGTTTACTATAACCCTACCACCTCCATCCCACCCCCACCCCATGCCCATTCATGATTTTTGCCCAAAGCCGCGCCATATGACTTCTTATCTTTATATCTAAAGGCAATTTACCCAGTTCTCCATATACCATCCCGCCAGGTGTGCTTTTCTTTAGGTTTAGCAAACTTTGAAAAATGTATTTGACAGATTTATTAAATTATTGTGCTTGCAACCCATATTTCCGAGCCATATAATAAATAAGTAGAATCATTGTGTCGAAAGGTACAGTTTGTACCTCAATTGGTATATAATGTTCCTTAATTTTTCTCATTGGCGCATATATAATCTTTGTACTTGTTTAAATTGTTCCATTTGGAAACGAGACATTCACTTTCAATAAGTGAAGGTATTCATCCACAATGTCAAGTTCTTGTTCCCATATGTTAAAAGTGGGATAGTTTTTAACTTACACTTTGAAAAAGTCATCACATTTGTTATATGAAGGCATTTTATAGTGGGTAAATATTGATAAGATGCCATTAAATTAGCAAATGTATTTGGGAGTTAATAAACACATTATTGCCATTCCTCATAGAGGGTCTCCAGGAATGATAGGACATTTAGTATTTCAGAAGCACTCATTATGTTTCTATGTACATACAGCATGTTCTGGCATTCTGCTGTCCTGGCAAGGACAGACCGCGTATCCACGATTTCATTTGTTGGGTACTACCAGCATCGATTGTTAATTGTGACCATCTCGTAGTTATAAATAATGCACAGAATCTGTCATGAATAGAGCATTATGGAAGGTTTAGTGAAACATATATAGTCGCTATTTACACACCATATCATTCATATTGACGTTAATTGATAAATCATATCCGTTAATTAACAATGCGTTTGATTATCAAAACAGAAAATCTTGTTTGTCTGCATTTTGACTTTGGGTGAAAAATAAAATTATGATTTAGTATTGATTAATTCATGAATACTGTGGTAGAGATGTCCTTGTCTTCCAGTCTAAATCAATAGTTAGCTGTTGACTATTTTGAAACTATTTTGATTGGGGCTTGTTGCTGCCTATGGCTCTCTGAACTAGCACCAGAGTCCAGATACATCACTACTTTTTTCATGCATGGAGGCCTTCGAAGCTATAAATGGTTACATTTTGGAATATCACCAGCTGCAGAAATATTTCAGAACACTATTCATGAAAGACTGGTACATTATGCATAAGTGATTACATTCTTGTGCCACAATATGACTATGGCTGTAACCTTGGATACACATTGCAAAGACTAAGTTCAACGGAATCCGATGTGTAATGAAGATAAGTGTCAGTTTAATAAAGGAATGCTTGAATTCTATGGCATTTCCTCTGATCCCAGGAAATTAAACATTTCAAAAAATGCTAATGCACCTAAAAATCTAAGTGAAATACATAACATACTTGAATTATTAAGCTTTTTGCTCCTTTCCTACTGGAATTCTCTACAATTTCACAGCCTGAGCTAATCAGGAAGGATAGGAA
The DNA here is from genome assembly GCA_034401795.1 of Chaetoderma sp. LZ-2023a. Classification (NCBI taxonomy): domain Eukaryota; kingdom Metazoa; phylum Mollusca; class Caudofoveata; order Chaetodermatida; family Chaetodermatidae; genus Chaetoderma; species Chaetoderma sp. LZ-2023a. Next base: position 23,082,706 of record CM067374.1, read on the forward strand.
ATGGAGCTGGGAGAAAAGACATGAAGATGTAGTTCATCAGTTAAAGGAAACATTAATCAGTGATTCATGGCATATCTCATTAGGCAGAATGTCAAATTGACATCTTCGCATTGCGACGATGATAATTACATACCAATACATATGGCAGAGTTACCAACTCCAGAACAAGGCCCTCCCACACTAACACTCGACCTACAACGTGCAGGCATTACTAGACAGTACGACAGACGACATCCAACATCCCTCTTACAGGCATAGATAACATATAAACCCACACACCAAACACAACACCGCCGTCAGCCATAATTACAGGCCCGCATGTTTTGAGATAAGCACTTACTTTGATAGCAATATATTGCTTGTTGAGGATATAACGCACTCTCTGGTCAGTTTCTGCATCATGGCCCATGTTGTCCTTTAATATCAGCATTCATGTACCATGTTTGTCCGAGCATACAATAATAAATACACGATGCTCCACATGCTCACATCTGAAAGCATGGATACTAGTGAAAGGTTTGTGGAATCTGGACCTAATTCATACCGTACCTCGCAGACAATGGTTACGCCAAGATGTAGTATTGTCGACAGACTTGCACAAAGTCAATAATTCTATTTTAATAGCCTCCTTAAGACATTAGACATTATCTACTTGGAACATATATGGGAGGACTGTATACTGGTGCACACAGTTGTAGATGTCCTGGTTCGTACTGGTAACCGATGGTTAGAACTGCAGACCATGCCTAACCTGGCATATCATTGTGCAAATTGAGACATATGTCTAACTGGAGCTGAACACTCCAGTGGTAAATTTTCAATACTTCTCTCCTCTCGGCCTGAAGATGAAGACTGGCTGGCTACGTAGAAACTTTTTTCTTTATCATAACCCCTTTAATTGTCAAGCCGGCGAAAGAAATTCAGTAGTAAATTTTACAAAAAAAGTCTTCTAAAATTAAAATATCGACTATCAAAATGTTTACTTGTATATATCATGTATTATTTGAGCGCTTTGAGGTGCTGTTGACATTAGAGGGATTAGCAATGATGGAGGGAAGCATCTTTTTCATCCTGAAATAAGAGTAACATATGGAACATGCGAATGCACATGAAAGTGTAAGTGAAACATGCAACAAATCTGTGTGATTGTTTTGAAACTGCTATGTCATGCGTTCAGGGTTAAAATTGCTATAAAGAAGACTAATTCTTTTATTACAGCTGTCTTGTTTTCAGTTCCTGTTCGTATTTATACTAGCGCGACTATTACCTTAAATCCATTGCTATCCAATGGTACTGTCTCTGTGATATCCCGCTACGCACAGATCGAAACACAAATATCTGATTCAAAACAATTGGCACAAGTAACATTATGTAAACATGTTACCATTATTTGTGTGCAGATATTGTTCTTCCTATACAGCATTTCTCACGACAAACACATCGCTCCATCTTTATGAGACCAATAGCTCGACAGGTCAGATGTTAATTATTCAGGTGATTACCGCATTATGGAAATCTCTGCAAAATGTGTCTGTTTGTATTGTGTAGATGCTCTTATCACTAACGTGCCAGGAATTAGGATATTGAAGCACAATAAATAATATTTACGTACAGAAAAGAAGTAACTGTGATAATAGATTCGCATTATGTTATCAATGGTACAATATAGCATCAATTGTAGCAGATGCTAGGGGGTGGGTGGGTGTTAATGGCCTACCAGTATCTACATCTTGAGGCTCGGCATGTTATGTTATGCTTCGGAGAGAAGAGACAAAAACCACATGAGAAAGTCAGATTCTACACGAAATAATATGTTTACATGAGATCCATCTTGGATCTGTTCCTCAAATCTAACAGTAAATATTGAACACCTTGCCTCTATGTTTGGTTAAAGGTTGAAAGTGTGGCATTTCATGATAGCGAGTGGTAATAATGCACTCTGTGTCTGGAATGTGGCATAGCCACACGTAACAGCAAGTCACAGCAAACTGGAGGTGATTGCGTTGCTTTAGTGTTAATGTGGTACCATTGTGGTAAATATCCTAATCATACCTCATGGACCCCATATGCCACATTGTGTCCTGGGTGTAAATAAATTGAAAGTGAATTGGATGAATTGTTTATAAGAAGTACATTTTATGACGTCATTCTGGTCAATATCATGTGCGTATTACAGTTCCCAGAAAGGATGTAGAAACAATGGAAAAAAGCAGATATATTCAGTGCTGATTTCACTATTAGGAAGACACATCATTTATCTAGAGGTAGCGTCAAAAGGCCAGCAATGTCCAGCCACCAGCCATCAATAATGTATCATGTGTCAGCTACAATTGTGTGTCCAGAGAGGGAGACAATTACTTGATATTCTATCTTCGATGGCTGCCATAAATCACTGGATAAAATCTAAGCAGAATGCACTTACTGTTCATCGTGGAATCAATTGAAATAACGTGGCAAATGATGTTCCAAGTAGGGCTGTTCGATTATGGAAATAAATTATCGATTATGATGTCTAGAAAATAATCGATTTAAACGATTATTTAATCTTGAAACTTTAGAAGTAGTAACTACGTAGTGAGGGATGGTGAGAGAAAGAGAGAGAGAGAGAGAGAGAGAGAGAGAGAGAGAGAGAGAGAGAGAAAGAGAGAGAAATGGCTAGGTGGGGGGGAGCTAGGTGGGGTGTTAGAGTATAGCTTTCCTAATAATAATAATAATAATAATAATAATAATAATAATAATAAATGAATGAATGAATGAATGAATGAATGAATGAATGAATGAATGAAGGAAGGAAGGAAGGAAGGAAGGAAGGAAGGAAGGAAGGAAGGAAGGAAGGAATGAATGAATGAATGAATGAATCAATCAATCAATCAATCAATCAATCAATAAAAAACCCGATTTTCTAGAAAAATAACAGAATACGAAATTTCCTAAATTGGTTCATAGTCTGGTTTAGATTACCTCAACTATGTAGGCCCATGAAGAGGCCGCAAGACACTCAAAATGACAGGCTATGTCAACCAGTCCTCTGATTGGCTGAACGTGAGGAAAAACCCGGCCTATAATAATGAATTGAATTTGGATACCCTATCCACTCATTCTCATTGGATAATGGTTATAAGAAACCGGCGAGTATGCCTGGATTTTCAAGCCAGTAAAATGCTGCCAATTTATTTTTAGCATTACATAGATTAACTTTTAATTATATGGTGGCCGCCCGTATCTACGATGGTTACCGATTTTCTGGCATTGGAAAAGCTGAATAATTTGGAAATCATTTGACCATGCGTTGTTGCTGCTTTAGACAGTAACAACGTTAAGTCAAATTTGTTCCAAAACAAACGGCAAAATTTATGAGAATTTGTATCGAAAATTTGAGAATTTACTACGAGAAACATTAAGTCAATTTTTGCATTTTTTTCGCGAAATGACCATATTATTTTTATTTTTATATAACCAAGTATAGATTTCGCCAGTAGTGCCTATCTGCGACGTTTTCTTATTTTCCAGCATTAGAAAAGTCGTATAACTTGAAAATAATTTGACGGCAAGCTGTTGCTGCCTTAGGCCGCAATAACCTTAAGTTTAACTAGTTCCAAAACAATCGGCAGAATTTATGAAAATTTGCATCGAAATTTTGTGAATTTACTACGAAAAACAGTATTTTTTTACATTTTTTTCGCAAAAAAACATCAGCCAGAGGCGGGTAATGTTCCATAAACAGTAGCAATCAAATGTTTCCGATCACCGGCGTATCAAGCAAATACTTATATAAACATTCGCATGCATGAGTATGACTCAGGACGTGCGGGCTTGAACGTCAGGAATATATGTTTATAGAACTATCTTGCTAGAACAATCAAACCACCGTTGCATTAGACTGCATTACAAGATTAAACACTAAATTCTGCCTGATTAAAATAAATAATCGATTTTTGCTCGATTTTTCAATTATTTTATTTTGCAATCGATTATATAATCGCCACGGAAAATAATCGACTATCGATGAAATATCGATTAACCAGGCCTAGTTCCAAGTGCACCAAGACAAGCCATATGATTTGATTAATACAAGCATTTTATATTTTATTCATGTGTTTTATTCAATGGACTGCCAATGTCCAGATATTTTTGTGCATTAGATTTCAAAGGAATTTATTGAAAAGAAGATGGACTTATGTCAGCTTTACTATTTGGTGATTGGCATTTGCAATAGGTTAGATTAAGTTTTATTATGCGTTCGTTAAAGAGAAAAAAGATGAGTGGAAATATGTAAGTGTTTCTCTTTTTTTCTAAATATATTAATGTTATTTGTGAGCCATGTACTATATTAGGAATTGCATATGTTTTCTTTGTAAACCACTGTCCATACGATCGCTTGCATAATGCACACGGTCTGTGACATTTTCTGTGCTAATATACACATTCTCTGTTGTCCGGATGGGCGGATGTAAAAGTGGAGCAAACAAGCCTCAATATCCAGCATTCATTGACTGTGCCTCATTTACGTTTATTTTGGGCACCCTGAACCAAGGAAGGAAAAATATCCGACACATTGAATATTACTGTCTTGGTGCATTGTTGAACGTGCTGTTACAGCTATTTTGATTTCCAGAAATCATCACCGACTTTTACTAAGATAAACAACAGACGGTAATATTTCCAGTCATCTTTATTTTAGTCTTTATTACAATGCTCAGTCACCGCATTGCAACGATCCATCCCATGCAGAACATTGCAACGATCCATCCCATGCAGAACATTGCAACGATCCATCCCATGCAGAACATTGCAACGATCCATCCCATGCAGAACATTGCAACGATCCATCCCATGCAGAACATTGCAACGATCCATCCCATGCAGAACATTGCAACGATCCATCCCATGCAGAACATTGCAACGATCCATCCCATGCAGAACATTGCAACGATCCATCCCATGCAGAACATTGCAACGATCCATCCCATGCAGAACATTGCAACGATCCATCCCATGCAGAACATTGCAACGATCCATCTCATGCAGAACACACTGTCTTAAAGGTCCATGCCTTGAAGAATAAAGGTTGCTAATTAAAGGTGGTGATCTCTTATTAAAGCTTGGTTGTGATAGCAATCAAGCGTTTATGATCCACGAAGAGATCATTCCTTCAATTGGATACTCCAATGATGTTAGATTGTGAACAGCAGGTCCTAATTCACACTCGCCTAGGCAGTAGCAACTTACAATCAAATTAATTTTAAAATCTGTAAAAGATTTACAAATTATAAATTATTCTTATCATTTTCTGTATATCCTTTTCTGATTCAAATGATCGGCAATAGAGGATATTAAACGGAACAAATCACAAGGAAAATAAATTGATGATGGTCTGCTTTAAACTGACCACAGTAAAACTTTCAGCGGTCAGTATTGGTCAAGAAAAGCTAAATCTACGTTAATTAAACATCCATCTGCTTGCTAAGAGAGTGGCTTTTCATTTTAACACTGAAATAAATGGCTTGGTTATAAGAGTCATTTTAGTGGTAAACTACGTTTGTCTTGGCCTACAAAAGAGCATTTATTAGGACAAGTTTTCCAATTGTGTCCGATTTGCCTATTAAAGGGTAAATTAACTTATTAAGAAGCTTGCTGAATATACATTATTCGTATGGCTGAAAGTCATAATTATATTCGTCATAATTTTACATACCGGCCAAAATAGCGCATATCATAACTCTGTGTCTGACATAATCTGAAACAGTTTACTCCCAGTAGACTGAGGCATGGGCCAATGTGCATGACTAGAATACATGCCAATGATTTGGAATAATATTTTAATCTAGCATCCACTAAGAGCTCATTTATTCTGTAAATGACAAGTTTGAAACTTTCATGTTAGGTTAGTGAATAGTGGCAATGTGATCGATGTTAAACATCAGGCGGCCATTGTAGAACGTGTCATTGTCAGCAAGTCTCATTGGATAAATTATGTGTGTGAAAATATAATTGTTAAAATAATAATATGTCCTGATGTTTGCGCCAAATGACTTGGCAAATGTGCTAAATGACCAGTAAATAAGGCCTCATAGGCTGATATGAATGGCTTAACAATATCGAGGAATAATTATGCCACACAAGGGATCTCTTTATGAAACAATTGCTGCCATTATTACTAGCTGTGGCACAGAGCATTGGAACTGCGTTATCAATTTATATGGGTAAGTAACCATCACCCGTGGAACAGTGGCTAAGATTATTCACGAGCCATGGTGCTACGTACCATGGTGTTATGTACTAAAACATGCAACAATGGAATGTACCAGGAAATAGGCATTGCGGTTACAGTTAATTAAATAGTATTGATGTGATGTTAACTCAGCTTTATTTAAATTGTAAATTCGGCTATCATGTGGTGTATTTGGACTATGACATTAGATAGTTGAGAAAGGGATCACATCCCTCTGTTGCTAAGATCCACGCAGTAATTATTTGATGTTGAAAATATCTTGTGTAATGCCTGTGAAAATGTTGACCATTCTTTTCTGAGACAGAATAAGCAGCGCATTGTGGATATGATGTCATATTATAGTGAACAATAAATAGAGGTGTCCATATCTAGCCATACCCGACCAATTTCTAGATATTCCCCTCCCATTTATAGCAATTCCACGTCCATTTCTAGCTATTCCACCCCACTTCTAGATAAACTTCGCCCATTTCTAGCTATTTCCTTCCACTTCTGGATAAGCTTCGCCCAAATCTATTTATTCACCTCCAATTTCTAGCCAAGCTCCACCGAAATCTTTCGGACTGTTGGAATCAATGCATATATTTTGACTCCTGAATTCCCAGAATCACAACTTCATGCTAATTATAGCCTACAAGTAGGCTAAAGATTCAAGATCAAATATTGTTTATTTCATGAGTAATGAATACAATTTACATTTGATATATTGGTAGTCCATTGAAGGCCAGGCCTATAATTGATGGCCTCACATACATTAAAGGGCATCAACAGAGACAACATTAGTAGACGAGTGCACTAGGGCTGGGGCAGTACACCTTGATAAGATAATGTATGATGATGGTGTTGCAGACCCAGTATACATACATTCAAGGTACAATACGACACTATCCTACATGTACATACATAACATATACAAAGACAAGTCTATTTGCATGATACTATATTATTATAATGTATAGGGCGGTGGGGTAATGGGGTGTGGGATGGGGTGGGTGGGGTGGGGGGGGGGTGTTTGGGGGGGGGGGGGGTTGGAGGGGGGGGGGAGGTCGGGGTGAAGATCATTATTATAATATGTTGCTAAATCTGTCTCCCTCTTACCGCTGCATTAATATGATCAGATAGTATCTGTGATTACTGGAATATATGATTCTCATGGTGGTTGTAGTAGAGGCAGTAGTAGCAACAGTTGTGGTGGGGTGAGTAGTAGTAGTAGTAGTAGTAGTAGTAGTAGTAGTAGTAGTAGTAGTAGTAGTAGTAGTAGTAGTAGTAGTGGTAGTGGTAGTGGTAGTGGTAGTAGTAGTAGTAGTAGTAGTAGTAGTAGTAGTAGTAGTAGTAGTAGTAGTAGTAGTAGTAGTAGTAGTAGTAGTAGTAGTTAGTAGTAGTCGAAGTGAACGCACGCGTTTATTTAGCTCTGCAATTGCTGCCCGAATTTGCTAGTTTCTAGCGCGATTTTGTAGAAAAATTTTATACATATATTTCATATTAGTATTTCCTTTCAAACTTTATGTTTAATTTGTAAATTCTTGTCTTGGTTGGAGCGCATTTGGTGTCTCCATTTTCTAAAGGCATTCCTCTTAGCTGGCGGTTTCCGCCATTTAATAGGGCTCCTCTTACTGTGGTCAATGCAATACATTTCTCCCCGCGCCAGTCTGCTATTTCTATAGTTCGTAGGCTAGCGCGATATATTTGGCAAGATCGCTTGAGTGAGTGGATTTAATTCCTTTGTCATTTGTAAGCACACGCCTAGTTCTTTAACTATATAAATCCTTATAGTCAGTTGGCTGTCCCCGGTATACTTTAATCGGCTAGGTGTTAGTGAACCTCTTAGAAAGTGGTTCAAACTAACAAATATACGACTGTACTCTCCATTCGTATATTTGTTGGTAGACGTCAGGGTTTCAAAAGGGGACACTATTTATTTAGTGTTTAACTCTTTCCCTGACGTCCTGGTGTTATATAAGTATATATTTATTATATATTGTAGTAGTATGGGGTTCCTCCTTTGATAAACCACCATGGCAACCTATAAGCGTACCCTAAGCCTTAAAATAACAACTAAGGGGTGGGGTGTCACGGCTATCGACGTGTATCATGGGTTAAAAGACGTCGTTGGCGCGGGACCTGCTACTTTGCAGGGGCTTATCAATGTTACTAAAACTGTATGGAATGTAACAGTGTCAAATGAGGGGGTCAAGGAAAAGCTTCTGGAAGATGTTCTTATTGTAAAAGGTGAAGTTTGTAACGTAGAGGAAATCGAGTCAGATAGGTTGCTAGTGAAGATGAAAGTTCCACTAGAAATTCCAGATGACAGAATCATGAGTGAACTCAAGAAGTATGGCAAAGTGCAAAAGATTGAACGGGAAACGTATCCCTTTGACAGAACGGTAGAAAACGGTGTAAGACGTATTTGGTTTGATAAAGTGGATAGCCCTTTACCAAGCAGATTGACGCTTGATGGCAGCTTTGTCCTGCCATTATGGTATAGAGGGCAAATTAAAGAATGCCGGATCTGCCTAAGTACTGACCATTTGGCAACAGATTGTCCCAATCGAAACAAATGTTTGCTCTGTGGTTCAGTTGACCATTTTAAATGGCGCTGTCCAAAAAATCAAAACAAGCCCTCAGTATCAGGAGATAATCGCCCATTAAAGGATGCAACTGAGTCAAATGCTTCTGAAGCAACCGCTACGGAAGCTGTTGTTTTGGTTCATGCCACTGTAAATGACACAAACAAATCATCAAATCCTGTTAAAGTAACTACAATTGATGAAATTCATGTATTAGAGGAGGGTATAACCTTAAGTCAAGAAAATACTCAAAATGCAGTGGAGCCAAACGTTGCTGTAAAAGACACGCAGGAAAATGATGATCTTACAGAAGAGCCAGTTTACAATTCCTTAGAAGATGAATTAAAATTAGGACAGGATAAGTTTAGGACTCAGAAGACAGAAAGTTCAGTCGATTTTCCGCTAAGCCCACTTGATTTAAGTCAGCTTGAAGATATGGTAAATGATGCTCCTGCCAAATGTTACTTAAGTAGCAATAAGCGTCATAAAGAAGACAATAGCTCAGAATCTGAGATTGAAGTAAATGATATGGATGATGATACAATGTCAGTTGCAGAATCAGATGTGTCCATTCAAACACAGAGTTCACAGATGAAAGATGAAATGGTAATGTACCGATCAGAAGGGGGTGAAGTGTTAGTGCCATATGTAACGGCGAGAGGCGTGAAATATCGTCTACTGCGCCATGATTCTGATATTTCCAAATATGAATATTTGTCTGTGGTAGAACTAGGAAATATTGAATTCGCAGGAAAATTAGGTAAATGGTCTAAGAAACGAGCTAAAAACCCAAATCTAGTTAATCTAATGATGGCGGTTGTAAACATCATTTTACAAATTATGATTATCTGCACCATCAATTGCAGAAGATTAAATACCGAATTCAAGCAGCGCCACTTGCTTGAAGAATTAGCAAATGAGAGAGTTGATATTGCTTTTCTACAAGAGACCAAAATTCAAAAAGCTGAAGTGTATGAATCGCTTAAAGATATTTCAAAAGGGCAGATTTTTTTTTCTTTATCACAAGATAATAGTGCGGGAGTGGCCATTCTTATCCTGCCCCGCTGTCTCAACTATGTTGACGTTATATCGTCGTCATCAGATCCAAATGGACGATGGATTTGTGTATCAATTGATGTACTAAACACAAGTTTAAATTTGATGTGCCTTTATGCACCTACCTCTCATCAATTGCACCGTGAATTTCTAAATGATGTTTCCACAATAATTCAAGACAGAACGCCTGAAAATCTAATTATGGGCGGTGACTTTAATTGCATATTAGACAGGCTAAAGACAGAAACTCTAGGTCTAATTTTAATGACACATCTCATAATATTTTGAAACACATTTGTGAAAATAAAAGCTTGTTAGACACTTATCGGATTGAAAATCCAGAAGGCCAGGAATTTACTTGGTTTTCAACCGATGGAAGGTTAGCTTCAAGGTTAGACAGGATCTATGTAGAACGTTCATTGAAAGGTTACATGTGTAAAACTAACATAAAACCAGTAAACTTTCTCTGATCACAATATGTTTTCCATCACATTAGACAATGCGGACTGGGTCAAACGAGGAGATGGATTTTGGAAACTTAATGTATCATTGCTACGAGATAGTTGCTACCGCAAATGTGTGGAAAGTTGTTTGAGGCATTGGGATGAAAGAAGAGGTTCGTATGAATGTATAACAGACTGGTGGGAAGATGGTAAATCAGACCTGAAATATATTTCAAGGCAGTATTCCATTAGGAAAGCACGTGAAATACGAAAGCGTAAAAAGGCGCTTCAGAGGTCGTTGAATAAAATTAATTGGAAAATTAATGATGGGGAATATAATTATTACGAACTATTAGTTAAATTAAAAGGTAGACTAAATGAAATAGAGCAATATCAGTTTGATGGCGCCAAAATAAGGTCAAGAGCATAAATGCACACCGAGGGCGAAAAGCCTACACGTTACTTTTGTAACTTGGAAAAAGCAAGAGGTATAGAGAAATTAATGCGCTCACTTAAAACTAATGATGGAGTATCAGTGTGCTCAAATGCAGAAATGATTGAAACAGTATCCGAATTTTACAAATCATTGTATAAATCTGAGGGAAGCGAGGAAACTGCAACTAGAGATGTTTTAGCTAATATAACGAAAAGACTTCCAGATTCATGTCGCGAAAGCTGTGACCAACCAATAACAATTGATGATTTGACAAAATCCCTCAAAGGTATGAAGTTAGAAAGGTCTCCTGGATGCGACGGACTTCCAGTTGAATTTTATCAAACATTCTGGCACATATTTGGGCCAGTATTAGAAGAAATAGCAACCAGCATGTTTAAGCAAGGGCATCTCCCTACATCGATGGCCCAAGCATATGTTCGGCTTATATACAAGAGGGGTGACAGAAATAAAATACAGAATTATAGACCAATCTCTCTACTCTGTGTAGATTATAAGATTATTACTCGGGCACTAACATTAAAACTTGGCGCAGTCCTAGGCGAAGTCATTCATGATGATCAGACCTGCTCTGTGCAAGGAAGATCAATATTAAACAACACTTTGCTTATACGGGACCTTATTCAATTAGTTGAAAAAGATTGTATCCCAGCAGCAATAATAGCACTTGATAACGAGAAGGCGTTTGACAGACTAGAATGGAATTTCTTGTTTAAGTCTTTAGACCATATTGGCTTTTGTTCAAGATTTATTAAATGGGTCAATATTTTATATACTGATATAACAAGTTGCTATTTAGTTAACAATCAGCTATCCAACCCTGTAGTGTTGGAACGAGGTGTCAGACAGGGTTGCTCACTGTCCCCGCTTCTATTCGTCATAGCTATGGAATCGTTGGGGGCCACATTGAGACAACGCAATGACTTTCAAGGAGTATGTATACGTGGCGTAGAAAGGCCACTAAAGGTTTCTCAATATGCAGATGATACGGCTGTGTTTGCGGGTAAAAATACGGATTTTAGAATTTTAAATGGAGTATTAACAGATTTTCAAAAGTTTTCAGGACTTAAAGTCAATAAAGATAAATCTAAGTAATTGTTTTTGGGCGATTGGAAGGGCAGAACTGATAATGTGATGGATATTAACTGCTCAAATGATGTCATAAAAATTTTGGGTATTTACTTTAGTAGAGAACAAAATGTATTATTAAACTGGGAAGAAAGGATATCCAAGCTAAAGTGTGCATTACTAAATTGGAAACGACGTCGCCTAACTGTCTTTGGCAGGACATTTGTACTTAATAATTTAATTTTATCTGGACTGTGGTATACCGCTTCTGTAGTTCATATGCACAAATCAGTAGAGTCAAAGATCAACACGTTACTTTTGTCCTTCTTATGGGAGGACCAAGCCCATTTAGTATCACAGTCAATCCTCACCAATGAAAAGCATACCTGGATTTGGTTAATGTTTCAGTAAAGTGTGCTTCTTTAAAATTGAAATTCTTGAATAAGTTACTTACTTCAAACTCATCTTGGTCAAGTGTTTCAAGGGCACTTCTCCAAAGGTACGTTGACCCATTTCCAGTAGAATGTTTATTTATGTGCAATAAATTGCCACCTAATCATCAAAAGATTCCAAATGTATATAAAGAACAGCTCGAAGCCTTAAAAATATTTACACGATCAATGCCACAACCCAATTGTTGGGAAGATGCCTTAGAGCAACGTCTTTGGGGCAACGAGTTGATTCGTGATAATGATGATGTATTATATTTGCCCTCTATGGCCAAAAATGGTATTCAATATTTACGTGACTTGGTAAATCCGAAATCTCGTGGATGGATTGCGATGCAAGATGTAGCAAGAATAACATCAATGAGACATATCGATGCTCAGCGCTTATTTGTTAGAATAAAGAATGCAATACCTGCTGTATGGTTCAAATTGCAGGCTAGTAGAACATGGGAGAGAAAGTAGATTTAAAGTCGTATGGTGCAAAACTGGCCTAGTATCAATTGAATATGGATATCTTAAAATATCAGAAGCGGAACTTGTATAAGCTAGCACACTCGCTGCTTGCTGTATATTGATAAATGCTATTTTAATTTAATTTAATTGCCTTTATTTTAAAATTGTAATGCCTTAGGAGACTCTAATCTTGACGAATATCCTAACCTTGGGATCAGAATATTTAAATATCAAATGAGCATCATGTCAATATTCTGGAGGTGATCCGATTTTCAAGTTAACAATTAGCTTCCTGTTGTAAATGTTTACTGTAGGTGTATTTGTTCCAGGGTAATTTGCAAAAACTTACAATGAAGTAAATTTAGAATGTGAACCCAGAACGCCATCTACATAGTCATAGTTTGTATACGTTTGCTTTGTGCATTATATTATATAAAGGCTACTACGTCCGTTGGGTATTTAATAATCGGCTAACTGGCGTCAATGAGTGACTTTTTGTTACTTATTGACGAGTCACCTCGCCACTAGTTGGCGAGCTACACCCGCCATTTGGCCCTACTACTATACGGTGTGCTAGGTTAAACTACATATGATCTACTTAGCCTGCCGGTCATGAATCGGCTCAATGGCATCAATGATTAGCAGTAGCTTACTGCTAATTATTGATGAGTGGCTTTATCACTTGTTGGTTAGCTATGCTCGGCATTTGGGCCTACTACTACACGGTGTGCAAATAGCAATGTCTTTGTTGAATTATGTTATGTTATCAGCTCTTTATTAATTATGTTTTCTATGTAGTTTTGCCACGGTTGTAGTATATGATAATAGAGTATTTTAGCTTGCACTGTTTTGACATGTTAGGTTTGTATTGTTATTCTATTAATAAAGCCTGCTATTTCAACCGATTTTTTATGGGGGTTTGCAAGCCTTTTTTAAAGGAGTTCCTTCGGGAAGTGTATCCGACTGCGTCAGCGTCGGATTTAAAAAAAAAAAGAAGTAGTAGTAGTTGGGATAACAGTGGTGTTAGAGGTTGTGATAGCAGCAGCAGCAGCAGTAGTGGTAATTATTGTAGTCCTTATCAGTACCTTTTATTATATAATTTTTAAGCAATTTCTTATGTGATTTTAGTGTGATCACTTGTGTTCTTATTTCGTTGTCTGTACTGTTCCAACGATTACTATATGTGTGTGATATACGTTTTCTACCTAATTATGTTCATATGCTTGATGTATGTAAGTTCTGTTTATTCCTTGTGCTGTATGATTGGACTTCTGTGCTGTGTTTGAAAACTTTGAATAGCTTGGATAAAGTTGTAGGTAGATCGTCATTGTGTAGGTTTTTTAGTATTGAGTATGGTTAATGGATCCTAATATATTGATATTAATATCCAATAGAGTGTTTTAACTGTGTCCAGTAGTATATATAATTTAAGTCATCGGGTAATGCCTATACCTCTTGACACCTTGGATGTGATAATTTCAATATGTTTTCCCAAGTCAATTTTGCTTCAATAGGCTTCCCAAAATCTTTTAACATGAGTTTCTTGAATTTCTTGCTTGTTCATGTAAATTTTAGCTAAAGCTTTATTTCTTAAAAAGTATGTAATTGCCTTTGTCTACATTTAATGAAATTTTATCTAGTGCAAACCAACATATAATGTGTTACATCTCGCTATTGATTTCACTATAATTTGTCTATTTTATCATCAATGCAAAAGGCATTGGTATCATCGGCGAATAGAAATAATGATATTGTCTGCAAATCGTCGGTAGATCATTCATATATAATAAGAACAGTAAAGACACAAGGATGAATCCTTGAGGAACTCCACCGGTTGCGTAGCTAGTATATTGAATATTTTGAAACTAATTTGATTTGATGCTTGTTGCTCCCTATGATAGCAACAGCGCTGTGTAAAATTGGCTTCAATGTATTCAACAGAATGCTTATTATATAGTAAAGACTACAAATTCATTTTGGCGTTATATACTGGATGACCGATCAGATCTATCCATTGATTAGATATTATTTTATCAGCAAATGTACAGACTAAATAGGTCATTGGCATGCATCGTATCTACTGTTCGCAGTATGGTATGGTACTCCTCGTTTGTTCTGTGTTCTCTAAATTATATTAGGCCTCATATTTTCTGTGCTCTCTATGCTATGGCATGCCTCGTATGTCCATCGCTCTCTATGACATGGCGTGCCTCGTATGTTCTGTGCTCTCTGTTGTGTGGCTTGCCTCGTATGTTCTGTGCTCTCAATGTTATGGCATGCATTGTATGTTCTGTGCTTTCAATGCTATGGCATGCGTCGTATGTTCTGTGCTCTCTATGGTATGGCATCTCTCGTATGCTGTGTGCGCTCCATTGCATGGCATACGTCATATTTTCTGTGCTCTTAATGTTATGGACTAGCTCGTATTTTCTGTGCTCTCTACGGTATGGCAGACATCGTATGTCCCGTGCTCTCTATGGTATAGCATGCCTCGTACGTTCTGTCCTCTCATTGGTGTGGCGTACCTCGTATGCTCTGAGCTCTCTGGTAAGGCATGCCTCGTATGTTCTGTGCTCTTTATGGTATAGCATGCCTCGTATGTTCATCGCTATGTATGGTCTGGCACGCCTCGTATGCTCTGAGCTCTCTCTGGTGTGTAATGCCTCGTATGTTCTGTGCTCTGTATGGTCTGGCACGCCTCGTATGTTATGTGCTCTTTATGGTATGACATGCCTCGTATATTCTGTGCTCTCAATGGTATGACATGCTTCATATGTTCTGCAATATCTATGGTCTGGCTTGCCTTGTATGGTTTACGCTGTCTATGGTATGGCACTATTCGTATGTTCTGTGCTCTCTAGGCTGGTCGTGATTCATCAAATAATGTTTTATCCACATAACCAAAGGTTACTGTATGGTTCTGTTTGGCAGCCCGTTATGCTGGTTGAATCGTCATCTATGTTTTAGTTTCAGTTATCTTTCTTCTCTCAGGACAAATTACATTATGATATGAGGCATACAATCAAATTATTATATTTGCGGCGGTAGATTCTTATATGCTAAACAATTATTTCTCGTTTTTATCAATTTTATCATACCGTATCATTAAAACTTAAATCCAATCAAGGTAATATCAATCATAGTATTTAATAGTTGTCGTTGTTGCTACATCAGCAGCAATAACAACAGCAGCCATTAATGTTCTCATTGTACTCCATAGTTTTGTCATAGAAATTGCTACTGTTGTCATATTAATCGCTAATGGTGTCATAGTAATCGTTATTGTCGTCATAGTCTAGCTGGTTGTCGTCATCTGCCATGTCTTTCTGTCACTGTTTTATCATTAGTCATTATGTCGATTTTTGGTTTTCCTTTTCAATATAAACCTCAGGTTTTTACACAACCTATTAAGTATTGGCGTGTTGTCTATTCTAAACAAGCCTTGTGTGTTTCTGTATTACTTTGTTCGACATAATACTGTGGTAAGTATCTGTCTCTCTGGCTCTTGTACTTAATACAGTGGAAAGGAAAGTGATTTTCGTCGTCAACTTGATTGCATACCGAACATACTCTTTCATTCCGTTCTATGCCTTCCCATCTTTCGGATTCGATTGAGAGGTGATGATTTAGTGTTCAAAAGTGTATCAAAGTTATAGCTTCGTTTTGTGGCAATATTTTTAACAATTTTTCAAAAGCAAATGTATGGTTTACTAACTGGTTGCTATTTAAATTTTCTGAGTTCCAAAGATCTTGTTGTCCTGTTATTTGATCCATTTAATTTTGAGTTGCTATTATGCTGCATAACCTCTGATTAGATAATAAAGCATTGCCAATTGATTGCTATAATCCTAACTCTCACATCCCAACCCACTACATGCACATATACGGTTTTTGCCCTAAGCCACGCCATATGACATCTTGTCTTTAGATCTAGAGGCAATTTACCAAGTTCTCCATAGATCATCTTGTTACGTGTGCTTTTCCTTAGACTTAGTGTACTTTAAAACAATCTAGTTGACAGCTTTATTATATTATTGTTCTCGCAACCACATAGTTCCGAGCCATATAGTAAAATAAGTACAATCATTCTGTCGAAATTGGTTTATCATGTTCTGTAATTCTTTCTCATTAGCGCATATATAACCTTTGTACTTGTTTAAATTGTTCCATTTGGCAAAGCGACATTCACCTTCAATAAGTGAAGGTATTCATCCACAATGCCAAGTTCTTCTTCCACTATGTTAATATTGCGATCGTTTCTAATTTGCTCTTTGAATAAATCATCGCTTTTGTTATATGAAGGTATTTTATAGTGGGTAGATATTGATAAGATGTCATTAAATTAGCAAATGTATTTCGGAGTTAATATACACAAAACTGCCATCCCTCGCAGAGGGTCTCCAGGAATGGCATTTAGTATTTCAGAAACACTCATTATGGTCCCCCTAAAATGCCGCATATCTAGTTAGTGAAATTGCATAGGAAAACTATGGTAGTAATCACTTACAGAAGTTATCTAAAACAAATCAGCAAATTAGCTCAATTTTCCGAAAATAGCAAAATTAAGACTGAATGACGTTATCAAATGTGCAAAACCCGCCTGCAGCCTTATGACGTCATCGGATGAAGACGTGTCATAGACTGAGCACCTTTGTTTACTTTTGACTTAGTAAATTTATTTTTTATTTTAATCCACAACTGCGTACGTTCAATATAATTCTTATCTTTATTAAATTTAGTATCGGTGGCTAGCTGATATATCAATATATAATATACAAGTCATCAGATAACGCTTAAACTAGGAAAGTCGTGTCAAAATTCAAGTTACGACCCCAGGGTTCCCACTTAGAAATCCGCCGGTGGTTCAGTATGAATGCCTGAAAATTATATTTTCAGAAATAGGAATAATAGAACTAACGCATACGCTTATCGTTGCACGCAAAATTTCTATGAAAGCTAAACTATCCAGACAAAGTTATGCTTTTAGCAACAGCAACAACGCTGCCGCCGATGACAACAACCACTGATGACGACGACAACAACCAATGACGATAACGACAATGGCGGTGGTAGCGGCGGCGGCGGCGGCGGCGGCGGCGGCGGCGGCGGCGGCGGCGGCTGCGGCGGCGCCACCACTACTAGTGTTCAAAGCAGCAGCCAGAGCATTCTGTAGGGGATGGCTTGCCATTTCTGAACAATTATATATTAGAATTCATGGAATATTTGTCTTCCAGAAATTTTGGCGTTTTGACATTTCTGTATGCCACTTAAAAGCTCGTCGTTAAGAGGATACAAATTAACAATACATTTTATATTCATAGCCTATCAAAGATGGTTTATTCTCCCATGTGAAGGGTGGCAGCACGGATATAATGTAAAATCGTCTGCATTCTGGGTGATACAAGAGCATCTTTACTTTGCTTTAAATTGTAGATATCTTCATTTTAAGAGGACTTATTGATACGTTGAAATCCTTTTTGGATCCTAATCCGCACATGTAATCTCATGTACGCTATAACCTAAATATGGTCTATCTAATTGGATTAGTGGAATTCTATAGGCTAGGCATAATGTAAGAAATATTACATTCATTATTAACTCAGCTGACCTGAAGGGTCAATTGAGCTTACGTCATGCCGTTCGTCCGTCGTCCGTCTGCCGTGCCTCGTCCGTCGTCTTTAGTCTGTCCGTCAACTTTTTCTTTTAAAGCCTACTCCTTATTAACCACTTGACCGATTTCAATTAAACTTGGCTGGGCACATCCTAGGGTGGTAGGCCTCAGAACTTCTATTCAAAATTTTGATTGGTCAATTTTTCCGACGGTAATCTTGGATTTTCCAAAAATTATACGGAAATCATTTAAAACGCTGCTCCTCCAATATAAATGGGCCGCTATGGACGAAACTCTCGTGGAATAATCCTGCGGTGGTACTTTTCAACACTTATATTTTGATTGATCAATTTTTCGGTGGGCATCTTGGATTTTCCGAAAATTTCGGGAAATCATCGTTTCTTTAAACTTTTTCTTTAAAAGCCTTGGTTGGAATAATCCTGTGGTTGTGTACTTCAACACTTCTAACGAGATTTTGATTGGTCAATTTTTCCGGCGACCATCTTGGATTTTTCGAAAGTTTCGAGAAATCAGATAAAAACCTACTCCTCATTAACCACTTGGCCTATTTCCAAGCAAACTCGGGGTGGGGGTGGGGGGAGAACCCTAGACTAATATCTTGATTGGTCAATTTTTTACTGGCCATCTTGGATTTTCCGAAAGTTATCCATCATGTCTAATTAAATGCAAATGGTTCAAATGCTAATCGTCCAGGTGAGAATCACATGCCCTTGGGCCTCTTGTTAAAAATAGGATTAAGCTGGATTTTGAAAAAGAGATGAGATTGGGCGGTGGCCCCTCGACAGCACACATGCTCCGGGGAAGTGGCATCCCACCCGGCCACCTTGACCACCACTCTCTTCATGACTGCATCTGACAGATATGATAGCCATTAATTGTTTATATATAGGCTTATAAGTAAAGTCCAATAAAACATGTGTAGATACCACATATTTAAAAATGGAAATGAGAGCCATTGAAGACATTGTGTGCCCAATTTGCAAACAAATATTATCTTATGTAAGTAACAGTGGCATAATTAAGCAGCACAGCGTACTTATAAGCCCTGCTCGTTGCGAGTTGTGAGGATTGTTGCATTAGTTTTTTAAAAACTCAGGTAAAAGTTAGGTTTTTATATTTATGATTCAATAGCTTCATAATTATTTGTTTCATGATCATGGGCCATGGATGTGGATAGGTTGGGAGGGCAATCCAACACCCAAACACCCTTCGCTACGCCACTGGTTCAAATCTTCGATTTTCTTAGGATTTGCTTTAGATTTTGTCTCTGAATAAGAGCAAAGATTCGAAATCCTAGTACATGCAGGTAAACCCACCCACACATGCACTCTCCTCACTACACGCACGCACGCACGCACGCACGCACGCACGCACGCACGCACGCACGCAGACACATGCACACGCACACGCAAATGCACAAGCATACAGACAGGCCCATTTGCAATACAATTTTTCTAGGTGTCGGTGGGGAGCTAAGTTATTGAATATGAACGAACGCATTAACTACCTGTTTTATTACATTACCTCGTTACGGTTAATGTCACTTTGTTACCCATGAATAAAGAATAACACTTCAATCTTGGAGCTTGTATTTTTATTAGTAAGTTGCTAACCGGATGCTAAAGTGATTATGTTTATTATTGCCACATTGTCATTATACGTTCTGATGTCCAGTCATAAATGCATTAAGTACACCTTTAATGTAAATGAACCTGTAAACTTCGCGCAATTTATATATTTACATTGATGTTTATATTATATATTATTTACGATGTATATGCAAGCATTTATATAAGTGAATGTGTGCGTGCGTGCGTGCGTGCGTGCGTGCCTGCCTGCCTGCCTGCCTGTGTGCGTGCGTGCGTGCGTGCGTGCGTGCGTGCGTGAGTGCGTGCGTGCGTGCATGCGTGCGTGCGTGCGGGTGTGTGCCTGCCTGTCTGCCTGCCTGCCTGCCTGAGTGCGTGCGTGCGTGCGTGCGTGCCTGCGTGCATGCGGGTGTGTGTGACGGTGGGTGGGTGTGCTTGCGTGCGTGCATGCGTGCCGGTGTGTGCCTGCACGCGCGTGCCCGTGAGTGTGTGTGCATGTGCATGCACGTGTGTGTGAGTCTGTACACACATATGTTTTCCTAGTTATGCGCCAATAATAATTGCACCACTGTACACTCAAGGACCGATGGTCTATTGTGGAAATAAACTACTACTACTACTACTACTACTACTACTACTACTACTACTACTACTACTACTACTACTACTACTACTACTACTACTACTACTACTACTACTACTACTACTACTACTACTACTACTACTACTACTACCACCACTACTACTACTACTACTACTACTACTACTGCTACTACTACTACCACGACTACTCCTACTACTACTACTACTACTACTAATACTACTACTACAACTACTACTACTGGTCATTGGCGTAACAATAGGCTAATATTTTGAAAATGCCACCTTCCGCCTTTGGCCTTAATCTTTTGAGACCAAAATCATGATATTTCTTCAGTATTCACCCACCAACTCACCCACCCACCCACCCAATCAACTAACCATCAACCCACCCGCACTCACGCTGACGCATGCACTCACGCGCACCCATTCGCCCGCTTGCCCGGCCATTCATCCGCCTGCCCGCTCGCTCATCCGTCCGATCACCCGACCGCTCGCTCGCCCACCTGCCCGCCTGCCCGATCACCCGCCAGCCCACCCGCCCACCCACCCACCCACTCACGCACACGGGCGCATGCATGCACGCTCTCTAATGCACACCCGAACGCACGCACGCACGCCCGAGCTCACGCACGCATGCACGGACATCATCATTATCATCATCTTTATGTAATCAGTATCGCCATATTTCTATTATTATCCACACGCATTTTGGACAAGAAACGGATAAGATAGAGCAAACGCCTCTGTTTGTTTGTTCGTCCGTCCGTCTAGCCAGTCTGTATGTTCGGCCATCCGTCCGGACGGCCGACTATCTCCTTTGAAACTGTTTGGCGGAATTCAACGTACCATAACAACTCCCCACCCTTTGCTATATAAAGCCTCCCTTGCCCCTCAACATAAATTCTTCTCTCAATCAGCAATCATATGGGTAACTCACATAACAAATTTGTTTGTCTTGGTGGGGTGGACGGGGTGGGGTGTGGGGAGTGGGTGTCTACCACGCCACATTATCATGCGCCTGTGATATGATGGCAGATATATGGACGACTTCGATGAGTATTTGCGGCCAATCTAGATGTTCGACTCAAATGCTCTTGTAGTTATGGCCTTTATTATCAATGATATTCATTGTGGAGCTTTAGCATACGTCTTCCCATGAGAATCTTAACCTATATGTGGAGATACATATAGGCCAACAAGGTTACTTTAGTCCAAGGTTTTATTTCTCCAGATATAGGATATTATTATTTTTATATCTGAATTGCGTTATATTATAAGATATTTCAACTTATCTCATGATTCTGTAGACGTTTTTTCTATCAAATATTGATACCATTTTAAATATATTGAGAATATCATAATGCACTATTTCTCCTAGATTAACGTATACAATTTATTGCGATAGTTCTATTATTTTCGGAGGTACACACGCTTGCGTTCACTAGCGTTTTGTTTTTCCAAGCGGATTAAAATGACCGACTTTGAGACGTAATTTTGTCTATTTACCAGTCGAAACGTAATTTTGTCTATTTACCAGTCGAAATTTTCGAAATGATGTATCTACATCAACTTATAGTACTGGTCCAAATATCTTTAGGGGTATATATGCATTTTCGAATATACATTTTCCGGGACATTTAATAAACAAATGTATAAGAAGATAAATACACATCGCCGCTTTGCCTTCTAGAGCGTCTCCAGGAATGATAGGAGGTATATTTGAAAACTCATTATGTTTCTAAGTACATACAGCACGTGTTCGCATGCCGTTGTCCTGGCATGGACAGGCCGTGTACCCACGATTTCATCTGTCCAGTACTAACAGTATCAATTGTTAATTGTGACCATGTCGGAGTTATAGAATCTGTCATGAATAGTGGATTACAGGGCGGTCTAGTGAATCAGCTATAATCGCTATTTACACACCTTATCAGGCATACTGACGTTATTTGATAAATAATATCTGTTAATTAAAAATGAGTTTGATTATCAAAGCAGAATACCTTGTTTGTCTGAGTTTTGACTTTTGAGTGAAAAAAGGAATTAGGATTTGGTATTGATTAATTCATGAATACCGTGGTAGAGCTATCTTTGACTTCGCGTTTAAATTAATAGTTAAGTTTTGACTATTTTGAAACCAATTTGACTGAAGCTTGTTACTACCTATGGCTCTCTGAACTAGCACCAGAATCGAGATACATCACCTAGATTTTCCATCCATGGAGGACTTCAAAGGTGCAAACGGTTAAATTTAGGAACACCACCAGCTGTGGACATATTTCAGAACACTATTCATGAAACACTGGTACATTAAACGTAAGTGATGACATCCTCGTGCCACAATATGTCCATGGCTGTAACCTTAGATGCACAATGCAAACGCTAAGTGAATGGAATCTGACTTGGAATAAAGATAAGTGTCAGTTTAATAAAGGAACACTTGAATTCTATGGCATTTCCCCATATCTCAGGAAATTAAACATTTTGAAAAATGCTAATGCACCTGAAAGTGTAAGTGAAATGCGCAACATACTTGAATTGTTAAGCTATTTTTCTTGTTTCCTACTGGACTTCTCTACAATTTCACAGCCTGAGCTAACCAGGAAGGATAGAAAATGGACATAGGAGAAAAGACATGAAGATGTTGTTCATCAGTTAAAAGAACCATTAATCAGTGATACGGGCATGGCATATCTCATTAGCACGAATGTCAAAGTAACACCCTCGCATGATGGCGACGATGATGACGATGATGATTACATACCAACACCTATACCAGAGTTACCGACTCCAGAACAAGCCCCCCCCCCCACACACACGCACACCAATACTCGATCAATCACGTGCACACATTACTAAGCGTTACACCGTCAGAAATGGCAGATGACATCCAACAAGTCTGGCAGAGTCTTATACATAAACGTGTGTTTGAGAAAATAAGAAAGACCAGTAATTAAAATGTACAATCCCTGGCATCTCTATTTAAATATATATATTCTTAGATGTGTTTCAATAATCAATTTGAATCTGAAAACCATCTTTAGGCTTAATCACCAGGAATTAATTGTGAAAAAGCGAGCAATTAAAATTAAAAAAGGATCTATAAGCTTAATATTCGGAAATTAATTGTTAAAATATAATGAGTTAATACACTGCACAGCTTTGTATTCGCCGGATCATTGGATTGCTACATGCGTCCTGAATGCCACCACCTCATGCTTTGGTCTACGTGGCCACGCATCAAAGGTTATTTTAAAACTTGAAATCACTCTATCTGTTTTGGTCTGGATATTGCTTGATGATTAATAGATTTGACCAAGTTCTCCATAGATGGAGATTTTGAAAACGATACGAAAAACTAGCAGAAGGCTATTACCGGATATGTAATACCCTAAATCATCAGCATGCAGAATGGAAGAGAGAATCAGGTGGTACGCTCTCTAATTCTACATCTCAATGATTGATCAGATTCCAATGTGATAATTTATTACGTGTTTCTTTGCAGTGCTGGTTTGACGGCGTGTGATAAAGCAAATATCGTTAGAGACAATATATTCAGACGTTATGACATAGCTGTTTTTCAGTATGGACACAATTTACTGTGTCAATAAAATTTGTTTGTTTAGACTTGATTCATTTGCTATATTATGATATATGGGTGGCCTCTAATTAAGCTTCTTATTAATGCACACACGTACATATGAATATATACATCGACGCGTATGTAATTAACGTGAGCGCATGTACACATCTCACGCACACAGGCACGCACGTATGTATTGACATAAGATATTGATGTGCATATTTAACTTGATAGGCGTCAATGTCAGATATTGGCCTATCTAGTTGTTGTAATCAAACAATACAAACCACACAATAACAATACCTTTATCTATGTGTATTTGCTGACACAAGAACACTGCTTACCTCATCAGTTTCATGTATCTACCTCGGATTTCTGTCTGTGATATAAATTTGATCGTTATTTAAAAGAATGACACATTGACAGCAGATGTATAGTGGTTCTCGTAAGATCTATATAACCTTCAAACAGGACGTGTTAGCATTGTAAACGAGCTGCATGATGCCACAGACCTCCAGGTTATTAACCTGAGATTCGATCTATTTTCCTATAACGGCCACTAACTGTTGGGATCAGTATATGGTGGCTCGTTTTAAACGGTTGGTTAAGACTTACATCTTCATCAGTAATATATATATATATATATATATATATATATATATATATATATATATATATATATATATATATATATATATATATATATATATATATATATATATATATATATATATATATATATATATATATATATATATATATATATATATATATATATATATATATATATATATATATATATATATATATATATATATATATATATATATATATATATATATATATATATATATATATATATATATATATATATATATATGGGTGTTTATCAAGGGATTGAAGAGAATGATCGCTGTGTATGAATTTAACCCCTGCTGTCGCCGCCCTTGTCACCGTTGTTGTTGTCAGCATCATCGCACAACATCGTCTGAGGATATTTTGCTGGGTGTAGTTAGGGCTGTTCGATTGTGGAATTAAATAATCGACTATGATGTCTGGAAAATAATCGATGTAATCGGATAATCGATTATTTAATCTTGCAACTGTGGAAGTAGCAACTGCGCATTGGGGAAGGGAGTGCTGAATGGAGGGAGGGATGGAGACAGAGAGAATAATAATAATAATAATAATAATAATAATAATAATAATAATAAAAATAAATAAATAAATAAATAAAACAGGATTTCCAGAAAACTAACAGAATACGGAATTTCGTAAATTATTTAGGTATAGATGAGTTGAACTAAGAATGCCTATGAAATGACTGCAAGACGCTCAATATAACGAGCTGTATCAACCAGTCCTCTGGTGCCAATGTAATTCTAACATTAGATTAACTTTTAATTATATAGAGCTCGCCCATAACGCCTATCTACGTAGTTTCCCTATTTTCCAGCGTCGGAAAAGCTGAATATTTTGAAAATTATTTAACTGCGGGTTGTTGCTGCCTTAGACAGTAACAACTTTAAGTCAAATTAGTTCCAAAACAATCGGCAGAATTAAAGAAAATTTCTATCGAAAATTTGTGAATTTACTAACAAAAACAGTAAATTTTTTCGTGAAATGGACATATTTTTTTTTTTTATGATATAGATTTCTCCCGTAGTACCGATATCTACGACGTCGCCATACCTTTCCAGCAAAGTCGAATATTTTGAGAATCATTTGACTGCAAGTTCTTGCTGTATTAGAAACCAACAGATTTAAGTCAAACCAGTTCCAAAAGAATCGGCAGAATTTGTGAAAATTTGTATCGAAATTTTGTGAAACAGTAATTAATTTTTTTTATTTTTCAGCAAAGTGGCTACCAACACCAGCCTATAGTCTTCAGAGACGCGTGTTGTTCCATAACCAGTAGCTATCAAATGTTTCTGATCTCTGGCGTATCAAGCAATTACTTATATAAACATTCGCTTGCATCGATTATGACTCGGGAGGTGCGGGCTTGAATGTCAGAAATAGATGTGTATACAACTACCCTGCTAGAACAATCAAGCCACTGACGCATCCATCAGCTTTATTACAAAACTAAACACTAAATTATGCCTGATTAGAATAAATAATCGATTTTTAGATTATTTTATTTTACACTCGATTATATAATGGCCAGTAAAAATAATCGACTATCGATGAAATATCGATTAATCGAACAAGCGTATGGGTAGTAGCTATTCGTGTCTCATAAGTGCATTGCTCAGCTGTTTATTTAATCATGGAGACCATCTTTCTGGTCTCGGAAATATAACTATTATTATCTCCTTATTTGAGGCACTGAACACATTTAGATGAACAGATGAGCTGGCGACAATATCCTAGAGTAGCCAAGCCTATCTTTATGGGAAGGATGTTAGGCAGGCGGTGGATGAACACTTCTGGGTACTATTCTTAATCACATACCATCTATGAGGGACAGACGGTTGCTTTTGGGAGACATACGATCGTGATCAGCATAGTTCCGCCACTTGTTACCGATTTACTTATGTCGACATGATAGCCTAGATGTCAACGTAAAGGCTAGAAGAATTCGATTTATTGAATTGTTATGTCAACATTTAAAACTATGAAATGTCGAGATAAAATCTAGCAACTAACCAGAAGATTTGCTCATTGCCCGGCCACTCCTGTCGCCGAGGTTTCATCTATTTTTGCCGACATACTAGTACAGTCCTATGCCGACACCATGAGCTCGGTACATCAGTAAGTCGGTAGATAGTGGCAGAAGCTATGTTAACCAACTAATCTTAAATGGATATCCAGCACCCACCCACCACCACCCCCCCCCTCCCCACACACACACACCCACACACACACACACACCACACACACCGCCCCCCCCGCCCCCGCCCTCATCCACTCACCCACTCACCCCGACTTTACGATTATTTAAGTGATTATAGTACATACATGAACTCCGAGATACTGATTATTCTAAACCAAATATATCATTCTGTTTGCCAAACCTTATTATCACGTAAAAATAAATGTAATGCACACGTGAATCGATTGGCTGGTTATTACCAAGTTAAACCTAAAACACCACCACCACCACGTCCTATTATTATCCCTTGTCAATTTCTCTTAGCTTCGCACGAGCGAGCTAGTGTTAATGTCATTCCCCAACAAACCAGAGTGATACGTAGGACTATTCTGTATATTTGTCGTAAAGAAATGTTATTGAATTTCTTATCTCGCAGTCATACTGCCATTTATTCACGTATTTTGACAAAATACTCATAAACTGAATGGTGCATACCGTAAGTTGGGTTTCTCGCCATCCAGACATGTCTTCGCCACCTAGGTGGTTGAATTTGTTTCATAACATCACAAGTTCCAGCCAGTCGCCGTCACTGTCATTCATTCCCTCCCCCACCCACCCACCCACACGATCCGACTCAGCCACACTCACCCACCCACCCACCCACACTCACCCACCCAGCCACGCACGCACGCACGCACGCACGCACGCACGCACGCACGCACGCACACACGCACACACGCACACACACATGCACACACACACACAATAAAAAACAAGACATCCGCTAAGCCAATCCTGGGATATAAGATGATATCTTGAGCTAAGTCACATGGGAAAGTCTGATTCTACACGGAATAATATGTTTACCTGAAATCCATCTTAGATCTGTTCCTTAAATCTAACAGGAGATATTGAACACCTTGCCTCTATGTTTGCTTGAAGGTTAAAAGTATGGCATTTCATAACAGATACTGTTAGTAATCACTGTGTGTTTTGACGGTGTCATAACTACACGCAACAGGATGTCACAGCATACTGGAGGGTATCATAGCTACTCGTGACAGGATGTCACAGCATACTGGAGGGTGTCATAACTACACGTGACAGGATGTCACAGCATACTGGAGGGTGTCATAGCTACATGTGACAGGATGTAACAGCATACTGGAGGGTGTCATAACTACACGTGACAGGATGTCACAGCATACTGGATGGTGGCATAGCTACACATGACAGGATGTCACAGCATATTGAAGGGTGTTATAGCTACACATGACAGGATGTCACAGAATACTGGAGGGTGTCATAGCTATATGTGACAGGATGTCACAGCATACTGGAGGGTGTCATAACTACACGTGACAGGATGTCACAGCATACTGGATGGTGGCATAGCTACACGTGACAGGATGCCACAGCATACTGGAAGGTGTCGTAGCTACACGTGAGAGGATATCACAACATACTGGAGGGTGTCATACGTACACGTAACAGGATGTCACAGCATACTGGAGTGTGTCATAACTACACATGACAGGATGTCACAGAATACTGGAGGGTGTCATAGCTACTCGTGACAAGATGTCACAGTATACTGGAGGGTGTCATGACTACACGTGACAGGATGTCACAGCATACTGGATGGTGGCATAGCTACACGTGACAGGATGCCACATCATACTGGAAGGTGTCGTAGCTACACGTGACAGGATGTCACAACATACTGGAGAGAGTCATAAGCACACGTGACAGGATATCACAGCATACTGGATGGTGTCATAGCTACACGTGACATGATGTCACAGCATACTGGAGGGTGTCATAGCTACACGTGACATGATGTCACAGCATATTGGAGGGTGTCATAACTACACGTGACAGGATGTCACAGAATACTGGACGGTGTCATAACTACACGTGACAGGATGTCACAACATACTGGAGAGAGTCATAAGTACACGTGACAGGATGTCACAGCATACTGGAGGGTGTCATAGCTACACGTGACATGATGTCACAGCATACTGGAGGGTGTCATAACTACACGTGACAGGATGTCACAGCATACTGGAGTGTGTCATAACTACACATGACAGGATGTCACAGAATACTGGAGGGTGTCATAACTACACGGGACAGGATGTCACAGCATACTGGAGGGTGTCATAGCTACACGTGACATGATGTCACAGCATACTGGAGGGTGTCATAACTACACGTGACAGGATGTCACAGAATACTGGAGGGTGTCATAACTACACGTGACATGATGTCACAGCATACTGGAGGGTGTCATAGCTACACGTGACATGATGTCACAGCATACTGGAGGGTGTCATAGCTACACGTGACATGATGTCACAGCATATTGGATGGTGTCATAACTACACGTGACAGGATGTCACATAATACTGGAGGGTGTCATAACTACACGTGACATGATGTCACAGCATACTGGAGGGTGTCATAGCTACACGTGACATGATGTCACAGCATATTGGAGGGTGTCATAACTACACGTGACAGGATGTCACAGAATACTGGACGGTGTCATAACTACACGTGACAGGATGTCACAACATACTGGAGAGAGTCATAAGTACACGTGACAGGATGTCACAGCATACTGGAGGGTGTCATAGCTACACGTGACATGATGTCACAGCATACTGGAGGGTGTCATAACTACACGTGACAGGATGTCACAGCATACTGGAGTGTGTCATAACTACACATGACAGGATGCCACAGAATACTGGAGGGTGTCATAACTACACGGGACAGGATGTCACAGCATACTGGAGGGTGTCATAGCTACACGTGACATGATGTCACAGCATACTGGAGGGTGTCATAACTACACGTGACAGGATGTCACAGAATACTGGAGGGTGTCATAACTACACGTGACATGATGTCACAGCATACTGGAGTGTGTCATAACTACACGTGACAGGGTGTCACAGAATATTATAGTGTGTCATAACTACTAATATTGGATGTGCTTGCGTTGCTTTAGTGTTAATGCGGTACCATTGTGGTCAATATTCTAAGCATGTCTTTGTTTATAGGAAGTACATTCTATGACGTCATTCTGGTCAATATCATGTACGTGTTACAGTTCCAAGAAAAGATGTAGAAACAATGGATAAACAAGAGCAGATATACTCAGTGCTGCTCCCATTGTCACGGGGACACATTTTTTATCTAGAGGTAACTTCCAAAGGCCAGCAATGTCCAGCCAGCATCCATCAATAATGAATGTCATGACAGATAACTCGTGTCCCGAGCGGGAGACAATTACTTGATATACTACCAGTGACGGCTACCATAAATCACCTGACAAAATCATAGCCAACTGCGCTTACTGTTCAATGTGGAATCTATTGAGACGGCGAGGCAAATGATGTTCCAATTGCACCCAGAATAGCTATATGATTAGATTAATACAAACAGTTTGCATTTTATTCCATAGACTGCCAATGTATAGATTTTGCTGTGCCTTAAATTTCAAATGCATTTATTTGATAATTGGCATTTGTAATAGGTTAGATTAAGTTTTATTACGATTTCGTTAAAGAACTATGTATGTTTTTCTCTTTATTTTCAAAACCGATAAGTGTTATATGGGAGTCATGGGATCGGAAATTGTATATGTTTTCTTTGCAAACCGCTGTCCATGCGACCGTTTGCATACCGGATACGGTCTGTGACATTTTGTCTGCTAATTGTAGACCGTGGCTGAATTCTACTCAGAGGGTAGATACACATTCTCTGTTGTCTGGATGTGCAAACATAAAAGCGGAGCAAACAAGTCTCAAAATTCAGCATCCATTGTGTGCGTCATTTGCGTTTATTTTGGGCACCATGGACCCAAGCTTGAAAAATATCCGACACACTGAATATTACCGTCTTGATGTATTCTGGATTGTTCTGCTATAGTTATGTTGATTTGCAGATATCATCATCTACTTTTGGTAATCTAAATAACAGACGATTATGTTTCGAGTCGTGTGTATGTAAGTCTGTATTGCAATGCACAGACATCCTATGGACACCGCATTGCAACACTCAATCCCATAAAGTAACAATTACTATGTTAAAGGTCCATCAGCGAATGACTATACGTGGCCAATAAAAGGTAGTGATCTCTTATTAAAGCTTGGTTGTCATAGAAATGGCTTTTATGATCCACGAAGTGATCATTCCTTTAAATCGGATGGACCAACGATGGTAGATTGTGTACCTCGGGGCTTAATTCACACTCGGCTAGTCAGCAGCAACTCACAGTCAAATTGGTTTTAAAATCTCTAAAAGATTTACAAATTATAAATGATTCTTATCAGGAATTAATTGTGAAAAGGCGAGCAATTTAAATTCGAATATGATCTATAAGCTTAATATCCGGAAATTAAATTTTTAAATATAATGAATTACTACACGGCACAGTTTTGGATTCGCCGGATCATTGGATTACTACATCGCATGCTTCTTGAATGCGATCACCTCATGCTTTGGTCTACGTGAACATGCATCAAAGGTTATTTTAAACTGTAAATCACTCTATATATGTTTTGGCCTGGACATTGCTTGACGATTAATAGACTTTTACTAAGTTACTAAATGTCATAAAACAAGGAAGGGTGTAATGTCTAACATAACTCAACCTCTCACAGGTATAGATAACATATAAACACACACACCAGCCACCACACTGCCATCAGCCTTAATTACAGGCCTGCCTGTATCGAGATAAGCACTTGTAGTAGATAGAATGCACTCTCTGGTCAATCTCTGCATCATAGCTCACGATAGTGTTGTCCTTCAATATCAATATTCATGTACCAAGTTTGTCCTAGCATATAATAATAAATATACGATGCTCCACATGCTCACATCTGAATGCATGGATACTAGTGAAAGGTTTGCGGAATCTGGACTTAATTCATACCATACTTTGCAGACAGGGAGTACTTCTGATGTTCAAATGAGTACGCCAAGATGTAGTTATTGTCAACACCCGTGCAGAGGCATGCCATATGATAGAGAACGCACAACAACGTGTGAGGAATACCATACCATAGACAGTACGGAACATACGATGCATGCTATACCATGTAGAGCACAGAACATACAAGGCATGCCATACCATAGAGTGCACAGAACATACGAGGTATGCCATACCATAGAGAGTAGAGAACATACAAGGCATGTCATACAATAGAGAGCGCAGAACATACGAAGCATGCTCTACTTTAGAGAGCACATCACATACTAAGTATGCGGTACCACAAAGAGGGCAGAAGATATAGGACATGACGTACCATTAAGAATCCATAACATATGAAGCACTCCACACCGTAAAGAGCACAGAACATACGAGGCATTCCATACCACAGAGAGCACAGGATATACGAGGCATCCCATACCATAGAGAGTGCAGAAAATACGAGGCATGTCTACCGTAAAGAGCATAGAACATACGAGGCCTGCCATAGCATAGAGAGTGAAGAACATACGAGGCATGCCATACCGTACAGAGCACAGAACATAGGAGACATGCCATGCCATACCATAGAGAGTACAGAACATACGAGGCATGCCATACTATAGAGAGTACGGAACATACGAGGCATGCCATACCATTGAGAACGCAGAACATACGAGGCAAGCCACACCATAGAGAGCACAGAACATACAAAGTATGCTCTAGCCGAGAGAGAACATCACATACTAGGCATGTGGTAGCCCAAAGAGCGCTGAAGATATAAGATATGACGTACCATTAAGAATCCATAACATATGAAGCACTCCACACCGTAGAGAGCACAGAACATACGAGGCATTCCATACCACAGACAGAACAGGATATACGAGGCATACCATAGCATAGAAAGTGCAGAAAATACGGGGCCTGCCATAGCATAGAGAGCGAAGAACATACGAGGCATACACTACCATAGAGAGCAAGGAACATACGAGACATTCCGTACCGCAGAGAGCGCAGAATAAACGAGGCATGCCATAGCATAGAGAGCGCAGAAATTACGAGGCATGTCTTGTCGTAAAGAGCGCAGAACATACGCGGCCTGCCATATCATAGAAAGTGCAGAACATACGACGCATGCCATACCGTATAGAGCACAGAACGTATGCGGCATGTCAATGACTGTACATTTGCTGATAAAATGATATTTTAATCAATGGATAGATCTGATATGTCACTTATGTATCTGACGCCAAAATCAATTATGTCACAGGCATACTGACTTCATAAGCAGCATGCGTACTGAATGATATATCTTGGCTCCGTCATTGCCATATAAAAAACATTATGTTGAATACTTTGCAACCAATTCGACTGGGCGCTGTTCCTTTTATTGGGAGCAACGTCACCAAATCAAATTGTTTCAAAATATTCAACGCTGTTCTTGCTTTATATGAATGATCCACCGATTATTTGCAGACAACATCATTAATTCACCTTTACAGAGTACCCACCCATCATATGACGTCATAATGAACTGCGTGATGTGTACAATGGCATAATAATGAATGACGTCATGAATGACGTCGATAAGTACGTCACGAACGCATATTTGAAGACGGTCTATACAAATTGTTTGCTTTTACCTATTTAATAAATATTCTGTTGAATATTTTGAAACTAATTTGACTGGGCGCTGTTGCTGCCATAGGCAGCAACAGCACCCAGTCAAATTAGTTACAAAATATTCAACAGGTTCCCTGTATAGTTTTCAGGAAATTGATAGCTACGGAATTTGGGGATCGATCAATCCCAACACGGCGAGGTGTGGGTGGAGCTTAGCTAGTGATGGGCGGGGCATAGCTAAAATGGAAAGGTCCATTCCATTCACAGATGGCATTAATGCATTCTGCAGCGATGATAATATGGACAAACTACACAGAAACATCAATAGCGAGTTTGAACAAATTATAGTTTGCACTAAATAAACTTTCATTAAATGAAGACAAAACCAATTACACTCTTTTTATAACTCATAGAAATTAAGAAATCAAATGTTTTTAAAATTTACATAAACATGCAAGCCATTCAAGACACTCATTCTACAAAATATTGTGAAGTCTATTTGGGCCCAAAATTGACTTAGGAAAAAAGATTGAAATTATCACATCCAAGGTGTCAAGAGTTGTTGGTGTCATCCGATGACTTAAATCATACATGACACTGGACACAGGTAAACACCGTAATGCACACTAATATTAACACACGTCACATACTGCAATTTAATTTGGAGAAACACACACGAAATTAAATTAGCAAAACTGATGGGACCACAAAAATGTGCATAAAACTATTATAGCAGCAACAAAGGGTCAAGATACATTTAAACCAGAAAATATACTGAAACTCAAAGATATTGGGATCCAGAAACTGTACACCATACTAAGAAAGCAGCCCAATAATGGCCTACCTATAACTGTATTCAAGCTATACATACACAGCACAGAGGTGCACTCTCACAACACAGGGGAATATATAACTTACACACACAACGTATATGAACAGAATTAGGTAGACAAAGAATACCACATACCGCTACTAATCTTTGAAGCAGTAAAGAATACAAAATAAGAACACAAATGATCACATAAAATCACATAAGAAATTAATTACAAATTACATAATAAACAGGTACTAATAAAAACTACAATAATTACTGCTACTGCTGCTATCACAACTTCTAACACCACTGTTATCTCAACAACTACTACTGCTACCACTACTGCTACCACTATTGCTCACCCCGCCACAACTGTCACTACTACTGCCTCTACTACCACCATTTGGAGAATCATATATTCCAGCAATCATACATAGCTTACTTGTAGGCTATGTAATAGCTTGAAGTTGTGATTCTGGGAATTCAGGATTCCAAATATATACATTGATTCCAACAGGCGAAAAATTGGGCAGAGCTTAGCTAGAAATTGGAGGTGAATAAATAGACATGGGCGGCGAATAGCTAGAAATGGGAGAAGCTTATATAGAAGTGGGAGGGAATAGCTAGAAATGGACGTGGAATGGCTAGAAATGTGATGGGTTTAGCTAAAATTGGGACGGGAACGGCTAGAAATGGAAAGGGAGTAGCTAGACATGGGAGGGGAATAGCTAGACATGGGAGGGGAAGAGCTAGAAATGGGAGGAGAATAGCTAGAAATTGGAGAAGAATAGCTAGAAATGGGAGGGGCATATCTAGACATGGGAGGTGAATAGCTAGAAGAAGGATGGGAATAGCTAGAAATGGGAGGTAAATAGCTAGACATGGGAGGTGAATAGTTAGAAGTAGGAGGAGAATAGCTAGAAATGGGAGGCGAATAGCTAGAAATTGAAGGTGAATAGCTAGAAATGGGAGGGGAAAAGCTAGAAATGGGAGGGGAATATCTAGAAATGGGAGTTGAATAGCTAGAAATGGGAGGGGAATAGCTAGACATGGGAGGTGAATAGCTAGAAGTAGGAGGGGAATATCTAGAAATGGGAGGGGAATAGCTAGAAATGGGAAGGGAATACCTATAAATGGGAGGGGAATAGCTAGAAATGGGAGGGGAATAGCTAGAAATGGGAGGGAAATAGCTAGAAATGGGAGGGGAATAGCTAGAAATGGACCCCTGAATTTATTGTCCACTATAATATGGCATTATATCCACAACGCGCTCCTTATAACCAAGCCATTTATTTCAGTGTTAAAATGAAGAGCTACTCTCTTGACCAGCAGATGCTTAGTTAGCGTGGCTTTAGATTGTCTTCACCATTACTGACCGCTAAACGTGTTACTGTGGTCAGTTGAAGGCAGACCAGCATCAACAACTTTCCTTGTGATTTGTCCATTTAGTATCCTCTATTGCTAACCATTTGAACCAGAAAAGGATATACAGAAAATGATAAGAATCATTTATAATTTGTAAATCGTTTACAGATTTTAAAATCAATTTAACTGTAAGTTGCTACTGCCTATGCGAGTGTGAATTGGGACCTGATGTGCACAATCTAACCTCAATGGACCATCCGATTAAAGGGATAATCTCGTCGTGGATCATAAAAGTTTGATTGCTATGACAACCAAGCTTTAATAAGAGATCACTACCTTTAATTAGCAACGTTTATTTGTTCAAGGAAGGGTCCTTTAAGACAGTAGTGTTGCATTATGGGATTGATTGTTGCAATGCAGTGTCCATATGGTGTCTGTGCATTGCAATAAAGACTAAAATAAAGATGACTAGAAATATAACTGTCTGTTGTTTATCTTAGTAAAAGTAGGTGATAATTTCTGGAAATCAAAATAGCTGTAACAGCACGTTCAACACTGCACCAAGACAGTAATATTCAATGTGTCGGATATTTTTCCTTCCTTGATTCAGGGTGCCCAAAATAAACGCAAATGAGAAACACTCGATGAATGCTGGATTTTGAGGCTTGTTTGCTCCACTTTTACGTCTGCCCATCCGAACAACAGAGAATGTGTATCTACTATCTGAGTATTAGTGTTTTGGTTAGAGCTTCGTTTGGATCGGAGCTGACCTCGATGTTGGTGTGGCACAGATCAACCGGTCAGGTACAAACATTCCCAGCTAGTCTGAGTATGGGGCAGCCCGGCCAGGTACATTCCAAGAATGCCCCCCCCCCCCCCTGGGTAGGACGATACGCATGTGTAGAGCCGATTGCGAGAGAAACATAAAATGACTAAGTCTGTGAGATTACGTAGTGTGCATGCGTGGGCATCAGAGATTGCTTAATGATGCACGTTAGCGTTGGGAAGGAAAAACATCTCATGCAGTACCGAGTTGGTACTCGTAATCATTTTAGATTGCATCTTTCTCATCGTTCCTGGTCTCGATCATGACCAGAATGAATCGAGGATTCCAAACTCATTACCATTTCTTATGGCGAAATGAGCCAGCTTATTCTATTTTCAAAATATTGAACTCCTATAGGCTTAGCCCATGTATGCTCTCAGTGCGTGGGTACTATAGCGTGTCATGTGATCCGCTTCCCTGACTCTGAAGCGCACTCGCTGATTGGCTGTGGCGTTCCATCTATGACGTCACAGGCAGTAAATAAGGGGTCGAAAAATCAGATTCTCCAGCAGTCAGGTGGTTGTGAGGTGCCTAGTCAGAGAGGACGAAACGATATAATACCGCTTGCTCCAGCAGATACTGACAGCTGCTGCAGCGCCATTCGGTTTTCAGAATTCATCATCTATAGGGACCAAGCCACCACATCCGCAACGGCCAGTTTTTGCAGCTCCCAGAAAGATATCATTCGGGGGAAATAACCAAATTAAAGGCAGGTATCCCAAGCCGCTACCTCTGCAAAGGGGCCTTTCGTGCGGATGGGACATTTGGTCCCAATGTAGCTCGTCGTCCAGTATGTGGGGCGAGTGACGTGCTCTGTGATAACTCGCCAGATCTGCCGTACCACGCAACCAGTGGTGGAAATTTATCCACACATCATTAACACAATGTTAACACTAGCACAGCCTTTTGACATTTTCTACCGAAGTTATGGAAACATTGTTTGATGCATCGTGTGAGCTAATCAATGCATCCCCTCTTGTGAACCATCAGAATGCATTAAATAGCATTCATCCGTAGCCCTTCAAGAACTATAGGGCAGTTTTCAACTTCCCACCATTACGGAACTTTTACACCACTCAGTTAAATTAATAACTTTTCATGCATCCTCCGCGAAAGTTCGTCTTCACTTTTCATGAGAATGAGCCATATCCGTAGTGTGCCTGCAGTATTTTCCTAGCAGCTAACTTCCGCATCGTGCCATCTCGCATTCCAATTGTGTTACACTTCAACTATCGTGAATATGGGACTTCTTCCATACTGATGACTAATAGGTACTCTATTTTATTATATTATTATTATTCTACTTTTATGTAACAGGTACTAATGACTAATAGGTACCTCCCGGTTTATTATTATTATTATTATTATTATTATATTAATAATGTATATATTATCCTCATTTTTCGTGCTCATAAGCACCGTAAGGTCGAGTGACCTTCTATTTACTGTATTTTCTAAAGTTAGTGATATGGCAGCAGCCATCCATGTTAAATTGTTTTGTTCATTATAAAAACTCTTGGACCGCAGTATCACTAGGTTACACTATACAGCAACAACATCCGCACCACCATGTTCCCCGCAGAGCATCAATTTTTCACTGAGGTCGCTGTTCATGTTCTCATTATGCGAACATAACATGCGGCCCGACTAAACCTTGACTGTTCTAGCTCAATAAGATAGGTTTATAGTAGTAGGGACGATTACTCGGTAGGAGACATTTTGTGTTAGTCTCTTTTCCGGAGTAGCGGATATGTAACACCGCACTCTGGGTAGATTGTATAAATTGGCCATTTACCTTAAGGCCTCCGTTATGAGTAGTTGTCTCTGTCTATGCTCCACCAGCCTTCGGGCTTATTAATTGTCTGGCCCTCCTTTCGTTATGTTATTTAGAGTTAGCTCTGGAACTATTGGAGTTCCAGAGTGGCTAGAAGTAAAGTGATGATCACTGTATACACCCCATTCCCCCACCTACCCCCCTCCCCCACCACCACCCCATACCCCCCCCCCCACCGTGTATCTTTGGATACTGGTTAGTTAGAAACCCCCGCCAAAGTAGGAAGCACTGCGAAAACATATATATAATTAATTATTGGCCTGAGTGCATCTCTGGACGATTTTACATTACCCTAAGGACACGTAAATGTTAGTTCCCCGGATACGGATCAGTAATAATCCATACCCGACACACTGGTGACGGAAAGGATCCAGCTCTCCATCTAACTTTACCAGTGACTGGGTGTGGTCTTAGAACCCACCATGCCCTCTGGAGAAGGTCACTATAGTTGGATAGCTGCATCTTTGTCCCCACCGTAAAACTTAAATGTGCTTTTCAAACGCTTATGTATCGTTATTTGTTCTTGTGATGTTATGTGTGGTCATGACCTGACAGTGACAGAATCGTTATATGATTCTGGAGCTTTCATCTCATTATAAGTAGGCATGTGTCTACAGAGGGGTATGTTCCGTAGGGCGGCCTCACGGTCGCCGAACATTCTCGCCCGTCAGACTTATCTATTAAAAAGTAGTTAGCTTACATTGCCTATTGCGGCTAAAACTTGACTTGAACCCAACAACTAAATGATAGGGTAGTAATTAGCAGAAGGCCCGCATAAATAAAAGCGGCAACTCCTAACACAGAATCTTGGAACTTACATACGATGGCGGTGTTGAATTCTAAAGAAATCGTCCACCCCTCCTTCACGTAAAACAGCATGCATCACAACAACCATATAGCTTCACTAGGTGGACTCGTTTACATAATTTGCTTTTAACAAGAGAGTGGACCTTTTTGCCATCTCTCTTCCTCCGCTTCGGCGTTGAAGGCATTTTCCAGTGCTGGAGGCCTGCGCGAGGCACTTTCCTCTCACAACAAAATAATGTTCGTTGGGGTCAATTTGGTTTATATTAAACTAGCTTATTAGCCGCACTCGGACCCTCCTTTGTGGGGATGCCTCACGGATCCAACTCTGTGAGGTACCTTTGGCGAGGACCACGATGATGAGTCGACAACCCAGCCCCATGTACTAGACCTCCTCCAGGTAGCATCAAACGAGTACGATTGTTTGACTGTTACTTCAATAATTATTGTATGTATTTTTAGTTATTATATCACGGCCGTAAAATGGAGCTGCGGAACTGTCACATGGGTAACACCAACAGTGTGGATGAAACAGTGAGGTTCAACTTTGGCGGCGATGGTCGCACGGCCCCACTGGAACGAGAACGTTCCACCGGCTATAGAAGCTGGTTTCTGCGTGCAACACCAGATCCGCAACCCCGAGATCCGCAACTAAACAGCTGTCCTGCCTCGCCGTGCCATGTACCTGTGGTGCCGCGGAACCGGAGCATCTGGCGGACCAGCGCACACGCTCGGAGGCTACATTAGCTATCTGCTCCTCGAGGGCCTTTTTGTATGATATTTGAGTGTCGGTGTCGCTGATGAGATTGGGTCGGTTGTAGGTGACTCTACCCTCTTGCCTGCTATGACGTTTATATATTAGGTAGAGATTGTTCATCTGGAGGCGTGTAATGACCGGTTTACGGTCAGAATTGAGGTCTGTGCCTCCATAGAAAAAAGAGCATTCCGAAGCAGGGGTTTTGCTTCTGTCTTACATAGTATGAAGTTTATTTGGTTGAAGACAGCTGCCGTAGCCTTAGAACCTTTTGGGACATTGCGATCAGCAATGTGTCCGGTCCATGTTGTCCGGTGATGGCATAGGTATTTGATAGCCGTATTTGTGGAAAATAGGCCATTGGAACTAAGGAATGCCACCAGTGCATCTCCATTTCTGTTGCGTGTGCGCTCTCCATACGCTCCCATGCATACGCCAAGTCCTGAACTTTTGTCCGCAATTCCGAGTTTACTCAGCTGTGAGTTGAAATCTCCACACACGAACAGTTGTCATCTAACTGGGATTGTAATGGCGGAACTCAGTTCTGCATAAAAGGAATCTAAAATTGCTGGATTCTCTTGTGGTTGGGGCATATGCGTTGACAATGGAATATTTAGTGGTGGTATATTTTCGCGTAGGTATAGCCAGGTCGATGAATGCAACGCGATCACTGACGTATCCATAATGATGTTTTATACCATTAATAGCGCATGGCGAATCAATGATCACAGTTGCTTCATTTCTATACATAAATATTATTTAATGTTCTTCAATATCCTTATTCCTGGCACGCTAGTGATAAGAGCAGATACGGAATACAAACAGACACATTTTGCAGATATTTCCATAAGGCAATAATCACCTGAATAATTTACATCTGACCTGTAGAGCTGCTGGTCTCATAAAGATGGTGTGATGGCTTTGTCGTGAGAAATGCTGTACAGGAAGAACAATATCGGCACATAAATAATGGCAACATGTTTACATAATGCAACTTCAGCCAATTGTTTTGAATCAGATGTTTGTGTTCCGATCTGTGGGTGTATGCAGCGGAATATCGCAGAGACAGTAATGTTGAGTAGGAATGAATTTAAGGTGATAGCCTCTATAACGATGTCACCAGGACATGCCCAATTAGGCAATGATGAAGATGATGGTGACGATTATGATCCAAAACTCTGTTATGTCTCTGTATTGTCTTTAGCCCTTTGCGTGCCTGATACCTGTTGGCACCTAGTACTTTCAGAGTAGGCGTACTTTCTGGCATTCTAAGAGCAGCAACGGATTGACATATTTTGATTTTGACGTCAGATCCAGCAGCTTAGAAATGTGTGTATATTTATTAAAGTAAGTAAACCATACATAGTTTATCAATTAAAGACAAATTCTGAACAAATAACAGTAAATAAATAAAATAATCTGGCGTAGTAATATATGTTTATATCGTTGTCAATTGCTCCATCAGCCAATGGCAATGCTTCGATTCTCCTAAGTGCTTACGGGACAGAGTGATCACATCGTACTAACATACGCCCACTCACATATCTCCGCCGTTTGTGGCCGTACTTGCAGACGTTTGATTTCTTGCTA
This sequence comes from Chaetoderma sp. LZ-2023a, assembly GCA_034401795.1. NCBI lineage: Eukaryota > Metazoa > Mollusca > Caudofoveata > Chaetodermatida > Chaetodermatidae > Chaetoderma > Chaetoderma sp. LZ-2023a. The sequence goes on from CM067374.1 coordinate 23,124,250, forward strand.
TATCAAGTAACATTACGCTGGTAGGTTGGAGGGTAGCCAATCAGGTCATCATTGATTTCTTATCGAGCAATTTCATTGGCTGTGCCCCACATTTATATTTAGGACGTTTCCTTAACTTAGCGCAGATACCATAGCCTGGAAGCACGGTATTCGATACGGGACCGGAGCGGGGAAGGGCGGGGTGGGGGTGGAGGACACCGTGCAAGAGGACGATTGGACTAATCACGGATACCTTAACTACTGAACTAAGATCGTGGCGATGCATTGTTCATTTCATCCATCCCGGATTCCATCATTTAGAAATATCATTTTCATGTGCTGTACAGGTCCCTTGACTGCTGGTTCTGCATTATTGCCCAGTACAGATTAGAAGAACATGAATCTATTCTTGTCTATATAAATTACTGCTCATCAGAAAGTTGAGATCAAGATCTGATTGTTTAGCGACTGTTATATATAATCCAGATAATAATAATAACAATAATAATAATAATAATAATAATAATAATAATAATAATAATAATAATAATAATAATAATAATTGTAATATGAGATTTTTTTTCCAATCGCCAAACACACATACGGGTAATTTTGTCTATGTATTGCCCATTGTCATTATAGGCTCTGCTCTGACTCGATTCGCAGCGTTCCTCTTTGTTCCTAATATATGTCTCTCGTTCAGTTTGAACATACTCATACAAGCATAGTTTTCGAGATCATATCGAGTACCGTATACAGATAGCGGCATAGTTGTCCTCTTTCACAAATGTGACATTGCTTATCACGTGTTTCCTTGGCTAGATGCTAGTATAGGCTGTGTTGCGCTCTCACAAGGCCATTCTAGGACAATTACGTAAACGGGGCAACATTGTCCAATTTAAATAATTAAACTAAACAACTGAAAAAACCGCGATGTAACAGCGAGTTCTGCTTGTAACATAATTAGCGTGACGTTAGACCTCTGACGTGTAGGATAGCGTAATCGTTTGTCTGTAGTGTAGTATCGCCTATTTTCGTCCTCGTGTGGAAATTGTCCCTTTTAACATTTTATAAACACTTTCAGTGACAGATTGGTCTGCACTTTTTTTCTTGAGCCGACCACCTCCAATTTTTTTTGTGCAGCGTACACATCTGTATTTTGGCTAGCAAAGTTGCGTAAATACTGAAATTCTACCGCATTTGTGAGTTAAGAGAAACATCCATCATGGCGAAAATTAAAGATTTTCGCAAATATATCGATGGCTTCCGTTACGCCCTTTGTGCGTCTGACTGTTTGTCTGTCTGTCTGTTTGTCGGCGTCCAATCTCAGTTGAGCTAATATGTTGGCGTGGTTTCAACCTATTAAGACTAAACATGGACACCTGCTTCCTTAAATCAAGGGTTATGATCCCAATGAGATTGAGGTCATGAGGTCAAAGGTTCACGGTAAATCTGACCTTGGTATAAAATCCTACTTTTCATGGTAAAGCTTTGCGCTTAGCTCAACATGTATCGTCTTATATCTTAGGAGTTGTTCACACTACTTGAATTTAACGTGGTCGCCTGTTTACTTATATGAAGTACAATGATGTTGAAGTCAAAGGTCAAGGTCCTTGTAACATTTGTATAAAATGCAGACTTTAACATTTTGGTTCTGCTTAGCTGAACTACGTATCATTCTATAGTTACCTCAACCAGGAGGAGAAATACAGACATTCATATCTTATGTCAAGGTCATTGTGATCTTGATACAAATCCAGATGTGCATGTGGACGTGCAAAATGCCAAGACTTTCGCCAATGTCCTGTCAGTGTAATACTGTTTCTTGTTTTATCACTGATTGCGCGGATGGCTGATTGGGTTGGTAGGTGTCCCTGGGTGTATGGGTGAGTGAGTGAGTGAATGGTGCCACTGACTTTGCATGCGTGTGTGTAAGAGTTGGACGGGGTGGAGGAGGGAATGAATGACAGTGGGCGGCGAATGGCTGGAACTTGTGATGCTATGAAAGAAATTCGACCACCTAGGCGGCGAAGTTATCTCCGGGTGGCGAAAAAACCCAACTTACGGTATACAGCATTCAGTTTATGAGTATTTTGTTAAAACACTGGCCCGCAAGTGCTAAGCGAGTAGAAATTGACAAGGGATAATAATAAGTGGTGGTGGTGGTTGTGTTTTAGGTTTAACTTGGTAATAATCAGCAAAGCTTTTCACGCGAGCATTACATTATTTTTACGTGATAATAGAGTTTGGCAAACGGAATGATATATCTGGTTTAGAATAATCAGTATCTCGCTGTCTGGACGATACTTAATAATGGTTTGACGCTGAGCATTCTGGGGATAGGGTCTGGGTACCCTCTTTAAGCTTAGTCCTGTTAGCATGGCGTCTGTCACGAGGTACCTACTTACTGATGTCGACATAATAATGCAGGTCTCGACTTAATAGCCTGAATATGTCGACATATCAAGTTCATGGTGTCACCATAGGACAGTACTAGACCTACTATGTCGACAAAAATAATTGAAACCCCGGCAACAGGAGTCGGCGGCCTTTAGTTGTTAAATTTTAAGCCGACATATCGTATTTTGTAATGTCGACATAACATTCCATTAAGTCGACATATTTTAGACCCTACGTCGTCATCTAGCATTCCCAACAAGGGGAGGGCAAATTTGCCATACTAGTTATCTTCCTCCAATTCGTACTTTCGCCGTTTCGCTGAGAAACCTAAGTGGCGCTGCTATTTTCCCCGTAGCTGACCATTTGACCGTGAACAACGCAGACACGCGGAGCCTCACACTTTCAGCGGTAGGCCTACCTTTTGTTTCCCTCCATACTGTCAAACCTGTCCGATATTTGGTGTCTATCAGTTCTACCCATTGAAATAAAGCATACATCGCTACCACGACTAGGCCTACTCGTATTGATACCTTAGCGCGCTAAAACGCTGTTTTGTCATCTCAGCTCTGTAGATTTGGCATTTCCTATAATATATCGTCTTTTCCGAAAACGGCAGTATACCCTGAAATCTAAATTTCAAAATAAATGCTAGAAAACCGTTGAATATTTTAAAAGTAATTTGACAGGAATTTGACAGGAAACGGCTTCCGCGTGCGACAGCAACAGCTTCAGGTCAAAATAGTGCTAATTATTCAGCATAATATTTCTTACATCATATTAAATGTACATGAAATTATTAAAAATATAATCAGAATATTTTAACCTACAAATTTTAGCATTTAGAGAACTTTATATACTTTTATACGATGTAAGTAAATAGTACGGTAATTTTTTGAAACTAATTTGACTGGAAGCTGTTGCTGGGTTAGTTCGCTGAGCATTTTGATAGAGAGTTGACTGAAAGCCAACGATACCTAAGAAAATAACGACTTTCAGTCAAATTCATATTTAAATATGCATGTGTTTTATTTGTATGTATAACCACCCAATCACCGTCACGTAGAATGAAATAGATTGATCAGCTTGGAAAGGATTGCACTTACAATCAAAATGTCTATTCTAATTAACCCTTAAAGCTGGGCTGACCTAAACATATATTAGCTATAGTGCGCCAGCACGTGAATCTCGCGTTACAGATAACGTATACATGTATTTACATCACACAGTTATATGATGCTGATTCATGATTATTATGATGATGATTACTCATAATAATCGATGATGATAATTGATGATATTGATTGATGATGATTGATAACGCACGTGTTATGTTACAACATTAGGCCTACATGATGACGGTGTTGATGATGCATTCCCGACAATGAACTATACCAGCTCTACCCAGTAACATACATTATTTTCACACCTTTCCAGTTTGGCGCGATTTCCTTTGTTGCCAGTGCTAGCTATGGCAACCATGTATTAATAGGCCTACGATCTGGGCTAGGACAATAAACGTCTAACCATTTTCAACCTTGATATCTCAGTATCTCGAAATGAGGTAACAGGTGAAATATTTTAAATTCAAATCTATTATAAGTTCTTGCGTTCACTGTAATCCGTACCTTTAAACCAAATTAGAATCAAAATATTCAGCAACTAATTTCCGACATCGTAAATAGTGTAAAGTACAATATTTGGGTTAGTTCTTTTCTTTACTTTTCCATTGAAGCGTGCCTACTAAGAATTATTCGTGTTCTAACCTGGAAAGACATTTTCTATATTAGCTAACTTATATTACGAAATCACTGGTCAGGTCAAATGTAAAGGCAATAATGGTTACCATATTCGCGTCCTCCCCACCTCATAATGGTGTAGATAGCAGGCCCCTCGTATTACGTATACGGTTGAAACCGTTTATAATGGATTCACTTTAGAGTGCCACACGGCGGTAGCTCTTTAAGATAGGTGGTCATATGACCAGGTATCTTAAGAAATACGAGATCTTGTGGACACCAACACATTCACTGTAACGAGTAATTGTTTACTATACCACACGGTGTTCTTAACGAACTCGCTTTTATGTTCCATAATGTAGAACATACGAGAACATACGAGGCATGTCATACAATACAATGAAGAACATACGAGACATGCCATACCATAGAGAGCACAGAACATACGAAACATGTCATCCCCTAGAGTATTCCATGCCATAGAGTGCAGAACACACGAGGCAGTCCATGCCATAGAGTGCAGCACATAAGAGGCTTGACATATTATTGAGAGCACAGAACAATACAAGGCATGCCATACCATTGAGAACGCAGAGCATACGATGCGCGCCATGGCATAGAGCGCACAGACAATCCGATGCATTCCATCCCATAGAGTGCACAGAACATATGAGACAAGCCATACCATAAAGAGCACAGAACATACGAGGCATTCCATACCATACAGAGGATAGATCATACGAGGCATGATATTCTGTAGAGAGCATAGAAATACGAGGCCTACTATACACTAGAGAGCGCAGGGTATAGGATGCATACCATACCATTGAGAACGTGGAACATACGAGGCACGCCATGCCATAGAGAGCGAAGAACATACGAGGCGTTCCATACTATAGAGAGCACAGAGCATACGCGGCATGCCATACCATAGACAGCACAGAACATAGGAGGCATGCCTTATCATAGAGAGCGCAGCAAGCATTCCAGAGAGCTGAGAGCACAGAACATACGAGCAATGTCATACCGCAGCTAGCACATTGCATACGAGGCGTGCCAGACCATAGAGCGCGATGAACATGAGGCAAGCCATGCCATAGAGAGCACAGACCATATTAGGCCTTACATACTGTAGAGAACGCAGAGCATACTAGGCGTGCCATAGCATAGAGAGCACAGAATATACGAGGCATGCCATAGCATAAATAGCATAGAACATATGAAGCATGGTATACCATAGAGAGCACAGAACATACTAGGCATATCATATCATAGAGAGCGCAGACCATACCAGGCATACCATATCATAGAGAATGCAGGACGTAGGAGGCATGCCATATCATAGAGGGTGTAGCACATACCAGGCATGCCATATCATAGAGAGCACAGAACATACCAGGCATGTCATATCATAGAGAGGGCAGGGCGTAGGAGGCATGCCTTAGCGTAGAGAGTACAAAACATACATGGCATGTCATCGGATAGAGAACACAGAACATACGAGTCATGCCAAAAAGTTATTTATCCTGTATGTTAAAGTGATAGCTAATCAATGGATAGATCTGATCTGTCACTGAATTATATGACGTCAAGACCCAACTACTGCTACCACTATTACTCACCCCACTACTCCTGTCACTACTATTGCCTCTACTACCACTACCACCATGAGGTCATATATTCCAGTAATCGCTACTAATCCTACAACATTAACACATCTGTAAGAAGAAGATGGATTTAACAACATATTACAATGATGAGCTTCACCACCTTCCACACCGCCCTATGAATTGTAATAATATAGTACCATGCAAATAGATTTATCTATGTATATGTTATTTATGTACATGTAGTATAGTGCCGTATTGTAGCCTGAATGTATATATATATATACTGGGGCTGTGGCATCATCATCATAAACTGTATCGTATCAAGGCATACTGTCTCATCCATATGGCAATCTTCTAATAATATAGTCTCAGTTAATGTCCTTTATTGTAGGGGATCCATCAAAGGGCGTGAACGTTGATAGACTTCCCATATTCAAATGTAAATTGTATTTATAACTCATGAAATCTTGAATCTTGAATCGTGAGCTTACTTGTAGGTTATAATTAGGTTGAATTCCTGATTCTATGCATTCAAGATTAAAGATATACACATTGATTCCAACAGGCGGAAAAAAATGGGCGGAGCTTAGCTAGAAATGGGAGGGTAATAGCTAGAAATAGGAGGGAAATAGCTAGAAATGGGAGTGAAATAGCTAGAAACTGGAGGGAGATAGCTAGGAAGGGGAGGGAAATAGCTAGAAATGAGCGGAGGTTAGATAGAAATGGGAGGGTAATAGCTAGAAACGGGATGGAAATGGCTAGAAATTGGAGGCGAATAGCTAGAAATGGGAGAGGGATAGCTAGAAATGGGCAGAGCTTAGCTAGAAATGGGAGGGTAATAGGTAGAAACGTAATGGAAATAGCTAGAAGTGAGAGGGAAATAGCTAGAAACGGGAGGGAAGTGGCTAGGAAGGGGTGTAGGAAGGGGTGGGGAAAGCTAGAAATCAGAGGGCAATAGCTAGAAATGGGCGGAGCTTGGCTAGAAATGGGAAATGGTTGAGAATAGCTAGATCTGGGTCCCTCTTGTTATTGTCCACTATAATAACACAATCTGTTGTTTTTTCCGGGAGTGATCATTTCCTTAGGCATCACACAAGATATTTTCATCATCAAATAATACTGCTTGGATCTTTACAACAGAAGGATGTGGTCCGTTTCTCAACTATCTGACGTCATCATTCAAATACGCCACTTGATAGCTGAATATACAATTTATAAAATATGTTTAGGTCAGCCCAGCTTTAAGGGTTAATAAGACATCACTTCTATGTAATTAACTGTAGCCGCAATGCCTATCTCCTGCCACATTACATAGTTGTATGAATCTAATACATAACATCATGGTACACAGCACACTGCCTCATGAATAGGCTTTTCCACTGTCCCGCGGGTGATAATTAACTTCCCGTATAATCTGATCATGCAGTTCCAATGCTCTGTGCCTTAGCTAGTAATGATGGCAGCAATTGTGTTATAAAGAGATCCATTGTGTGGCATAATCATTCCTCGATATTATGGTTAAGACAGACATATCAGCTTTATGCTTTATTTACTGGCCATTTAGCACATTTGCCAAGCCATTTGGCCCAATCATCAGGACATATCATTATTTTAACAACTATTATTTCATGCACATAATTTATCTAATGGGGCTTGCTGACAATGCCACCTTCTACAATGGCCGGCTAGTGTTTAACATTGATCACATTGACATGCATTCTAGTCATGAACCTTAGCTATTGCCTCAGTCTACTGGGAGTAAGCTGTTTCAGATTATGTCATGCACTGTGTTATGATATGCGCTATTTTGGCCAGTATGTAAAATTATGATTAATATCATTTTACCTCCTGAGAGCAACGACTTTCAGTCAAATACGTAAAGGATATTCAGCATGTCTAATTAACCCTTTAATGGGCAACTCGGACAAAATAGATTCCAGAACTGGTCTGAGAAATGTTCATTTGCCGGTCAAGAGAAACGTATTTTCCAAAGTTTGCCAGTAAAATGATTGTCTTAATAATTAAGCCATTTATTTCAGTGGTAAAATGTAAAGCCACTCTCTGGGCCAGCAGATGGATGTTTAATTAGCGTAGCTTTAGATTTTCTTGACCAATACTGACCGCTACAAGATTTACTGTCGTCAGTTTAAGGCGGACCAGCATCAATTTGTTTTCCTTGTGATTTAGTATCCTCTATTGCTGACCATTTGAGCCAGAAAAGGATATACAGAAAATGATAAGAATCATTAATAATTTGTCAATTTTTTATCGATTTTAAAACCAATTTGACAGTGAGATGCTGCTGACTAGGCGAGTGTGAATTAAACCCCGAAGTACACAATCTAACATCGTTGGTCCTTCCGATTTAAAAAATGATAATAATAATAATAATATTCTATATTTTGCGAGGGTAAATCGTTAGTTGCCTGATGTTAACGAGGCCCTCAAACATATATACACTATGTACAATAATATATAATATACACTGAATGTTTGTACAAATGTCGAAATATACAAAATACAAAAATTGCTGCAAGATTAATAATAAGAAGAAGAATAGCATTGTTATATTTTATACTATGATTGCCTACTTATACCTTGCGCACCTACACTCATATAGACACACATTAACGCACACATCTATGTTTCTCAGACCAGTCCTGGAATCTATGTGAATCATGTGGTATGGCATGATCACTTCGTGGATCATAAAAGCCATTGCTATGACAACCAAGTTTTAATACGAGATCACTACCTTTTATTGGCCACGTATAGTCATTCGCTGATGGAACTTTAACATAGTAATTGTTACTTTATGGGATTGAGTGTTGCAATGCGGTGTCCATATGATGTCTGTGCATTGCAATACAGACTTACATACACACGACTCGAAATATAATCGTCTGTTGTTTAGATTACCAAAAGTAGATGATGATATCTGTAAATCAACATAACTATAACATCAAGACTGTAATATTCAATGTGCCTGAAATTTCTCCTGCCTGGGTCTAGCTACGAAAATAAACGCAAATGACGCGCACACAATGGATGCTAGATTTTGAGATTTGTTAGCCCCGATTTTATGTCTGCGCATCTAGACAACGGACCGAGTGCAGTATGCAAGCGATCGCATGGACAGCGGTGTACAAAGAAAACATATACAATTTTCGATTCAGTACATGGCTCGCGTATAACACTATTTTATAAAATAAAGAGAAAAATATACATATTTCTATAACGAGTGCATAATAAAACTTAATCTAATCTATTGCAAATACCAATTATCAAATAATAAAGTCGGAATAAGTTCATCCTCTCTTCAATAAATGCATCTGAGATTTAAGCTACAACAAAATCTAGACATTAACTGTCTATGGAATAAAATACAAACTGTTTGTATTAATCTAATGATATAGCTTGTCTGGGTGAACTTGGAACCGCATTTGCGACGCCATCCCAATAGACGCCACAGTTGAACAGTAAGCGCAGTTAGCTATGATTTTGTCAGGTGATTTATGGCAGCCGTTGCTGGTAGTATATCAATAATTGGACACGAGTTATTATTGATGGATGCTGGCTGGACTTTGGAAGCCACCTCTAGATAACAGATGTCATGACATGCCTCGTATGCCCTGCACTCTCAATGGCATGGCATGTCTTGTATGTTCTGTGCTCTATGGCACGGAATGCCTCGCATGTTCTGTACTCTCTAGGGTATGGGGCATGTCTCGTGTGTTCTGTGCCATGTGGTATGGCATGCGTCTATGTTCTGCACTCCATGGCATGGCGTGCCTCGTATGTTTTGCACTCTATGGTATGGCATGCCTCGTATGTTCTCTGCTCTATGGCATGGAATGCCCTGTGTGTTCTGCGCTCTATGGCATCGAATGCCTTGTGTGTTCTGTGATCTATGCCATGGAATGCCTTGCGTGTTCTTCACTCTATGGTATGACATGCCTCCTATGTTCTGCACTCTATGGTATGGCATGCCTCCTATGTTCTGCACTCTATGGTAGGGTATGCCTCCTATGTTCTGCACTCTATGGTATGGCATGCCTCCTATGTTCTGCACTCTATGGTATGGCATGTCTCCTATGTTCTGCGCTCTATGGTATGGCATGCCTCCTATGTTCTGCACTCTATGGTATGGTATGCCTCCTATGTTCTGCACTCTATGGTATGGCATGTCTCCTATGTTCTGCGCTCTATGGTATGGCATGTCTCCTAAGTTCTGCACTCTATGGTATGGCATGTCTCCTATGGTCTGCACTCTATGGTATGACAGGCCTCTCATCTTCTGTGCACTAAATGGTAAGGATCATGAAATCTTCATTTAGAATAATTATCTCCATCCATTTCCCTGTTCGTGTGCCATGTCCACAGTTTCGCAGGCTGCGGTTCTGCCAGGGGCGTGTCTGACAGTGCTCAATTTATCAATCCCGAATCGGCAATTATCGTTTAATGTGTCCATCTTGTAGTGATAAATAATGTATACTCTGTCCTTTATTTACCGCTTCATTGAGGTGTGACGGCAAAACGGGTTCCAATTATGCTAGAAATTCTCTGGTGATTAGAGTAAGACAATGATGCCATTTACTTTGCCATTCTTCGCTAATACATAAAGAGGCGCATCTATTCTCCCACCGATTATACTCTGCGTATGTGGCTTGACTGGTCACGTGTTTCTGCATATGTGACTTTACGGGTCACGTGTTTAGGATTATGTATCTTGACTGGTCACGTGTTTCTACATATATGGCTTGACTGGTCACGTGTTTCTGTATATGTGACTTGACTAGTCACGTGCGTGATTCATCAAATCATGTTTTATCCAAATAATCAAAGCTTACTATAAGAACCGGTTCTGTTTGCCGACACGTTCTGTTGGCTGTTTATGTTTCAGTTTCAGTTTTCTTTATTCTCTCAGGACAAATTACATTTGGCATATGAGGTGTACAATTAAATTCCTATATTTGCCGCGGTAGATATTTATATGTTAAATGCATTGTAAGTCACATCACTCACAGTATTTAATAGTAGTTTAGTAGACGTCACAGAAATCGTTACTGTTGTCATAGTAATCTTCAGTGTTGTCATAGTAATCTTCAATAATAATAATAATAATAATAATAATAATAATAATAATAATAATAATAATAATAATAATAATAATAATAATAATCTTTATTTAAGGAGGGTAAATCTTCAGTAGCCTGATTTTGGAAAGGCCCTCACAGGATCATATATACACATATATAAATATATACATTATATTACATCTATGTACACTCAATCACACACTCGCTCGCGCGCTCCCTCGGTATCACATATGGTCTCTTGCTGGCACCTATGCTTACTCGCTCACACGCTCATCCGTTCAGTCACTCACTTACTGATTCGCTCGCTCGCACGCTCTCTCACACGCACGTTTGTTCAAACATCGGCAGGCTCATCGCACGCTCGTTCGCTCATACACTCACTCGCTCGTCCACTCACCCACTTGCCAGCACACACGCGCATTCGTTCCCAAGGTCATTCATTTGCCCACTCACTCAATTACTGTCTCGCTCACTCACATGCTCCTACACCCGCACATTTACTCACACGCGGAGATGCTCATTAGCATGCTCATTTGCTCATACACTCGCTCGCTCGGTCGCCCACTCGCCCGCACATACGTGCATTCGCACTACTGCCTAGCTCGCTCGCACGCTCGATCACACTCCCGTTTACTTACACGCGGGCACGTTCATTTGCTTGCTCATTCGCTCATACGCTAGTTCGCTCACTCACCCGCTCATACGCGCACTCATTCATTCGTTCACCCACTCCCTTACTCGCTCGCATGTAATCTCACTCGCTCACACACATGCTTGCACGCTCGCTCACACGCTTGCTTGCTCGCTCGCTCACCTACGCACCCACTTGCTCAACATATATTTATACAAATCAGTTATTTTAAATATATATTTTTACATAACCATTTCAACACCGACATGCTGGCATAATAATTTCACGGAAATCTTACAGGTAAGTTGCTGAATATTTTAAAATAATAATTTGACCGAAAGATGTGGGTGAAGTAAGCACCAACAGTTCCAGTCAAATTAGTATCAAACTATTGAGCAGGGAAACTTTTTGTTTCTTTTCCGTAATTGTGTGTTTATCGAGAGTTAAATGGTTAAGAATCATATATATTTAATTTTCAATTCAATTTCAATTTATTATTTACAAAACCCGGATCATATTCAGTAATATGGGAAATATTTATAAATATTAGTATTATTATTATTATTATTATTATTATTATTATTATTATTATTATGATTAAATTCTTTTTGTACTGTTGCACTTCAATCTCTAGATCTGCAGATTATCACCTACTTAGTCCATGTTTCCGCTAGAGCGCCATTCCAGGGCAATTCCATACGTTAGCATGGCGTTACTCAGGATTAGCTCTCCTGAGCGAGCACGGCCTTAGGGTCATTTAAGGAAAATCAAGGTGTTTAAATTGATCCTAACATACGTAAAGCTAGAAAGCTCGGTGTATAACTGCAAATATATCCGTCTACTATTTAATTACCCCGTGCTTATATCGTATATTAGATAGATATCAAAACATCATAATCAAAATGGGGTTCACAAATTTGCGTTGTTCGTCTATTCAATGCTGTCATAGTAATCGTTAAGCTGTCATAGTATTCTTCAATGTTGTCATACGAATCTTCAATCGTATCTTTGCAATCGTTAATTGTGTCATAGTAAGTGTCCATGTTGTTACGATCGTAATCAGTAATGTTGCCACAGTAATTGTTAATGTTGTCATAGTAATCGTTAATGGTGTCATAGTACTCGATAATGGTACCATAGTAATCGTTAATGGTGCCATAGTAACCGTTAATGTTGTCATGGTAATCGCTAAGGTGTCATAGCAATCACTAATTGTGTCATAGTAATCGCTAATGATGTCATAGTAATTAATCGCTAATGGTGTCATAGCAATCACTAATTGTATCATAGTAATCGTTAATGTCGTCATAGTAATCACTAATTGTGTCATAGTAATCACTAATGATGTCATCGTAAGTAATCGTTAATGGTGTCATAGTAATCACTAATTGTGTCATAGTAATCGCTAATGATGTCATAGTAAGTAATCGTCAACGGTGTCATAGTAACCACGAATCGTGTCATAGTAATCACGAATGGTGTCATAGTAATCACGAATGGTGTCATATTAATCGTTAATGTTGTTATTGTCATAGCACGTTGTCGTCATCCGCCCTGTATTTATGTCATTGTTTTATCATTAGTTATTATTAATGTCGATTTGTGTATTTGTGTTTCGATATAAAACACAGGTTTTTACACAACCTTCTAAGTATTGGCGTGTTGTATATTATTAACAAGCCTCGTGTTTTTCTGTTGTGTTTTGTTCTACATTTTGCTGTTGGAATGAATTTGCGTCAGGTTTATCAGGCGTCAGTAATATCACGACAACTGCGTCCGCCGGAGACCTAGGTATTATTATTGACCAGGCTATGGACATGAATGCACATATACGATCCGTGTGTAAATCTGCATATTTCCATCTCCGAACATCAACTCCATCAGAATTATGTTAACACACCAAAGCACAGAGACACTAATACATGTCTTCATCACGTCGCGATTAGACAATGGAAATAGTCTTCTTTCTGGTATTACAGAACAGTCTCTGAATAAACTGCAGGGTCTTCAAAATGCTGCGGCTCGCATTGTCATGAAGGTCAGGAAGGTGGAGCATATTACACCAATTCTAAAACATCTCCACTGGTTGCCAGTCCGGCAGAGAATAGAGTTTAAGCTTCTCCTCCTGACCTGTAAATGTCTGCACAATAGAGCCCGCCCCCCCCCCCCCTGAATACATGCAAGACATGCTAACACCCTATGAACCAGGCCGCATACTTCGGTCTAGAGACCACCAATTGCTCTGCGTCCCACGATCAAACTTGCGCTTCTGCGGGGATAGAGCCTTCAGTGTTGTTGCACCTAAACTATGGAATAAACTGCCTCTTGCTATAAGAACATGCAAATCAATAGAAAATTTCAAGAAAGCACTAAAGTCTCACCTATCCACAAGCGCCTATGAAAATTAGTCTATCGAGATATGGCGCTATATAAATTCAGTATTATTATTATTATTATTATTATTATTATTATTATTATTATTATTATTATTATTATTATTATTATTATGTGTCTTTGATAACAAATATCCGTTGTCAGAAGACAAGTCACACTGTAACCGGACTCCTCCAATGTATGGATCATAAGTATAACATGAATTCCGGAAATGCACAGATGACCCAGCATGCAATGTGTCTTACAATGGAAGGATCCAGTTTTATCTATCCTCCGCCCATCTTCAGCTAAGCTTCACCCACACTTCGATCCCAGAACTCCCTAACTATCAATTTCCAGAAAACTATACAGGTAATATGTTGAATATTTTGAAAATATTCAAGAGCCTGTTTAGTAAATAGTGAAGGCGTACAATTCATGCAACCAGACAGGCTATTAAGCGTTTAAGACGGACTAAATCGAGTCATTCATGACGTAATGATTATGACGTCATCCCACACGCCACTTAGTGTATTATGACGTCATATTATTAACTGATGAAATGGATTCATGAATTGACTGATGTCACACATGAAAGCATGTAGATAAACAGGAGCCGGATGTGGCGCACTCGTGTTGGTTACAATAAATTAATGTCCAATGGAGATAACCGCTGTGTGACTAGGCTTGGATTTCTTACTCACATATTGTAGCATTCTATATAAGCAATACAGATTCAATATGTTCTCTGTATTACCTAGCTTTTGAAATGTAAGCAGTCTCCTCATACAGAGTTCAGCACTATTGTCTGATAGAAAATCTGTTTTTAAGCTCTGAAACATCTGATCATCCAGTACGTTAGGTTTATTTACTGGATCAAGAGAAGCACAAACCGGCAGTTATTAACCAACATTATCATTCATCATTCATACTTGGCAATATATCAGCCTGCCAATCTACACTTCGGCTCAATTCAAAGCATTAGATAGTACAATGCTTAACTAACTGAACTGCACGATCAAATATTAAACCTATAATATATATATATATATATATATATATATATATATATATATATATATATATATATATATATATATATATATATATATAGGATATGATATAATTTCATATTCTGGTAGATATTTATTGTCTTCTAATTATTATTATTATTATTATTATTATTATTATTATTATTATTATTATTATTATTATTATTATTATTATTCTCTCTTAATTGGCTACTAGGAGTGCATGTGATGAAAACTAATGTAGACTGGCATCGATAACTGGTGCTCCTAGCTAACCGAGAATCTTCGGAAACTCACATCGATCCGTCGACCGATCAATCAATCCATCAACCGATTAATCAATCAATCAACCAATCAATCAATCAATCATAATATCCGGCCACATATTCTGAACGCATTGCATCAATATGTGTGCTTGTATTGCTTCCTAGTTTGTGTCTGGCACATTTCTTTGCTTTCTGAAACCCGATGTTGTCGATACAAAATAGTGCTGCTTTGTTGAATAGAGTCTAGTATTCACACATACCGGTTATCCAAGCAGGCTATTTAACAACTCCTTGTTACACTGAGTAACAGATGTTGCATTCCATTCTCCTTTCTCTTGTGGGATGAGAGCTATGCCAGTCCCTTATTAATCAGGATCTGTGAGTAGCACATTGGAATGGTAATCATGTAGCATCATTGATCTCGGAATAATTTTCATTCCAAGATAGGCGGTAAAATCCCAACTGGCCGCCAAAATATCGGCCATTAGATTTTAACTGGATGTTGTTTGTTACTTAGAGTCTTTCTTTCCGGGGAATCCAGGGCTATGAATGGCGAGATTGAACTATAGATAAGTGAGAATAAGCTGGACTTAATTATACAAATATAAATAAAATGGCCGTCATAATCCAACATGGTGACTAAAATCATAATGATTAGATTTTTATTACCGCTTAAATCTTCCAGGAAAATCTGTGTTTTTAAAGTGGTCCATTTGAATTGTAGCTGTGGCCGTTTTTGCGTATCTTTGCTATGTTGTGTCTTTGCTACGTCGTATATTTGCTATGTCGTGTCTTTGCTATGTCATGTCTTTGCTATGCAGTGTTTTTGATATGTCGTGTGTTTGCTATGTAGTGTTTTTGCTATGCCGTGTCTTTGCTATGTCGTGTCTTTGGTATATTGTGTATTTACTATGTCGTGTCTTTGCTATGTCGTGTCTTTGCTATGCCATGTCTTTGCTTTGCCATATCTTTGCTATGTCGTGTCTTTGCTATGTCGTGTCTTTGCTATGTCGTGTCTTTGCTATGCCATATCTTTGCTATGCCATGTCTTTGCTTTGCCATATCTTTGCTATGTCGTGTCTTTGCTATGCCGCATCTTGGTTATGCCGTGTCTTTGCTATGTCGTGTCTTTGCTATGCTGTGACTTTGCTATGCCGTGACATTGCTATGTCGTGTCTTTGCCATGTCATGACTTTGCTATGTCGTGACTTTGCTATGTCGTGTCTTTGCCATGTCGTGTCTTTGCTATGTTGTGTCTTTGTTATGCTGTGTCTTTGCTATGTAATGTCTTTGCCATGTCGTGGCTTTGCTATGTCGTGACTTTGCTATGTCGTATCTTTGCCATGTCGTGTCTTTGCTATGTCGTGTCTTTGCTATGTCGTGTCTTTGCTATGCTGTGTCTTTGCTATGCCGTGACTTTGCTATGCCGTGACTGTGCCATGTCGTGAATTTGCTATGTCGTGTCTTTGCTATGCCGTGACTTTGCTATGCCGTGACTTTGCTATGTCGTGTCTTTGCTATGTCGTGACTTTGCTATGCCGTGTCTTTGCTATGCCATGTCTTTGCTATGCCGTGTCTTTGCTATGCCATGTCTTTGCTATGCCATGTCTTTGCTATGCCGTGTCTTTGCTATGCAGTGTCTTTGCTATGCCGTGTCTTTGCTATGTCGTGACTTTGCTATGTCGTGACTTTGCTATGTCGTGACTTTGTTATGTCATGACTTTGTTATGTCGTGTCTTTGCTATGCCGTGTCTTTGCTATGCCATGTCTTTGCTATGTCGTGACTTTGCTATGTCGTGACTTTGCTATGTCGTGACTTTGCTATGTGGTGACTTTGTTATGTCGTGACTTTGCTATGTCATGACTTTGTTATGCCGTGACTTTGCTATGTCATGTCTTTGCTATGTCGTGACTTTGCTATGCCGTGTCTTTGCTATGCCATGTCTTTGCTATGCCGTGTCTTTGCTATGCCATGTCTTTGCTATGCCATGTCTTTGCTATGCAGTGTCTTTGCTATGCCGTGTCTTTGCTATGACATGTCTTTGCTATGTCATGACTTTGCTATGTCATGACTTTGTTATGTCGTGACTTTGTTATGTCATGACTTTGTTATGTCGTGTCTTTGCTATGCCGTGTCTTTGCTATGCCATGTCTTTGCTATGTCGTGACTTTGCTATGTCGTGACTTTGCTATGTCGTGACTTTGCTATGTGGTGACTTTGCTATGTCATGACTTTGTTATGTCGTGAATTTGCTATGTCGTGACTTTGCTATGTCATGACTTTGTTATGCCGTGTCTTTGTTATGTCGTGACTTTGCTATGTCGTGTCTTTGCCATGTCGTGTATTTGCTATGTCGTGTCTTTGCTATGCCGTGTCTTTCGTATGCTATGTCTTTGCTATGTCGTGACTTTGCTATGTCGTGACTTTGCTACATCGTGACTTTGTTATGCCGTGTCTTTGTTATGTCGTGACTATGTTATGTCGTGATTTTGCTATGCCGTGACTTTGTTATGCCGTGACTTTGTTATGCCATGTCTTTGCTATGTCGTGTCTTTGCTATGTCATGACTTTGCTATGTCGTGTCTTTGCTATGTCGTGACTTTGCTATGTCGTGTCTTTGCTTTGCCGTGACTTTGTTATGCTGTGACTTTGCTATGTCGTGACTTTGCTATGTCGTGTCGTTGCCATGTCGTGTCCTTGCTATGTCGTGACTTTGCTATGTCGTGACTTTGCTATGTCGTGACTTTGCTATGTCGTGTCTTTGCTATGTCGTGTCTTTGCTATGCCATGTCGTTGCTATGTCGTGTCTTTGCCATGTCGTGTCTTTGCTATGTCATGACTTTGCTATGTCGTGTCTTTGCTATGTCGTGACTTTGCTATGTCGTGTCTTTGCTATGCCGTGACTTTGTTATGTCGTGACTTTGCTATGTCGTGACTTTGCTATGTCGTGTCTTTGCTATGTCGTGTCTTTGCTATGCCATGTCTTTGCTATGTCGTGTCTTTGCCATGTCGTGTCTTTGCTATGTCGTGATTTTGCTATGTCATGACTTTGTTATGCGGTGTCTTTGCTATGTCGTGACTTTGCTATGTCGTGAGTTTGTTATGCCGTGTTTTGCTATGTCGTGACTTTGTTATGCCGTGTCTTTGTTATGCCGTGACTTTGCTATGTCGTGACTTTGCTATGTCGGGTTTTTGCTATGTCGTGACTTTGCTATGTCATGTCTTTGCTATGCCATGACTTTGTTATGCCGTGACTTTATTATGCTGTGTCTTTGTTATGTCGTGACTTTGCTATGTCGTGACTCTGCTATGTCGTGTCTTTGCCATGTCGTGTCTTTGCTATGTCGTGACTTTGCTATGTCGTGACTTTGCTATGTCGTGACTTTGCTATGTCATGTCTTTGCTATGTCGTGACTTTGCTATGTGGTGACTTTGTTATGCCGTGACTTTGCCATGCTGTGTCTTTGTTATGTCGTGTCTTTGCTATGCCGTGACTTTGCTATGCCGTGACTTTGCTATGTCGTGTATTTGCCATGTCGTGTCTTTGCCATGTCGTGACTTTGCTATGTCGTGACTTTGCTATGCCGTGTCTTTGCTATGCCATGACTTTGTTATGCCGTGTCTTTGCTATGCCATGACTTTGCTATGCCGTATCTTTGTTATGCCGTGACTTTGTTATGCCGTGACTTTGCTATGCCGTGTCTTTGCTATGTTGTGTCTTTGTTATGCTGTGTCTTTGCTATGTAATGTCTTTGCCATGTCGTGCCTTTGCTATGTCGTGACTTTGCTATGTCGTATCTTTGCCATGTCGTGTCTTTGCTATGTCGTGTCTTTGCTATGTCGTGTCTTTGCTATGCTGTGTCTTTGCTATGCCGTGACTTTGCTATGCGTGACTGTGCCATGTCGTGAATTTGCTATGTCGTGTCTTTGCTATGCCGTGACTTTGCTATGCCGTGACTTTGCTATGTCGTGTCTTTGCTATGTCGTGACTTTGCTATGCCGTGTCTTTGCTATGCCATGTCTTTGCTATGCCGTGTCTTTGCTATGCCGTGTCTTTGCTATGCCATGTCTTTGCTATGCCGTGTCTTTGCTATGCCATGTCTTTGCTATGCCATGTCTTTGCTATGCCGTGTCTTTGCTATGCCATGTCTTTGCTATGACATGTCTTTGCTATGTCGTGACTTTGCTATGTCGTGACTTTGCTATGTCGTGACTTTGTTATGTCATGACTTTGTTATGTCGTGTCTTTGCTATGCCGTGTCTTTGCTATGCCATGTCTTTGCTATGTCGTGACTTTGCTATGTCGTGACTTTGCTATGTCGTGACTTTGCTATGTGGTGACTTTGTTATGTCGTGACTTTGCTATGTCATGACTTTGTTATGTCGTGAATTTGCTATGTCGTGACTTTGCTATGTCATGATTTTGTTATGCCGTGTCTTTGTTATGTCGTGACTTTGCTATGTCGTGTCTTTGCCATGTCGTGTATTTGCTATGTCGTGTCTTTGCTATGCCGTGTCTTTGCTATGCTATGTCTTTGCTATGTCGTGACTTTGCTATGTCGTGACTTTGCTACATCGTGACTTTGTTATGCCGTGTCTTTGTTATGTCGTGACTATGTTATGTCGTGATTTTGCTATGCCGTGACTTTGTTATGCCGTGACTTTGTTATGCCATGTCTTTGGTATGTCGTGTCTTTGCTATGTCATGACTTTGCTATGTCGTGTCTTTGCTATGTCGTGACTTTGCTATGTCGTGTCTTTGCTATGCCGTGACTTTGTTATGCTGTGACTTTGCTATGTCATGACTTTGCTATGTCGTGTCTTTGCCATGTCGTGTCCTTGCTATGTCGTGACTTTGCTATGTCGTGACTTTGCTATGTCGTGACTTTGCTATGTCGTGTCTTTGCTATGTCGTGTCTTTGCTATGTCGTGACTTTGCTATGTCGTGTCTTTGCTATGTCGTGTCTTTGCCATGCCATGTCTTTGCTATGTCGTGTCTTTGCCATGTCGTGACTTTGCTATGTCGTGTCTTTGCTATGCCGTGACTTTGTTATGTCGTGACTTTGCTATGTCGTGACTTTGCTATGTCGTGTCTTTGCCATGTCGTGTCCTTGCTATGTCGTGACTTTGCTATGTCGTGACTTTGCTATGTCGTGACTTTGCTATGTCGTGTCTTTGCTATGTCGTGTCTTTGCTATGCCATGTCTTTGCTATGTCGTGTCTTTGCCATGTCGTGTCTTTGCTATGTCGTGATTTTGCTATGTCATGACTTTGTTATGCGGTGTCTTTGCTATGTCGTGACTTTGCTATGTCGTGAGTTTGTTATGCCGTGTTTTGCTATGTCGTGACTTTGTTATGCCGTGTCTTTGTTATGCCGTGACTTTGGTATGTCGTGACTTTGCTATGTCGTGACTTTGCTATGTCGTGTCTTTGCTATGTCGTGTCTTTGCTATGCCGTGTCTTTGCTATGTCGTGTCTTTGCCATGTCGTGTCTTTGCTATGGCGTGACTTTGCTATGTCGTGACTTTGTTGTGCCGTGTCTTTGCTATGTCGTGACTTTGTTATGCCATGTCTTTGCTATGTCGTGACTTTGTTATGTCCTGACTTTGCTATGCCGTGACTTTGTTATGCCATGACTTTGTTATGCCATGTCTTTACTATGTCGTGTCTTTGCTATGTCGTGACTTTGCTATGTCGTGTTTTTGCTATGTCGTGACTTTGCTATGTCATGTCTTTGCTATGCCATGACTTTGTTATGCCGTGACTTTATTATGCTGTGTCTTTGTTATGTCGTGAATTTGCTATGTTGTGACTTTGCTATGTCGTGTCTTTGCCATGTCGTGTCTTTGCTATGTCGTGACTTTGCTATGTCGTGACTTTGCTATGTCGTGACTTTGCTATGTCATGTCTTTGCTATGTCGTGACTTTGCTATGTGGTGACTTTGCTATGTCGTGTCTTTGCTATGTCGTGTCTTTGCTATGCTGTGTCTTTGCTATGTCGTGTCTTTGCCATGTCGTGTCTTTGCTATGTCATGACTTTGCTATGTCGTGTCTTTGCTATGTCGTGTCTTTGCTATGTCGTGACTTTGCTATGTCGTGTCTTTGCTATGTCGTGTCTTTGCCATGCCATGTCTTTGCTATGTCGTGTCTTTGCCATGTCGTGACTTTGCTATGTCGTGTCTTTGCTATGCCGTGACTTTGTTATGTCGTGACTTTGCTATGTCGTGACTTTGCTATGTCGTGTCTTTGCCATGTCGTGTCCTTGCTATGTCGTGACTTTGCTATGTCGTGACTTTGCTATGTCGTGACTTTGCTATGTCGTGTCTTTGCTATGTCGTGTCTTTGCTATGCCATGTCTTTGCTATGTCGTGTCTTTGCCATGTCGTGTCTTTGCTATGTCGTGATTTTGCTATGTCATGACTTTGTTATGCGGTGTCTTTGCTATGTCGTGACTTTGCTATGTCGTGAGTTTGTTATGCCGTGTTTTGCTATGTCGTGACTTTGTTATGCCGTGTCTTTGTTATGCCGTGACTTTGGTATGTCGTGACTTTGCTATGTCGTGACTTTGCTATGTCGTGTCTTTGCTATGTCGTGTCTTTGCTATGCCGTGTCTTTGCTATGTCGTGTCTTTGCCATGTCGTGTCTTTGCTATGGCGTGACTTTGCTATGTCGTGACTTTGTTGTGCCGTGTCTTTGCTATGTCGTGAATTTGTTATGCCATGTCTTTGCTATGTCGTGACTTTGTTATGTCCTGACTTTGCTATGTCGTGACTTTGCTATGTCGTGTCTTTGCTATGTCGTGTCTTTGCCATGCCATGTCTTTGCTATGTCGTGTCTTTGCCATGTCGTGACTTTGCTATGTCGTGTCTTTGCTATGCCGTGACTTTGTTATGCTGTGACTTTGCTATGTCGTGACTTTGCTATGTCGTGTCTTTGCCATGTC
Organism: Chaetoderma sp. LZ-2023a; assembly: GCA_034401795.1. Lineage (NCBI taxonomy): Eukaryota > Metazoa > Mollusca > Caudofoveata > Chaetodermatida > Chaetodermatidae > Chaetoderma > Chaetoderma sp. LZ-2023a. Next base: position 23,146,319 of record CM067374.1, read on the forward strand.
GTGTCCTTGCTATGTCGTGTCTTTGCTATGTCGTGACTTTGCTATGTCGTGTTTTTGCTATGTCGTGACTTTGCTATGTCATGTCTTTGCTATGCCATGACTTTGTTATGCCGTGACTTTATTATGCTGTGTCTTTGTTATGTCGTGACTTTGCTATGTCGTGACTTTGCTATGTCGTGTCTTTGCCATGTCGTGTCTTTGCTATGTCGTGACTTTGCTATGTCGTGACTTTGCTATGTCGTGACTTTGCTATGTCATGTCTTTGCTATGTCGTGACTTTGCTATGTGGTGACTTTGCTATGTCGTGTCTTTGCTATGTCGTGTCTTTGCTATGCTGTGTCTTTGCTATGTCGTGTCTTTGCCATGTCGTGTCTTTGCTATGTCATGACTTTGCTATGTCGTGACTTTGTTATGCCGTGTCTTTGTTATGCCGTGACTTTGGTATGTCGTGACTTTGCTATGTCATGACTTTGCTATGTCATGTCTTTGCTATGTCGTGTCTTTGCTATGTCGTGTCTTTGCTATGCTGTGTCTTTGCTATGTCGTGTCTTTGCCATGTCGTGTCTTTGCTATGTCGTGACTTTGCTATGTCGTGACTTTGTTATGCAGTGTCTTTGCTATGTCATGACTTTGTTATGCCGTGTCTTTGCTATGTCGTGACTTTGTTATGTCGTGACTTTGCTATGTCGTGACTTTGTTATGCCGTGTCTTTGTTATGCCATGACTTTGCTATGTCATGCCTTTGCTATGTCGTGTCTTTGCTATGTCGTGACTTTGTTATGCTGTGTCTTTGCTAGGTCGTCACTTTGTTATGCTGTGTCTTTGCTATGTCGTGTCTTTGCTATGCCGTGACTTTGCTATGCCGTGACTTTGCTATGTCGTGACTTTGTTATGCCGTGGCTTTGTTATGCCGTGACTTTGCCATGTCGTGACTTTGCTATGCCGTGACTTTGCCATGTCGTGACTTTGCTATGTCGTGTCTTTGTTATGCCGTGACTTTGTTATGTCGTGTCTTTGCTATGCCATGACTTTGCTATGCTGTGACTTTGCTATGTCGTGTCTTTGCCATGTCCTGTCTTTGCTATGTTGTGACTTTGCTATGTCGTGACTTTGCTATGCCGTGACTTTGCTATGCCGTGTCTTTGTTATGTCGTGACTTTGTTATGTCGTGACTTTGCTATGTCGTGACTTTGCTATGTCGTGTCTTTGCCATGTCGTGTCTTTGCTATGTCGTGACTTTGCTATGCCGTGACTTTGTTATGCCATGTCTTTGCTATGCCGTGACTTTGCTATGCCGTGTCTTTGTTATGCCGTGACTTTGTTATGCCGTGACTTTGCTATGCCGTGTCTTTGTTATGTCGTGTCTTTGCTATGCCGTGACTTTGCTATGCCGTGACTTTGCTATGCCGTGACTTTGTTATATCGTGACTTTGTTATGCCGTGACTTTGCTATGCTGTGTCTTTGTTATGTCGTGTCTTTGCTATGCCGTGACTTTGCTATGCCGTGACTTTGCTATGTCGTGTATTTGCCATGTCGTGTCTTTGCTATGTCGTGACTTTGCTATGTCGTGACTTTGCTATGCCATGTCTTTGCTATGCCATGACTTTGTTATGCCGTGTCTTTGCTATGCCATGACTTTGCTATGCCGTATCTTTGTTATGCCGTGACTTTGTTATGCCGTGACTTTGCTATGCCATATCTTTGTTATGTCGTGTCTTTGCTATGCCGTGACTTTGCTATGCCGTGACTTTGCTATGCCATGACTTTGTTATGTCGTGACTTTGTTATGCCGTGACTTTGCTATGCTGTGTCTTTGTTATGTCGTGTCTTTGCTATGCCGTGACTTTGCTATGCCGTGACTTTGCTATGTCGTGTATTTGCCATGTCGTGTCTTTGCTATGTCGTGACTTTGCTATGTCGTGACTTTGCTATGCCGTGTCTTTGCTATGCCATGACTTTGTTATGCCGTGTCTTTGCTATGCCATGACTTTGCTATGCCGTATCTTTGTTATGCCGTGACTTTGTTATGCCGTGACTTTGCTATGCCATGTCTTTGTTATGTCGTGTCTTTGCTATGCCGTGACTTTGCTATGCCGTGACTTTGCTATGCCGTGACTTTGCTATGTCATGACTTTGTTATGCCATGTCTTTGCTATGTCGTGACTTTGTTATGCCGTGTCTTTGTTATGCCGTGACTTTGGTATGTCGTGACTTTGCTATGTCGTGACTTTGCTATGTCGTGTCTTTGCTATGTCGTGTCTTTGCTATGCCGTGTCTTTGCTATGTCGTGTTTTTGCCATGTCGTGTCTTTGCTATGTCGTGTCTTTGCTATGTCGTGACTTTGTTATGCCGTGTCTTTGCTATGTCGTGACTTTGTTATGCCGTGTCTTTGCTATGTCGTGACTTTGTTATGTCCTGACATTGCTATGTCGTGACTTTGTTATGCCGTGTCTTTGTTATGTCGTGACTTTGTTATGTCGTGACTTTGCTATGCCGTGACTTTGTTACGCTGTGACTTTGTTATGCCGTGTCTTTGCCATGTCGTGTCTTTGCTATGTCGTGACTTTGTTATGTCGTGTCTTTGCTATGTCATGTTTTTGCTATGTCGTGTCTTTGCTATGTTGTGTCTTTGCTATGTCGTGACTTTGTTATGTCGTGTCTTTGCTATGTCATGTCTTTGCTATGTCGTGTCTTTGCTATGCCGTGTCTTTGCTATGTCGTGTCTTTGCCATGTCGTGTCTTTGCTATGTCGTGACTTTGCTATGTCGTGACTTTGTTATGCCGTGTCTTTGCTATGTCGTGACTTTGTTATGCAGTGTCTTTGCTATGTCGTGACTTTGTTATGTCCTGATTTTGCTATGTCGTGACTTTACTATGTCGTGTCTTTGCAATGTCGTGGCTTTGCTATGTCGTGTTTGTGCTATGTCGTGACTTTGCTATGTCATGTCTTTCTATGCCGTGACTTTGTTATGCCGTGACTTTGTTATGCCGTGCCTTTGTTATGTCGTGACTTTGCTATGTCGTGACTTTGCTATGTCGTATCTTTGCTATGTCGTGACTTTGCTATGTCGTGAATTTGCTATGTCGTGACTTTGCTATGTCGTGTCTTTGCTATGTCGTGACTTTGCTATGTCGTGACTTTGCCATGTCGTGTCTTTGCTATGTCGTGTCTTTGCTATGCTGTGTCTTTGCTATGTCGTGTCTTTGCCATGTCGTGTCTTTGCTATGTCGTGACTTTGCTATGTCGTGACTTTGTTATGCCGTGTCTTTGCTATGTCGTGACTTTGCTATGTCGTGACTTTGTTATGCCGTGTCTTTGTTATGCCGTGACTTTGGTATGTCGTGACTTTGCTATGTCATGACTTTGCTATGTCATGTCTTTGCTATGTCGTGTCTTTGCTATGCCGTGTCTTTGCTATGTCGTGTCTTTGCCATGTCGTGTCTTTGCTATGTCGTGACTTTGCTATGTCGTGACTTTGTTATGCAGTGTCTTTGCTATGTCCTGACTTTGTTATGCCTTGTCTTTGCTATGTCGTGACTTTGTTATGTCGTGACTTTGCTATGTCGTGACTTTGTTATGCCGTGTCTTTGTTATGCCATGACTTTGCTATGTCGTGCCTTTGCTATGTCGTGTCTTTGCTATGTCGTGACTTTGTTATGTCGTGTCTTTGCTAGGTCGTCACTTTGTTATGCTGTGTCTTTGCTATGTCGTGACTTTGCTATGCCGTGACTTTGCTATGTCGTGTCTTTGCTATGTCGTGACTTTGTTATGCCTTGGCTTTGTTATGCCGTGACTTTGCCATGTCGTGACTTTGCTATGCCTTGACTTTGCCATGTCGTGACTTTGCTATGTCGTGTCTTTGCCATGTCGTGACTTTGTTATGTCGTGTCTTTGCTATGCCATGACTTTGCTATGTCGTGACTTTGCTATGTCGGGTCTTTGCCATGTCGTGTCTTTGCTATGTCGTGACTTTGCTATGTCGTGACTTTGCTATGCCGTGACTTTGCTATGCCGTGTCATTGTTATGTCGTGACTTTGTTATGTCGTGACTTTGCTATGTCGTGACTTTGCTATGTCGTGTCTTTGCCATGTCGTGTCTTTGCTATGTCCTGACTTTGCTATGCCATGACTTTGTTATGCCGTGTCTTTGCTATGCCGTGACTTTGCTATGCCGTGTCTTTGTTATGCCGTGACTTTGTTATGCCGTGACTTTGCTATGCCATGTCTTTGTTATGTCGTATCTTTGCTATGCCGTGACTTTGCTATGCCGTGACTTTGCTATGCCGTGACATTGTTATGTCGTGACTTTGTTATGCCGTGAATTTGCTATGCTGTGTCTTTGTTATGTCGTGTCTTTGCTATGCTGTGACTTTGCTATGCCTTGACTTTGCTATGTCGTGTATTTGCCATGTCGTGTCTTTGCTATGGCGTGACTTTGCTATGTCGTGACTTTGCTATGCTGTGTCTTTGCTATGCCATGACTTTGTTATGCCATGTCTTTGCTATGCCATGACTTTGCTATGCCGTATCTTTGTTATGCCATGACTTTGTTATGCCGTGACTTTGCTATGCCATATCTTTGTTATGTCCTGTCTTTGCTATGCCGTGACTTTGCTATGCCGTGACTTTGCTATGCCGTGACTTTGTTATGTCGTGACTTTGTTATGCCGTGACTTTGCTATGCCGTCTCTTTGTTATGTCGTGTCTTTGCTATGCCGTGACTTTGCTATGCCGTGACTTTGCTATGTCGTGTCTTTGCCATGTCGTGACTTTGTTATGCCGTGACTTTGTTATGCCATGTCTTTACTATGTCGTGTCTTTGCTATGTCGTGGCTTTGCTATGTCGTGTTTGTGCTATGTCGTGACTTTGCTATGTCATGTCTTTGCTATGCCGTGACTTTGTTATGCCGTGACTTTGTTATGCCGTGTCTTTGTTATGTCGTGACTTTGCTATGTCGTGACTTTGCTATGTCGTGACTTTGTTATGCCGTGTCTTTGTTATGCCGTGACTTTGGTATGTCGTGACTTTGCTATGTCATGACTTTGCTATGTCATGTCTTTGCTATGTCGTGTCTTTGCTATGCCGTGTCTTTGCTATGTCGTGTCTTTGCCATGTCGTGTCTTTGCTATGTCGTGACTTTGCTATGTCGTGACTTTGTTATGCAGTGTCTTTGCTATGTCCTGACTTTGTTATGCCTTGTCTTTGCTATGTCGTGACTTTGATATGTCGTGACTTTGCTATGTCGTGACTTTGTTATGCCATGACTTTGCTATGCCGTGTCTCTGTTATGCCATGACTTTGCTATGTCGTGCCTTTGCTATGTCGTGTCTTTGCTATGTCGTGACTTTGTTATGTCGTGTCTTTGCTAGGTCGTCACTTTGTTATGCTGTGTCTTTGCTATGTCGTGACTTTGCTATGCCGTGACTTTGCTATGTCGTGTCTTTGCTATGTCGTGACTTTGTTATGCCATGGCTTTGTTATGCCGTGACTTTGCCATGTCGTGACTTTGCTATGCCTTGACTTTGCCATGTCGTGACTTTGCTATGTCGTGTCTTTGCCATGTCGTGACTTTGCTATGTCGTGTCTTTGCCATGTCGTGTCTTTGCTATGTCGTGAGTTTGTTATGTCGTGTCTTTGCTATGTCGTGACTTTGTTATGCCGTGTCTTTGTTATGCCGTGACTTTGGTATGTCATGACTTTGCTATGTCGTGACTTTGCTATGTCGTGTCTTTGCTATGTCGTATCTTTGCTATGCCGTGTCTTTGCTATGTCGTGTCTTTGCCATGTCGTGTCTTTGCTATGTCGTGACTTTGCTATGTCGTGACTTTGTTATGCTGTGTCTTTGCTATGTCGTGACTTTGTTATGCCATGTCTTTGCTATGTCGTGACTTTGTTATGTCCTGACTTTGCTATGTCGTGACTTTGTTATGCCGTGTCTTTGTTATGTCGTGACTTTGTTATGTCGTGACTTTGCTATGCCGTGACTTTGTTATGCCATGACTTTGTTATGCCGTGTCTTTGCTATGTCGTGTCTTTGCTATGTCGTGACTTTGCTATGTTGTGTCTTTGCTATGTCGTGACTTTGTTATGTCGTGTCTTTGCTATGTCGTGTCCCTGCTATGTCGTGTCTTTGCTATGTCGTGTCTTTGCTATGTCGTGTCTTTGCCATGTCGTGTCTTTGCTATGTCGTGTCTTTGCTATGTCGTGACTTTGTTATGCCGTGTCTTTGCTATGTTGTGACTTTGTTATGCCCTGTCTTTGCTATGTCATGAATTTGTTATGTCCTGATTTTGCTATGTCGTGACTTTGCTATGCCGTGACTTTGTTATGCCGTGACATTGTTATGCCATGTCTTTACTATGTCGTGTCTTTGCTATGTCGTGGCTTTGCTATGTCGTGTTTGTGCTATGTCGTGACTTTGCTATGTCATGACTTTGCTATGCCGTGACTTTGTTATGCCGTGACTTTGTTATGCCTTGTCTTTGTTATGTCGTGACTTTGCTATGTCGTGACTTTGCTATGTGGTGTCTTTGCCATGTCGTGTCTTTGCTATGTCGTGACTTTGCTATGTCGTGACTTTGCTATGTCGTGTCTTTGCTATGTCGTGTCTTTGCTATGCTGTGTCTTTGCTATGTGGTGTCTTTGCCATGTCGTTTCTTTGCTATGTCGTGACTTTGCTATGTCGTGACTTTGTTATGCCGTGTCTTTGCTATGTCGTGACTTTGCTATGTCGTGACTTTGTTATGCTGTGTCTTTGTTATGCCTTGATTGGTATGTCGTGACTTTGCTATGTCATGACTTTGCTATGTCGTGTCTTTGCTATGTCCTGACTTTGTTATGCCTTGTCTTTGCTATGTCGTGACTTTGCTATGTCGTGACTTTGTTATGCAGTGTCTTTGCTATGTCCTGACTTTGTTATGCCTTGTCTTTGCTATGTCGTGACTTTGTTATGTCGTGACTTTGCTATGTCGTGACTTTGTTATGCCGTGTCTTTGTTATGCCATGATTTTGCTATGTCATGCCTTTGCTATGTCGTGTCTTTGCTATGTCGTGACTTTGTTATGTCGTGTCTTTGCTAGGTCGTCACTTTGTTATGCTGTGTCTTTGCTATGTCGTGACTTTGTTATGCCGTGACTTTGCTATGTCGTGTCTTTGCTATGTCGTGACTTTGTTATGCCGTGGCTTTGTTATGCCGTGATTTTGCCATGTCGTGACTTTGCTATGCCTTGACTTTGCCATGTTGTGACTTTGCTCTGTCGTGTCTTTGCCATGTCGTGACTTTGCTATGTCGTGTCTTTGCCATGTCGTGTCTTTGCTATGTCGTGACTTTGCTATGCCGTGTATTTGTTATGTCGTGACTTTGCTATGCCATGACTTTGCTATGCCGTGACTTTGCTATGTCGTGTCTTTGCTATGTCGTGTCTTTGCTATGTCGTGACTTTGCTATGTCGTGACTTTGCTATGCCGTGACTTTGTTATGTCGTGTCTTTGTTATGTCGTGACTTTGTTATGTCGTGACTTTGCTATGTCGTGTCTTTGCTATGTCGTGTCTTTGCCATGTCGTGTCTTTGCCATGTCGTGTCTTTGCTCTGTCGTGACTTTGTTATGCCGTGTCTTTGCTATGTTGTGACTTTGTTATGCCGTGTCTTTGCTATGCTGTGACTTTGCTATGCCGTGTCTTTGTTATGCCGTGACTTTGTTATGCGTGACTTTGCTATGCCGTGTCTTTGTTATGTCGTGTCTTTGCTATGCCGTGACTTTGCTATGCCGTGACTTTGCTATGCCGTGACATTGTTATGCCGTGACTTTGTTATGCCGTGACTTTGCTATGCTGTGTCTTTGTTATGTCGTGTCCTTGCTATGCTGTGACTTTGCTATGCTGTGTCTTTGCTATGTCGTGTATTTGCCATGTCGTGTCTTTGCTATGTCATGAATTTGCTATGTCGTGACTTTGCTATGCTGTGTCTTTGCTATGCCGTGACTTTGCTATGTCGTGACTTTGTTATGCCGTGTCTTTGCTATGTCGTGACTTTGTTATGCCATGTCTTTGCTATGTCGTGACTTTGTTATGTCCTGACTTTGCTATGTCGTGTCTTTGCTATGCCGTGTCTTTGCTATGTCGTGTCTTTGCCATGTCGTGTCTTTGCTATGTCGTGACTTTGCTATGTCGTGACTTTGTTATGCAGTGTCTTTGCTATGTCCTGACTTTGTTATGCCTTGTCTTTGCTATGTCGTGACTTTGATATGTCGTGACTTTGCTATGTCGTGACTTTGTTATGCCATGACTTTGCTATGCCGTGTCTCTGTTATGCCATGACTTTGCTATGTCGTGCCTTTGCTATGTCGTGTCTTTGCTATGTCGTGACTTTGTTATGTCGTGTCTTTGCTAGGTCGTCACTTTGTTATGCTGTGTCTTTGCTATGTCGTGACTTTGCTATGCCGTGACTTTGCTATGTCGTGTCTTTGCTATGTCGTGACTTTGTTATGCCATGGCTTTGTTATACCGTGACTTTGCCATGTCGTGACTTTGCTATGCCTTGACTTTGCCATGTCGTGACTTTGCTATGTCGTGTCTTTGCCATGTCGTGACTTTGCTATGTCGTGTCTTTGCCATGTCGTGTCTTTGCTATGTCGTGACTTTGCTATGTCGTGACTTTGCTATGTCGTGTCTTTGCTATGTCGTGTCTTTGCTATGCCGTGACTTTGCTATGTCGTGTCTTTGCCATGTCGTGTCTTTGCTATGTCGTGACTTTGCTATGTCGTGACTTTGTTATGCTGTGTCTTTGCTATGCCGTGACTTTGCTATGCCGTGTCTTTGTTATGTCGTGACTTTGTTATGTCGTGACTTTGCTATGTCGTGACTTTGCTATGTCGTGTCTTTGTTATGTCGTGACTTTGTTATGTCGTGTCTTTGCTATGTCGTGTCTTTGCCATGTCGTGTCTTTGCTATGTCGTGTCTTTGCTATGTCGTGACTTTGCTATGTTGTGTCTTTGCTATGTCGTGACTTTGTTATGTCGTGTCTTTGCTATGTCGTGTCTCTGCTATGTCGTGTCTTTGCTATGTCGTGTCTTTGCTATGTCGTGTCTTTGCCATGTCGTGTCTTTGCTATGTCGTGTCTTTGCTATGTCGTGACTTTGTTATGCCGTGTCTTTGCTATGTTGTGACTTTGTTATGCCGTGTCTTTGCTATGTCATGAATTTGTTATGTCCTGATTTTGCTATGTCGTGACTTTGCTATGCCGTGACTTTGTTATGCCGTGACATTGTTATGCCATGTCTTTACTATGTCGTGTCTTTGCTATGTCGTGGCTTTGCTATGTCGTGTTTGTGCTATGTCGTGACTTTGCTATGTCATGACTTTGCTATGCCGTGACTTTGTTATGCCGTGACTTTGTTATGCCTTGTCTTTGTTATGTCGTGACTTTGCTATGTCGTGACTTTGCTATGTGGTGTCTTTGCCATGTCGTGTCTTTGCTATGTCGTGACTTTGCTATGTCGTGACTTTGCTATGTCGTGTCTTTGCTATGTCGTGTCTTTGCTATGCTGTGTCTTTGCTATGTGGTGTCTTTGCCATGTCGTGTCTTTGCTATGTCGTGACTTTGCTATGTCGTGACTTTGTTATGCCGTGTCTTTGCTATGTCGTGACTTTGCTATGTCGTGACTTTGTTATGCCGTGTCTTTGTTATGCCGTGATTGGTATGTCGTGACTTTGCTATGTCATGACTTTGCTATGTCATGTCTTTGCTATGTCCTGCCTTTGTTATGCCTTGTCTTTGCTATGTCGTGACTTTGCTATGTCGTGACTTTGTTATGCAGTGTCTTTGCTATGTCCTGACTTTGTTATGCCTTGTCTTTGCTATGTCGTGACTTTGTTATGTCGTGACTTTGCTATGTCGTGACTTTGTTATGCCGTGTCTTTGTTATGCCATGATTTTGCTATGTCATGCCTTTGCTATGTCGTGTCTTTGCTATGTCGTGACTTTGTTATGTCGTGTCTTTGCTAGGTCGTCACTTTGTTATGCTGTGTCTTTGCTATGTCGTGACTTTGTTATGCCGTGGCTTTGTTATGCCGTGATTTTGCCATGTCGTGACTTTGCTATGCCTTGACTTTGCCATGTTGTGACTTTGCTATGTCGTGTCTTTGCCATGTCGTGACTTTGCTATGTCGTGTCTTTGCCATGTCGTGTCTTTGCTATGTCGTGACTTTGCTATGCCGTGTATTTGTTATGTCGTGTCTTTGCTATGCCATGACTTTGCTATGCCGTGACTTTGCTATGTCGTGTCTTTGCCATGTCGTGTCTTTGCTATGTCGTGACTTTGCTATGCCGTGACTTTGCTATGCCGTGTCTTTGTTATGTCGTGACTTTGTTATGTCGTGACTTTGCTATGTCGTGACTTTGCTATGTCGTGTCTTTGCCATGTCGTGTCTTTGCCATGTCGTGTCTTTGCTCTGTCGTGACTTTGCCATGCCGTGACTTTGTTATGCCGTGTCTTTGCTATGCTGTGACTTTGCTATGCCGTGTCTTTGTTATGCCGTGACTTTGTTATGCGTGACTTTGCTATGCCGTGTCTTTGTTATGTCGTGTCTTTGCTATGCCGTGACTTTGCTATGCCGTGACTTTGCTATGCCGTGACATTGTTATGTCGTGACTTTGTTATGCCGTGACTTTGCTATGCTGTGTCTTTGTCATGTCGTGTCCTTGCTATGCTGTGACTTTGCTATGCCGTGACTTTGCTATGTCGTGTATTTGCCATGTCGTGTCTTTGCTATGTCGTGAATTTGCTATGTCGTGACTTTGCTATGCTGTGTCTTTGCTATGCCATGACTTTGTTATGTCGTGACTTTGTTATGCCGTGTCTTTGCTATGTCGTGACTTTGTTATGCCATGTCTTTGCTATGTCATGACTTTGTTATGTCCTGACTTTGCTATGTCGTGACTTTGTTATGCCGTGTCTTTGTTATGTCGTGACTTTGTTATGTCGTGACTTTGCTATGCCGTGACTTTGTTATGCCGTGACTTTGTTATGCCGTGTCTTTGCTATGTCGTGTCTTTGCTATGTCGTGACTTTGCTATGTTGTGTCTTTGCTATGTCGTGACTTTGTTATGTCGTGTCTTTGCTATGTCGTGTCTCTGCTATGTCGTGTCTTTGCTATGCCGTGTCTTTGCTATGTCGTGTCTTTGCCATGTCGTGTCTTTGCTATGTCGTGTCTTTGCTATGTCGTGACTTTGTTATGCCGTGTCTTTGCTATGTTGTGACTTTGTTATGCCGTGTCTTTGCTATGTCATGAATTTGTTATGTCCTGATTTTGCTATGTCGTGACTTTGTTATGCCGTGTCTTTCTTATGTCGTGACTTTGTTATGTCGCGACTTTGCTATGCCGTGACTTTGTTATGCCGTGACATTGTTATGCCATGTCTTTACTATGTCGTGTCTTTGCTATGTCGTGGCTTTGCTATGTCGTGTTTGTGCTATGTCGTGACTTTGCTATGTCATGACTTTGCTATGCCGTGACTTTGTTATGCCGTGACTTTGTTATGCCTTGTCTTTGTTATGTCGTGACTTTGCTATGTCGTGACTTTGCTATGTCGTGTCTTTGCCATGTCGTGTCTTTGCTATGTCGTGACTTTGCTATGTCGTGACTTTGCTATGTCGTGTCTTTGCTATGTCGTGTCTTTGCTATGCTGTGTCTTTGCTATGTGGTGTCTTTGCCATGTCGTGTCTTTGCTATGTCGTGACTTTGCTATGTCGTGACTTTGTTATGCCGTGTCTTTGCTATGTCGTGACTTTGCTATGTCGTGACTTTGTTATGCCGTGTCTTTGTTATGCAGTGATTGGTATGTCGTGACTTTGCTATGTCATGACTTTGCTATGTCATGTCTTTGCTATGTCGTGTCTTTGCTATGCCGTGTCTTTGCTATGTCGTGTCTTTGCCATGTCGTGTCTTTGCTATGTCGTGACATTGCTATGTCGTGACTTTGTTATGCAGTGTCTTTGCTATGTCCTGACTTTGTTATGCCTTGTCTTTGCTATGTCGTGACTTTGTTATGTCGTGACTTTGCTATGTCGTGACTTTGTTATGCCGTGTCTTTGTTATGCCATGACTTTGCTATGTCGTGCCTTTGCTATGTCGTGTCTTTGCTATGTCGTGACTTTGTTATGTCGTGTCTTTGCTAGGTCGTCACTTTGTTATGCTGTGTCTTTGCTATGTCATGACTTTGTTATGCCGTGACTTTGCTATGTCGTGTCTTTGCTATGTCGTGACTTTGTTATGCCGTGGCTTTGTTATGCCGTGACTTTGCCATGTCGTGACTTTGCTATGCCTTGACTTTGCCATGTTGTGACTTTGCTATGTCGTGTCTTTGCCATGTCGTGACTTTGCTATGTCGTGTCTTTGCCATGTCGTGTCTTTGCTATGTCGTGACTTTGATATGCCGTGTATTTGTTATGTCGTGTCTTTGCTATGCCATGACTTTGCTATGCCATGACTTTGCTATGTCGTGTCTTTGCCATGTCGTGTCTTTGCTATGTCGTGACTTTGCTATGTCGTGACTTTGCTATGCCGTGACTTTGCTATGCCGTGTCTTTGTTATGTCATGACTTTGTTATGTCGTGACTTTGCTATGTCGTGACTTTGCTATGTCGTGTATTTGCCATGTCGTGTCTTTGCCATGTCGTGTCTTTGCTATGTCGTGACTTTGCTATGCCGTGACTTTGTTATGCCGTGTCTTTGCTATGCTGTGACTTTGCTATGCCGTGTCTTTGTTATGCCGTGACTTTGTTATGCGTGACTTTGCTATGCCGTGTCTTTGTTATGTCGTGTCTTTGCTATGCCATGACTTTGCTATGTCGTGACATTGTTATGTCATGACTTTGTTATGCCGTGACTTTGCTATGCTGTGTCTTTGTTATGTCGTGTCCTTGCTATGCTGTGACTTTGCTATGCCGTGACTTTGCTATGTCGTGTATTTGCCATGTCGTGTCTTTGCTATGTCGTGAATTTGCTATGTCGTGACTTTGCTATGCTGTGTCTTTGCTATGCCGTGACTTTGTTATGCCATGACTTTGCTATGCCGTATCTTTGTTATGCCGTGACTTTGTTATGCCGTGACTTTGCTATGCCATGTCTTTGTTATGTCGTGTCTTTGCTATGCCGTGACTTTGCTATGCCGTGACTTTGCTATGCCGTGACTTTGTTATGTCGTGACTTTGTTATGCCGTGACTTTGCTATGCCGTCTCTTTGTTATGTCGTGTCTTTGCTATGCCATGACTTTGCTATGCCGTGACTTTGCTATGTCGTGTCTTTGCCATGTCGTGTCTTTGCTATGTCGTGACTTTGCTATGCCATGACTTTGTTATGCCGTGTCTTTGCTATGCCGTGATTTTGCTATGCTGTGTCTTTGTTATGCCATGACTTTGTTATGCCGTGACTTTGCTATATCGTGACTTTGTTATGCCGTGTCTTTGTTATGCCATGACTTTGCTATGTCGTGCCTTTGCTATGTCGTGTCTTTGCTATGTCGTGACTTTGTTATGTCGTGTCTTTGCTAGGTCGTCACTTTGTTATGCTGTGTCTTTGCTATGTCGTGACTTTGCTATGCCGTGACTTTGCTATGTCGTGTCTTTGCTATGTCGTGACTTTGTTATGCCGTGGCTTTGTTATGCCGTGACTTTGCTATGTCGTGACTTTGCTATGTCGTGACTTTGCTATGCCGTGACTTTGCTATGCCGTGTCTTTGTTATGTCGTGACTTTGTTATGTCGTGACTTTGCTATGTCGTGACTTTGCTATGTCGTGTCTTTGCCATGTCGTGTCTTTGCTATGTCGTGACTTTGCTATGCCGTGACTTTGTTATGCCGTGTCTTTGCTATGCCGTGACTTTGCTATGCTGTGTCTTTGTTATGCCGTGACTTTGTTATGCCGTGACTTTGCTATGCCATGTCTTTGTTATGTCGTGTCTTTGCTATGCCGTGACTTTGCTATGCCGTGACTTTGCTATGCCATGACATTGTTATGTTGTGACTTTGTTATGCCGTGACTTTGCTATGCTGTGTCTTTGTTATGTCGTGTCTTTGCTATGCTGTGACTTTGCTATGCCGTGACTTTGCTATGCTGTGTCTTTGCTATGCCGTGACTTTGTTATGCCGTGTCTTTGCTATGCCATGACTTTGCTATGCCGTATCTTTGTTATGCCGTGACTTTGTTATGCCGTGACTTTGCTATGCCATGTCTTTGTTATCTCGTGTCTTTGCTATGCCGTGACTTTGCTATGCAGTGACTTTGCTATGCCGTGACTTTGTTATGTCGTGACTTTGTTATGCCGTGACTTTGCTATGCCGTCTCTTTGTTATGTCGTGTCTTTGCTATGCCGTGACTTTGCTATGCCGTGACTTTGCTATGTCATGTCTTTGCCATGTTGTGTCTTTGCTATGTCGTGACTTTGCTATGCCATGACTTTGTTATGCCGTGTCTTTGCTATGCCGTGACTTTGCTATGCCGTGTCTTTGTTATGCCATGACTTTGTTATGCCGTGACTTTGCTATGCCGTGTCTTTGTTATGTCGTGTCTTTGCTATGCCGTGACTATGCTATGCCATGACTTTGCTATGCTGTGACTTTGTTATGTCGTGACTTTGTTATGCCGTGACTTTGCTATGCTGTGTCTTTGTTATGTCGTGTCTTTGCCATGTCGTGTCTTTGCTATGTCATGACTTTGCTATGTCGTGACTTTGTTATGCCGTGTTTTTGTTATGCCGTGACTTTGTTATGCGTGTCTTTGTTATGTCGTGACTTTGATATGTCGTGTCTTTGCTATGTCATGACTTTACTATGTCGTGTCTTTGCTATGTCGTGGCTTTGCTATGTCATGACTTTACTATGTCGTGTCTTTGCTATGTCGTGGCTTTGCTATGTCGTGTCTTTGCCATGTCGTGTCTTTGCCATGTCATGACTTTGCTATGTCGTGACTTTGTTATGCCGTGTTTTTGTTATGCCGTGACTTTGTTATGCGTGTCTTTGTTATGTCGTGACTTTGATATGTCGTGTCTTTGCTATGCCGTGACTTTGTTATGCCGTACCTTTGCTATGCCGTGACTTTGTTATGCGGTGACTTTGCTATGTCGTGACTGCTATGTCGTGTATTTGCTATGTCATGTCTTTGCTATGCCGTGACTTTGCTATGCCGTGACTTTGCTATGCCGTGACTTTGTTATGCCATGACTTTGTTATGCCGTGTCCTTGTTATGTCATGTCTTTGTTATGTCGTGTCTTTGCTGTGCCGTCCAATGAACAAATGGAAATTTAAACGGAGCGAAATGATCCAACAATCCTTAACGGGGTTATCAATCTGAGAACAATGTTTCCCTATTTTACTGGCAATGTAGCGTAACCATTTACCATTTAACAGGTGTTCGTTCTATCAAATAAATAAGGTGGAGATGTTATTGTCATACACGATATATTGCTGTGGGAATAAAATAGGCAACGGTAGCAGATCTCAATCAAATTAGTTTCAAAATATTTAACAACTTACCTGCATGACGGTTGTCTTGAATTTGAAATTGTGTGTCGTCAGGGTTAAAAATGTTCACATAGAATCACCGCGGAATGGCCATGATCTTATACGGCTGTGGTCGAAGTAGAAATGCTGGTGGGAATTCTTCAGGCTTAAAGCGAGGACATGGCTGCTCCGCTACAAGGTTAAATCTCTGCAAGATGGCCGCCATGTACAGGAATACTCGCGCCGATGCAAAGGTATCTCCGGGACAGGACCGACGGCCAACACTGAATGGAATCACATTCCGCCTTCGTTCATCTTCTAAGGGAAGTAGATTGCCGGCCGCATCCAGAAAGCGTTCTGGTAGAAATTCATCAGGTTTCGGAAAGATTTCCTCATTGTGATGTACATTCCAGACGTTAATTAAAATCATTGTCCCCTTAGGCAGTGAATATTCCCAGATTGCGGTATCCTCTGTGACCATGCGGCCGAAAGGCAGAGGACCAACCGGTGCTGTTCGGAACATTTCTGATATTGCTGCATTAAGATATGGCATGTTCTTACGATCTTTCAAACTTGGCAGCCTGTTATCGTCTACAACGGTATCAATCTCATGTTGAATTCGTTTTGCCACATGTGGAAAGGTAACCAATGCAAGGATGTTTGTAAGTAAAGTAGCTCGTGTACTTTGTGCTGCAGCAAAGAAAATGTCAATAACCAAGCCTTCAATCGTAGTATCCTTTATCCATTGTCGATCACCATCTTTTTCCAGATTCATCATGGCACTTATATACTCATCTACCATTCCACGGCAGATCTCAGGGCTGTAACTGTCTCTCTGTTCCTCTACAAAACACCTCAGAAAATCATGTTTAACTCTCATTATCTCTCGATACAACAGACCTTGTTTGCAGAAATTAAAATGTCTCAAAAAAGGAAATGTGGACAGAGTGAAATCCATATCCCGATCAAACAGCCTATTCAGCAAATTAGACAGTTCACTGGCTATCTTGAACATTGGCTCGTCTTTTTCAAGACATTTGCCCAACAACAATAAGCAGAGTATGTTAAGAAGTGACGGGTATATGACGTCATCAGGATCAAATGTATGTCCATTTGTCATGGTCATCTCATGCAAAACATATTCACGTAGCTCGTCCTGGATTAAGTCCTCCTTAGATTGCACACCGTCGCCATACATACGCAGAATATTAATGAAAAGCTTTCGCAATCGTTTCTGTTGTGCACAGCTTGATAGAAAAATCATGGACTGGTAATCATTGTGGATGTATTGTCCAAAGAAAGTCATAGTTCGGCCCGCACACGTGACTGATGCTACGGGGTCCTTTAAATAAACGTGATTTATGGCTTCGAAGGTGTTCAGAACGACATATGTTTTGCCGAAGAGCTTAATGCTGAATACATCTCCATATATTTTCGCCAACTCTGTCAGAGGCAGGTGTAGTCTATTTACGTCCAAAGATAAAACGTTGCCAAAAATTGGCCAGCCAGGAGGTCCTGCCGGCAAGTGATATTTTTTCGCAGAATAGTTCAGCTTCCAGATATACCAGAGCACGCTCAATCCGACAACAGACGCTACTAAAGTCATTGTAACGTCAAAATCGGCCATTCTAAATTGACACTTGTAATATCGATATCAACGTTTCTTCCAAATTCCGATACCATGAAATAGGTTGTGTTTTACTGCTTGTTGTTTTCAGCTGATTACGGTAGTACTGAATGCGTTTGTATCTAAGGCCGCTATCTCTTCAATACTGGCGAATCTAGACAGGGGCGCCTATGCAGCTGTAATGTTTCGATAAAGATATGACCTTTATCACTTCTCCATTAAGATCGTCTGCGCCAGTTTCACGTATATAGTTTAACCCTTTCATGACCAAATTTGGGCAAGAAAATCTAAATATTTGCGCTACCAAGCCAGTCATTACGTAAATTTTCAAAGATATTGTCCTGCAAATCGGCATTAACCAAAGACCACTGCAGAGGCCGGCGTTTATGATTATCCTAAGATCACCATGCATCTATCTAAAAAGGGTCCATCATTTTATGGTTAAGAGGCTCGATTTCCGCGTATAATTCTCACATAAATTCCCAGCAAATCGGGTCAAGAGAGACACTGTCGGACCTAAAGACAAACGAAATACTTCGGTATAGAATCTTACCAGGCGTTGATTATTTATTTTAACGTGAGAATTTGGAGATTGAGGCAGCTAGCTGTTAAAGGAGAAGACTATTTTTGAAAATTTACCACTGGAATGACTTGCTCGGTTATCAAGCCAGTCATTCCAGTGGTAAATTTTCAAAAAGTCTTCTCTTGGTCTGCAAATGGATATTTCTCAAGAGCACTACAGAAGTCGTTTTTGGCTGATATGTGTGTTAAGGGATAACTAATCCCATCTCTTGATAGCTGTTCAGGTGATCTAACACGCCGACCATAAACTATCCAGGTAATTTTGTATCACGCTGCTAAGGAAAGATATGCAGGATTTAGTAGTTAAATGTTGGTACATTTCTACACCCTATGATGGCTGTCATGATTTACTTTTCAACCAATCAGAAAACCCCTAGTGTGTCTGCCTCGGTATATACGCTCAGTCATAGAGGCTCCAGCTATAGTTTGGCAATGTGGTATAAAAGCAATCCTACAGGTAAGCTATTGACTATTTTGAAACCAATTTGATTGGAAGTTGTTGCTGCCATAGGTAGCAACAACTTCCAGTTAAATTAGTTTTAAAAGATTCAATGGGATGAGCATTACATAATAAAGAATGTGATGCATTGGAGCTTACATGACATCACACACAATAGCTTGAGAATACAAAATGGTGTCGATCACTGTTCACATTTACTCGATATTACAAAACAGATAATTGCGATACAGATCAGGGAATCTGACAGGATATGAATGATATGGAATCTATAAATGATATTCTATCGGTGCAATACAACATTTGAGATGAGATTAGCATCGCTTTAAGATTGGCAACAGACTATACACTCACTCACGCGCTGCAGTATAACAATCTTTTCTAAGAAACGAGAATAACTTTTACGAGAATAACTTTTTACAAGCAGTCTCTATAGCCTTTAAACCTTTAATGACTAAATCTGATCAAGAAAATCTAAATATTTGTTTATTGAATGTCCATTTTCAGGCCAAGAGAAGACAGTTTAAAAAAAAAAATTGTAATTGTCTTCTCTTGACCTGAAAATGGACAATCCTTAAGACCACCCCATAGGCCTGTTTTGGCCGGATTCGTCAAGCAAGGGTTAAATGTGATATAGCTGGTACAGATTCATGCGCCACGTGACTCTATTGCTCCTCATCTCAGCATTTATATAGTACACTAGAAGAGTTTCCCGGCAGATAATGGCGGATAACAGGGGGAAGGACGGCGGATAACGGGATAACACGGGTTCACTATTGAGGAGGCTCACCCAGTTAGCGTACAGCATGTTATTTAATAGGGGGAGATATAAATGCATATCCTACGAAAGACCAGAAGGCTCATTCGAAATTCAAAATTCAAAATTCAAAACTCGACTTTGAAATTCAAGTCAACTTTGAAATTCAAAACTCGACTTCGAAATTCAAATCTTAATACAGTAAGTCATGTTTAACGTGTGTACATCCTGGACCGGTCATTGTCGATGAAAGGCATACGTCATACTTAGTGAATTCAGGTAAATAGATCGCACATGAGTAAAGCTACTCCTAATGCTGATGTTTATATGGCCCGCAATGCATATCAGGGGAATGGACATATTTGTCATAGTGGCCTGGGAGGATATACTACACACGCGTAGTATACTACCTATCACCTATCAGACATAGAGAATATTAGCTCCGTTACGATATTACTGCTTTTCAATATTAGTAGATTTAGTTTTCACTCGTATTTGACAATATAATGGCAAAATCAGCGATAATTGCATAGTAAACAATGTATAGGCAATGCTACAACGGAACGCTATAGATGCCATTTATACTATATATATTTTCAGAAGTATTTATCTGTAAAAGCACTAATTTCTGTGACAGCAAACGTGAGATATCGTCCTAGCAGCGATACCATCCTAGATTAACTATGGTTGATCTGGGTCTTAGCGCATGCTGGTAAATGGAGCGGGTGGGTGGGGGGGGGGGGCGGGAGGACTAAGAACGGGGGGGGGGGCTTTTATCACAGCCTATGTCATTAATTGTGCTTGAAAGACTCGATATAAGTCAGATAAGTTTGTATGCTTAATCTCACCAATTCAACCAATAGCTGTTATATTATCCTAGCCTCCTGGGTTCTCGTATTATACACCTGTGCAAAAGTTAAGCACCACCCTATTTTTACGCACATGCGAGGGTATATTCATGTGCTATGAAGAAAGCAATAGCATAAACATTTATGTACCCATCCATCTTAGTGCAAGAGGTAATAATGCAACTAGAGGAATGCTGATTATGATGGTGGGGAAACACTGTATGTTTTTATTTGAACTTGAAAACGAGGCCTGAATATGGTTACGTTGACACAACTGACAACTATTGCCCTACAGTTGACACACGTTGCTAGATTGTCATTAATGGTGTCTGAAAACGAAGTTTAACATCTGTGCACGAGTTTGAGACTGTCATTATTAATACCGGGTATATCCACCTTGTGCCTGGATGACGGCCTGGACACGACGTCTCATGCTGGTCACCAACCGACTGATACGCCATTGTGGTATTCGTTGCCATTCAAGATGGAGTGCGTCTGTTAATTCCTGCAGGTTCTGCACAGGAGGATCCCTCCTTCTCACCATGTTTCCCAGAATGTCCCAGATATGCTCAATAGGGTTCATGTCAGGGCTCTTTGCTGGCCATGGTAGGGTTTCGATGGCATTCTGGCGGATGTATTCATGCACAGCTCTAGCACGATGTGGTCGGGCGTTGTCATCCATGAATATAGGGTGGGTTCCAGGTGCATGATTTACAAAATGAGGGACCACAACTCTATCCAGTATGGAATCTTGATATCTTTGTCCATTTAGTGTTCCAGGTACAGTCAACAGATCCAGCTTACAATCAAATGAGATGCACCCCCATATCATAACGGAACCTCCACCAAATGGAACTTCTTCCATGATGTTACGTTGGTCGTACGCCGTGCGTCTGGACCTCCATACACGAGTTCGACCATCTGTGGCATGAAGCAGGAACCGACTTTCATCGGACCAGTGTACCCGTCTCCAGGATCTCATGTTCCAGTGTCTTCTTTCGTTGCACCACCTCAGACGCCCCTCTTTGTGGTGTGCAGTGAAGAGAGGGCGTCTGACAGGTCTCCTAGCTTTCATGCCAGCAGCATACAGTCTCCTTTTGACGGTAGACATTGACACTCTATTGCGCGTTTCCCATTGCTGGCTGAGCACTCTGCTGTTGGTGAATGGAGATCTCCTAACAAGGCGTACTAGGGCTCGATCATCACGGGCAGTAGTCTTCTTCGGTCTTCCAGATCTAGGCCTGTCCTTCACCTCGTTAGTTTGCCCATGTTTTGCAATCAAACGACTGATTACAGTATGGTTAATGTTCAGCTGTCTGCCAATCTCTCTGCATGACATACCAGTGGTATGCATGCCTATGATTTGCCATTTCACACGATCACTTAACCTTCGTCTTGCCATAGCGGTTCACAATCAAGAGCTAATTCTCTCTGTACAAATAAACCACGGTCATGAACACAAAATTCCTAATCTTGTCGCCTAAATCTGTATGTAATGTTCTACACCTCAAACTGGACTTTTACATAACTGAACATGTGTGCTGTTTCCAGCCACGCACGGGCATCAAGCGGCGTGAAGTCATGCATGCATGTGCATTTCGTACTTGGAATTATGTCAGCTAACGCGGGGACAAAAAGTATGGCAGCCTAGTTGTACCATCATGTTTCTACGTTCTATTGTTTTTGCTGGTGCTTAACTTTTGCACAGGTGTATATATAGCTCATGAAGGTCTTGCGATTTTACCACGCGCGTGTGCCTGCGTGTTTCACCACAGTGTTGTGTCAGTTGTAGATTCTCTCATGAACCAATATATTTGACGGTATGACAATCGAGAGACAAAAAGGGAAAGGGGCAGGGTGAGGGATGGTGTAGGGAGCGGGAAGGGGGTGGGGAGAGGAAGCGAGAGAAAGAGAGCACTTCAATGTTCCCAGAAAGATTAACAAACTCTAACCTTTTAATGAGTACTGCTTAGTGCACACAAAACAAGTACTATGTTAACCACTTGTGCTGTGTAGACTAGGGCTGGAGAATCTCTTGTCCATCTCGCCGATTATTCTCTTGTCTATATACTGTTTAAACTACCAATATGATCTACACAATGGGGACTCTCTTGCATGCCCCCGTTCTGTGTGCGGACTCTCTGCCGTATCCCTGCTCAGTGTGAAGACTCTGGCCCACGTCCCGCTACATGTGCGGACTCTCCCTCACATTCCTTCTCCATATACGGGCTCTCCCTCAGAGAGAGAGAGAGAGAGAGAGAGAGAGAAGAGAGAGAGAGAGAGAGAGAGAGAGAGAAAGAGGGAGAGGGAGAGGGAGAGGGAGAGGGGGTGGGGGAGGGGGAGGGGGTGGGGAGAGGAAGCGAGGGGGAGGGGGAGGGGGAGGGGGCGGGGGAGGGGGGAGGGATGGAGGGAGAGGGAAGGAGGGAGAGAGAGAGAGAGAGAGAGAGAGAGAGAGAGTAGAGAGAGAGAGTCTTGCAATGTTGTTGAAGACAAATGCTATTTCCATTTTCAATGCCCCTCCCCATCATGGAAACAATGTGTCAAAGGATCATTGTCGAGAAACAAAGCCATACAAGATCGACGAACTGAACAACCGTTACATTAAATAAAGATCTCCACCATTGGATGCATGCATACGTTAACTGTCCCTTTCTTCACTCCATTATGCTTGTGGTCAATTAACGGGAAGGACTAGCCAACCCGGAACCGGTAACCCACCCCCTGGGACATGCTATGCCACCCTACGGATGGCTATAACCCAAGCGCGCACGATGGCAAGAATGTCTAAGACACAATTTGCCCCCTCTGTGCATGCGCTGAGTCACTGGGAATACCCCGTAATGGATAGCTTTACTTTCATAGAATGGGATACGGCCATACTGTGCGAGACCGATGACTGGATGGACATATTTAGTTCTTCATATACATGATCTTTTCATGGTTTCTTCCTCTTAATGGCCATGATCACAAAAGTTTCTGGAAATGTTCGGTACTGCTGGAACTCAGCTCCCTTGTGATGATAATAACAGGCCAAGATGAAGAGAAAGTCGCATATAAAACTTTGGATTCCTGAACACACTTGAAGAGATATAACACAACCTCGCCATTAAACCTGCTGGTGCTGCTAAGACAAGCGCATCCGAAAGGACGACTGCCGATTGGCTGGAGAATCTCTAAGAACACCAGCCATTGACGAGAAGATAATGAGATGCAGACCTCGGTGGATGGTATACGTCCCACTTCCCGTCTCAGTAATGACTGGAAATTTGCACTGCAGAGCCATCGGAGCTTTAACTGCTCGCAGTGGGCCGCCATCTACATAGGCAGCAGGGCAACCATAAATTTTGAAAAGCAGCCTAATTAACTACCTAATATCTCCACCTCCAGCAAACTTCACTGCCACCACACCGCTTTGAAAACCTCCCTGATCTGAGGCCTCCGCATCGTCTTCTGACTCCGGAAAGAAGTAGATTTGTCTACACACCAGCAGCACCATTGGTTCCCTCTCGTTTAAACTTCGCCAAGAAACACATCGGCCACCTTCTGCCTGCCGCGAAGAAACTCGACAAACCCCACCCCACCCACCCCCCCCCCCCCCCACCCCATCCCACCCCCCCCCCCACCCCCACTTGGTACCAGCCTCCGAGTGATGCGAGGAGTCATTGAACTTTCACCCGTTCATGCAAGTATTTTTTGCCTGGCTTATTGTGATCTCTGGCCATCGAGGACCACTGTGTCTTGTCCTCGGCCAAAATCTTTAGTTTCCTAGGGTCCATTCTTTATCTGAGTGTACTGAGACCTGCTTTCTTGATGTCACCTCGTAGCACGCTTGAAGGATTTATACAATGATGTCCTTTCCTGCCTTAATATATGCTGGCTCCCACTCTCCAAGTTGAGCGAAATTCCAAAGCTTTCCTGCTGGTGTGTCTTCTGGCACCCGTAGTACATGGCCAAATATGGGCCATCTTTGCTTGACTACTTTTACTGGCAGCGGCAATCTATTACACATCTTGTATAGTACATCGTTGGAAACTATGCTGTCTGGCCACCGGTGTCCAGTTGTGGCACGGAGGTGTTTGCAGTGGCAGGCAACAAGTTTGTCTATAGCTGCGTTTGGAGCTGCTCAGCTGATGGAGCCATACAGCTTCAACTATGCGCAGGTTGCATACATGTAGTATTTTTGTCAATAAGGACTGAAAATGTTCCCCCATGGTACAGCGTATAGCAATGCCAGCAATACTATAAAGCAGTGAGCCAAGGGTTTTAATATTCCGACATGGTTCGTCCCTACTTTTATCCTTTGTCGATATGTATATGTGGGTATATCAAAAGGTTTCCCTCATTGGAAGAAAACGTGGGACGGCAGGGAGTTGGAATTTGGCGTGGAGCATCGTCACTTGGAGTTTTGGATAGTTGGTCCCACTCCACGACGTGAATAGCAAACTGTAGATTGTGTCCAACTGTATAAACGAATCATAGTGATATTTTATGTACTAAGAGGCGTATGTGTTATCTCACCAGCCAAATGAACGATCCTGATGAATAGGACAAACTAAACGGCACGAAAACAACATGACGATGTACATAGTGGATATTTGCATTGCATCAATGCACGGATGGTATCATGTCGTATTTAGAGAATAGAAAGACCGATTCCAACGATGGCGAGATAGCGCACAGTTCAGGCCAGCACCGGTTTCTAACGCAATTAGACAAAATAGATATAGTGGAGTTCATATTGTAGAACAGCGAATCCTGCCTTTTCTGTAAGGATGTCGGACTGGCGGTGGAGCAACACTTCTGATTATAGTGTCCTATACTTATTCATATACCGTCAAGCCTGTTTATGAGGGAGAGTTGGTTGGGGTGTGTTTGCATAAGATAGTGGTTCTTTAGGTCTGTTGCTAGCAAGACCACACGTCTAACTGCTGCATTGTGGCTACAGCCGACTACTATTAAAAAATACATCAAAATCACTTAAATTTGTTGATAGAAAATGTGAGTTTGCAGACCAAGAGAAGATTGTTTTTGAAAATGTATCACTGGAATGACTGACTTTGTTATCGAGCCAGTCATTAAAGTTGTCAATTTCTTTTAATTGTCTTCAAATGGACATCTTTTATCACCACCTCCGAAGCCGCTTTTGGTCAGCTTGAGGGCCAAATTGTTGACCGTTAAATGATCATCTGTTTTGTGATCATATGACCGTTATGGGGCATGCTGTACTCTAAAAGGGTCTACTGTACGTTAGATAATAGATGAATCCAGTGTTAGCTATGCCCCGCCATCTCTAGCTAAGCTAACCCACACCTCGCTCGTGATGAGATCGGTCGACCCCTGAAGTCCCTGACTATCATTTTCCAGAAAATTGTACAGGTAAGCTAGGCTGTTGAATATTTTGAAACTAATTTGACTGTGTGCTGTTGCTGGCTATGGCAACAACAGCGTCCAGTCAAATTAGTTTCAAAATATTCAACAGCATGTTTATTAAATAGTAAAGACATACAATTCGTACAACAACGCGTAGTCCGTCATCAACTAAACGTTCGTGACGAACTTATCTATGTCATTGATTCTGTCATTGATTATGGCGTCAGCGTACACGTCACGTAGTTGAATTAATGACGCCATATGATTGGTGGATAAGCTGGAGAGGTGCATTGTCTTAGAACAGATTAGTGAGAGCATGGAACAGGATGGCCTCTAGGCAATGAAAAACGTGACAAGGAATGTGAGGTTCGTGAACGAGGACAACTATATACGATAATCGATATAATATCGAAATCTATATTTGTATGAGTTGTGTGTAAACAGATCAATAGGCAATATATCAGAAAACGGAAGAACGTCGCTAATCGGGTCAGAGCAGAACCTAAAATAAAAACGGACAATACCTGGACAAAACGAGCATGTGTATTTGGTGGTTGCAAAAGAAATGTGCTATTACAATTGTGTATCAGTATCCGGTTTATATATAACAAACACTAAACAATCATATCTTGATCTCAAATTTCTTGTGAGCTGTAATTTATATAGACAAGAATAGGTTCATGTTCTTATAATCTGTACTGGGCCATAATGCAGAACAAACGGACAAAGGGCATCTACAGCACAGAGGCCTACTCAGAATCTAATATGTATAAATGAAGGGGAAATGGGTGATGCAATGAACAATGATTCTCGATGATCTCAACACAGTAGTTAACCTTTATACCTACAGATCTCTGAAAAACTACATTCTTTCCCATCCATAGCCTATTTTATTGAATACTTAAAGTTAATATGACTGGAAGCCGTTACTGGCCGAGCCAGCTAGAGCTTCCAGTTATATTAATTTCAAAATATTCAACAGCATTATCATTGGTTGATGGAACAGGTGACATCGATATAAACATGTATTACTACGCCAGATTTGTTTATTTACTGTCATTTGATTACAATTCTTCATAAAATGTGTCTCTGTAGATAAATGCACGCGCTAGTGTTTCTAGTTTCTGATCAAATATTTACCTGACATTGTATATGAAATAGTATTGGGAATAAACGCGTGGGGTGTTACGCAGGGATTAGTGCTTTGGGCACATTCTGTATCAATGGTAGACTTTTCTGTTCGCTGTATGCAGCCGGTGATGGAGTATGCAACTTGATGTTGAAGTTATCAAATGAGGGAAACATCCTCTTGATTGGTACACTACTTACAATAGCCGCAGAACAGCTGAAAGCCAAAACAGAATCCACTCATGTATAGCTGCTATCCGGCACTGCAGAAATGAATGATGACGGTACGCAGTTGAGGAAGATCAGAATCTTGGGTTCCATATTCTGCAGTTCTACCAACAGACATTGGAATTCGCTGTTTAACAGGAAATATCGCCAAGATGCAACAAAATGATGCTAGATGTGTTTGCATAATGCTATACAATTGCAACAGCTGGAAAGCTAAAAAAACCTCTAGAACAAACGTGATGCATGTCACCGCAAACATCTGCCAGCTATTACCAATCATCACTGGTCAAACAGGCTAATATCAAATGCAGCACTCTACAAATTGTGTGACACAGCGCCAAGAGCACCATCTGTGAGGGGAGCACAAAAACGAAGGTCTATGATCGGACATGTTCGTCGAATGCCAGAAAATAGGCCTGTTCAGAAAGCACTAGAATTTGTCATCGTACGCGCCAACAGGTATCACGCACGCAAAGGACACCCGGACATCAACTTCCTAAGTGGTTTATGATCAGAGCGCAAAGAACGTAATCTTGGATCACTAACGATCATCATCATCATCATCAACATCAAAGATCATCATCAGTAGTAGTCGTCGTCGTCGTCGTCGTCGTCGTCGTCGTTGCCGCCGTCACCACCGCCAGCATCATCATCACTATCGTCATCACCACCATCATAGCCTCATTGGAAATGTCCTGGTGACATCTTTAACAATGATGAAGGATATAATCATTTTCATCCCGAAATAACGATTATATACGAATGATTATCTACGATTTAATGAGGGTTATGATTATTATTCCTGGCAGCAACATATTCAAGTAAAATAGTTTCAAATTCGACATATGCAACAACCTGTCTGCACTATAATTTAGAAATTTTATGGCCACAGTGATGAAATGGCTGTACGTAAGACCATAATATTTCTCTTACTAAAGCTTTTTTGTTTCATTGCACTGCCGTTATTTATGCTAGCGGCTATCACCTCAAATGTACTGTTACGGACGGCTACCATCTCTGTGATTTCACGCTACATACAACCACAGATCGAAACACAAATATTTGATTCAAAACAGTTTGCTGAAGTAGCATTATGAAAACATGTTGCCAATATTTATGTGCAGATATTGTCCTTCTTGTGCAGCAATGCTCGGAACAAACACATAAATTCATGTTTATGAGACCAGTAGCTCTACAGATCAGATGTAAATTATTCAGGTGATGTTCGCAATATGTAAAGATCTAGAAAGTCTGACTATTTGCATTGTCTAGCTGCTCTTATCGATATCGTGGTAGGAATAAGGACATTAAAGAACATGACCTAATGTTTATGTATTAAAAGGAAACATCTGCTTACATTGATTCGCCATACGTTATCAATGGTACACTACACCATCAAGTGTACCAGATGCTATGGGGTGAGGTGGATTGAATGGCCTACCAAGAGCCGCATCTTTAAGCTGAGCGCGTTGTGTATTTTTGGAGAGAAGAGGAAACACCACAAGAGAAGGTCGGATTCTACATGAAATAATATGTTTACATGAGATCCCTTTCTATTCCTTAAACCTAACCGTAAATATTGATCACCTTACCTCTATGTTTGTTATATGATTGAAGGCATGGAATTTCATAACAGCTAGTGTTCATAATGCACTGTATGGCTTGAAGGTGTCATTTCTACACCTGACAGGAAGTCACAGCATATTACTTACTTATGGTTGATTTCCAGTTCAGGCTCCTGCTCATCCTCGTCACTGGACTATAGATCTTCATTTACAGGACTTACTTTTTGACGTCCGTACCTCAGTCTTGGGAGCTTCAGTTTCTTGAGCATTTCCGGATAGCTTAAGTTCTTCATTCCTGGAAGTTGTCAGGTTGCCTTCCTTTGCACAACTTCTAGTTGTTCGATGTGTTTGATTGTATATGGGGCCTAGACGGAGCTATCATAATCTAAGTGCATTCTTGCCAGTGATTTAAATAATGGAATGAATGTCTTCTCATCCATGTATTGAAAGGCTCTCCGGATCATTGCCAACATGGATGTAGCCTTTTTTTTACTTTCTCATTGATATGCAACTCGAAGGAGAGCTCTTCGTCAATTATTACACCATTCTCCTCTTTAACTCTTTTCTTAGATTCCCCATGTAGCTGATATTTGTAGTCACTGTATGGACAAATTTTACCAAATATAAATACCTCTGCTTGCATTTGTCAGGGTGGACGCGTAAAACCCATGTATCACTCCATTGTGATAGTGTTTTGAGATCACTTTGCAGCATATCCATCTTTTCTTTACATTTAAATTATGTTGATGATTTTAGTGTCATCTGCAAACAGGTATACCATCGACTTAACTATATCTGGTAGCCAGGGGCGGATTCCCGCATATGCCAACAAGGCCCTGGACCAGGGCATCAATGGACCATTTTTGCTATGCCCCGCCCATCATTAGCTAAGCTCCACTCACACCTCGCCATGTTTGGATTGATCGATCCCCGAATTCCCTAGCTATCAATTTCCTGAAAACTATAGAGGGAAGCTGTTGAATATTTTGTAACTAATTTGACTGGGTGCTGTTGCTGCCTGTGGCAGCAACAGAGCCTAATTAAATTAGTTTCAAAATATTCAACAGAATATTCATTAAATAGTAAAAGCAAACAATTTGTACAACAAGGCATAGACCATTGATCTATATACTAACTGGATTGGCCACACAAGCACAAATTGCGTGACAAAATCGTCCAACAGCTAACCAACAGCGCCTTTGTGATGTCACATGACGTCATTGACCTAATGACGTCATCGTTTACGTCACAATATACCATCTCGCAATATTTTAGGCATTCCCCATAGTTTTGTGTGCTATTTTCCCGTGTGACTAGTGGTGAATGACGTCGTAGTTGTTAAAGGGGCGGTATAGCTGACAGACACTTTCCTGGTGTAAATCTATAGATGCTGATATCGCCAATGTCCCTGCGCCGATTTTTATGACTCGGGTATCTGGAAAGAGCTGCTGATTAGCTGCATCGCTTGGTACTATGGACGTTGGGACGTTGGGATTCCTCAAATAGTTTTTACAAAAATGTAAGAATACTGCTTACAGATAAGGACGATGTGCGGGATAGCTTTTTCCATTATATGTCACAAGGGAGACTCTCGTTAGCAGTGAAAAAGCTATTCAAGATTCAATATCTTGAGCAATCGCCAGAGAACGAGCGTGCATGTTGCCAAAACATTTAATGCTCTATTATTTGTTCCCACGTTCACAAACCATTCTCATCCAGATAGATAGCTTATGTAAAGCTAATTACGTAATATTACATAATAGGTTTCAGGGTCATGGGTTTGCACATCTTAACCCTTTAATTATCAAGCAAGTGAAAATATTAACTCGCCTGTCATCTTGGAGTGTCCATTGGACAACTGCCTGGATAAAAGAGCCAGTCATTCCATTGGTAAGTTTTCAATAAGTAGTCATCTATTAGACTGCAAATGGACAATAATTTGGACAATTTTGATTAATGGTCAAGCCAGATGAAAACTGCATCTGCAGTGGTTACAAGATGTGTCCAATTGCGTTTTAAATGGCGTGTAACAAATTATTATATTATGCCATGGCATAGGCTATCTATAGCTTTGTGATCCAGAACATTTGATCCATGGTCAGATAATTGCTGTTAAACATTCTAGGGCAAAAATCGGACACCAATGATGAATTTCATATCACTTTTCCAGATAAGAAGGTCTTACATAGAAGACATCTGGGCATCAGATCATATTAAGTAGTCAGATTCCAAATACAATCTGGACATTTTTTCCATCAATCACAGCTTTCTTAGCTCAATAAGGTTTTATGAAGTCAATCTCAGAATTTTACTCTGTCAGTGCCTGACACAGCAGAATAAAAACACAAGTGACCACTTACTTAACTGTTTTATCTTTGCACATCAGTTACAAAGTATTCACAGCTTAAAGATGCATCTTCACACAAAAAATGCTTTGAAATAAAATTGTGTACCTCAAAGTAATGATCTTAGCATATGATGATTTCATTCCATATAAATTATTTTTATTAATTTGGTTCTTAAGTTGGAATTAGGGGCTAATTCAATTTCACAACTTAAAAAATTATATTAATTTATACATAATGAAATTATTGAATGCTGAGATTTATTTTGTTTCGTTACATCTAGTCACACAAGTTAAGCCTTTAAAATTATTAAATTTGAATGCTTACTTTAAAGCATTTTAATGTGAATATGCACCTTTAAGGAATATTATCTTGAATATTTTAACATAATTTGAATGGAGACATGTAGCTTCAAAATATTAACCACATTAGGTGGCATACTCATTTCACATCTGGAAACTCCATTTTGCTGAAACATGATTAGAACTGATACATCTGGTGTTTTGTCAGATACTGTTATTCGTATACCAATTCGCCTTTCCAGTTTATCCATCCATCATAATAATGATATCATAATCAACTAAGTGACGTGTAGGATAAAGTCATAAATATGACGTCATGAATGATTCGATATAGTCTGTCTTTAATGCTTATAATCTGGCAAGTCGTACGAATTGTATGTCTTTGCTATTTAATAAACATGCTGTTGAATATTTTGATACAAATTTGACTGGGAGCTTTTGCTGCGATAGGCAGCAACAGCAGCCAGTCAAATTAATTTCAAAATATTCAGCAGCTTACTTACAGTTTTCTGGAAATTGATAGTCAGGGTGTTCAGAGATCAATCGATCAATCGATCCCAACACAAGCGTGGTGTGGGTGGAGCTTAGCTAGAGATGGGTGGGGTATAGTTAAAACTAGAATGGTCCATTGAAATTTGAACTAAATGTGTCAAGACATTTTCTGGTGATACACTGAAAACCATATATTCAAGGGATTTCAGGTTTTTATGGGGGAAATAACTATGGGCAATAGACAGATTTTGCTAAAACTAGACATTGACCCCTGCATAGGTGTAGTGACATTGAGTTGGGGTGGGGGTATTGACATGCACCATCACACAATATGACCTACATTGCATCTAGATAAAGATCAGTTCCAATTTAATAAATATTCTATTGAATATTTTCCACCTTGTTTGACTAGAAGCTGTTACTGCCATAAGCATCAGGATCCAGTATAATTGGTCTTAAAATATTCCACAGCTTTTCTGCATAGCTATCATGAAATTGAGCCACTAGCATTCCAAGGGCTAATTGGTTAACTGTGCCATTGTCTTGAATATATATATATATATATATATATATATATATATATATATATATATATATATATATATATATATTAGAACGTGACTATAAGATGCAATGCGTTTACTATATTATATACCTACAGGCTAAATGGCCTATCAAGGTAGTATATGACAAGTAAGTGAGTGAGTGAGTGAGTGAGTGAGTAAGTAA
Source organism: Chaetoderma sp. LZ-2023a (assembly GCA_034401795.1). Lineage (NCBI taxonomy): Eukaryota > Metazoa > Mollusca > Caudofoveata > Chaetodermatida > Chaetodermatidae > Chaetoderma > Chaetoderma sp. LZ-2023a. Next base: position 23,178,251 of record CM067374.1, read on the forward strand.
GTGTGTGTGTATATATATATATATATATATATATATATATATATATATATATATATATATATATATATATATATATATATATATATATATATACTGGAATTTAAGCATTCAAATGTTTTATATTACACGATGCACGAAATGATAAAATATAAAACCCGCTTAATAGTTTCAAAACTATTTTGCAAGACAGCAATTACTAAAAAGAGTATGTTGTATGTCTAATCAGGTAAAATGTTCATTCACAGAGATCTAAAGCACTCCACTCTAAGCATGCTAAGTATGACCAAGCGATCATCTGCTCAAGTCCTGGCTGTTGAGTTTGTGAATGAGATGCAGCAGGACAAGTGTCTAGTCGAAATGCACCGTGGCATCCATGTCCTTTTATTGATCTGAATATCTGATTCTGAAATATAAACACAGAGGTGCGAGATATTAGTCATGAAATACTTACAACTAGTGTGGTTGAAAGCAAAATTCTCATGGACCGTAAGACAACATTTTTATTATGCTCCACCTGAAGGGGGTGGGGGTGAGAAAGGGATAGACCTAATGCAGACATGTCCTTGCAATCTAAAATCATATGAATAACCCACAAAGCAAATTTGGTTTCAGAATTCCACCAGCTTCGCCATCCTATTCCTCCCCCATAGATATCTATGGCATAGACCGTCTTCAAATATGCGTTCATGACGTACTTATGACATAATTTATGACGTCATCCATTATGATGTCATTCTACACACCGCGTAGATGATTATGCCGTCATATGATGGGTACATACTCTGGACCAGGCCATCAATTCGAGTAGGGGCGGCAAGTGGAGAATCTTTCTTATGAATAGATTAAAAAGCCATTCATAGTATGCCTAATCGCACCCGATATCATTGCTGAATTAATACTATTCTTATTACCATTGTGCAATAAGGCACTAGGGTTAAAGCTTAAACAAGCCTTGTTACGCATTAGCTACCAATTCAAGTATCATCTTAGGCAACATTGGTACATGAAACACATAAATCGCTCACTTCATCTGAAGGGGAGGGAGGGGGGGGGGGGGCGTATGTATCCCATCCATTCATCCCTCGCATGGTATTGATAGGTTTCATAAGTATTTTATGCCGGCTGTAGCCTATAAGAAGCCTATATTACATGTCCAATTATCGTATTTATGAATTTAATCTACATGCACAATCAGAATTTATTGGTCACCATGACTGATCAGTCAGGCTCAGATGTTCATCTGATCGTACATATCAAAGACTTTCTCGGTTCACCGCTTAAATGTTTCTCGGGGGACGCCCCCAGCATCCTCTTCACCCCGAAACCCCCTCACACCTCAACCCCAAGCTGGCATGGGTTGGCGGAGAATGTAAATCCTGCTTTAGATAAATCACTAATGAATATAACGGATAACAATGGCCCTAGGCCCGATCCTTAAAGAATTCTAGATGTGGAATCAGCCCAAGAAGAAGTTTTTCGTTAATCGCAAGAAGTTCGCTAACCATGTTAGTACTCGTGCTGCAATTACAGGAATTGAGTTTTTCGATAAGCTTTCTATGTGGTACCGTATCAAATGCCTTGATACTCTATATAAACACGTGTAAACATGGAATGTTTTGATCGAGGAAATTACGATTAACACATCGACAGCGCAGAGCCCAATATGTGTTAGTTGTATGCCAGGTTTCCAGTCATTTGATTTAAAATTCAATGAGAAAATGCAGTTTAAACATTATTATCATTCATTTGCTATGTGTAAATAAAAAAATATTCTTGAAATCAATTGGACGGATCACATATACAATTTATACATAATCAAGGAACTATAGCAATTAGGAAATTATCAAGGTTCTAGTCCATAGGGCGAAAAACAATTTTAGCCGATGTTAAAAAACTACGTTTTGTTTTCAACTTCTCTCTGTAGAATTCGCCACCATGAGGTAGCTTCGACACTAAATTTACCGAGCCTCAAATCAGCTTTCATAGGAACTTGTTGGTGCCATTTGATAGAGTGGCTATCCTGAAACACCTCCTACAACTACAGCCCTGAATGAATATGTTTTTGATCTCCCTAATGCGAGAAAGGATTGATCAACATCAACATCATAGCTTGGTGGGACTAATTAGATGATAACCTAGCAGGACAGACCACCCAGATGCCTTCATCAAGCGAGGCTGCGCAGATCAACCAGGAACATCAGGTTCTAGCAGCTCTTCCAACACCGCTGTGATGATGTGTCTGGTAATGTAGATGAGGATGTGGAGGAGGGTGACATGTGTGTACAATGCCATATGTTGCTTTAAAACTGGGACGAATAATGCAGTTGACTTTGCTACAGATGACCCGTTCTTTGTATGTAACACTTGTCATGACTGACCTTTGGACATGCGAAAATTAATCTGTTAGCTCGTGGTAACTAAGCAGTTAACTTTGTTTACGCAGACGTTCATGACACATTATAAATATACCATCGTAATGAAGTTATAATCAATGGAAATTTTCAGTTAATTTTGGTTACAAAATGAATATATATATTTTTTGCAATGATGAATTCCGTTGTGGTTTCTGTTTGTCAAAACTCAATAAAAGCAGCGATGATTCAAAATACCATGTTTAAATTGATCATTACACTCAGACTTGCTTGAATGGCGAAATACACGCTTTATTCTGGTTATTTCGCTACCCAGTGAAAATGTCGCATATCCAGGATACACACAACTGATCATTTTCAAAACACCGTTTTCTTATTCACTGGACCAAATGTGCTCTTTAACACTAATATGTCGGCTGTTGAAAAGAATGCATAGCTGATGTGCAAACAAAGATGTGCTGAAATTTGGTGAAATAACACCGTTTTACAGTAAACCTATGTCACGGCGCGAATATAGGTTATACGGTATCTGCTAATATGATCATTGACCTTGCATAATGTCCGCGATCTGTGACATTTTCTGTGCTAATTTTAGACCATGGCTGAATTATACTCAGAGAGTAGATAGACATTCTCTGTTGTCTGGATGCGCAGACATAAAAGTGGTGAAAACAAGCCTCAAAATCCAGCATTCATTGAGTGTGCCTCCTTTGCGTTCATTTTTATCTTAGCTAAACAACATACGATTACATTTCATCTGGATTTCAGTCTGTATTTCTATGCGCAGGCACCATATGGGCACAGCATTGCAACAAGCAATCACACAATGCACCTCAGACAGTCAATTCCACGCCCGGGAGAATAAAAATGGCCAATGAAAGGTAGTAGTCCTTTATTAAGGCTTGGTTGTCATCGGAATGGCTTTTAGTATCCACCAGCTGGTCAATCATTAAGTCGGATGGTCCAACGAGATTGAATTGTGCACACGACCGCCTAATTCACACTCGCCTAGGCAACACCAACTCACAGTCAAATTGGTTTTAACATCCCTAAAAGGTTTCAAATTATAAATCATCTTATCATTTTGTGTATATTTGTTTCGTTCAGGTACTTGAATGGTCAACAATACAGGTTACTAAATGGAACAAATCAGAAGGAGAATAAATCGATGCTGGTCTGGCTTAAACTGACCACAGTAAATATCTTAGTGGTCAGTAGTGGTCAAGAAAATCTAAAGCTACGCTAATTAAACCTCCATCTGCTGACCAAGAGAAGGGACTTTATTTTACCACTGAAATAAATGGCTTGATTATTGAGACAATATCAGATATCATTTAACACAGTATGTATTTTTATTTTATTGACGCACTGGCAACGTGCGGCTTCAATTTCCATGTGCTAACTTAGCCGACAGTGCTGCACCCGTTAGTTTAATTTGTTGATCACCATCTCCCGGTCGGGGGATCGAACCGTCATCCTGCAACTCCGCATAGCATCAGCAACCAGGCATCTTTCCACTGGACCACCGCACCAAGACTAAAAAGTCAAGGATTGGCCGACCAGTTTTCACATGTCTGATATACTGACACACTGACGATTCATATGGGACTATCTGTGGATGCATCTGTCACAGTATGTATGTATGTATGTATGTATGTATGTATGTATGTATGTATGTATGCATTTATATAGCGCCAATTCCAGAATGAACTGCCCAAATGCGCTTTGCAAAAGTTAAAGCTAATTTAAAATAGTGAAATTTGCTTTTTGGAACAAATGGGTGCCTGGCATAATCTGAAATAACTTTCTCCCAGTAGTCTGCGACACCGAGGCACCATCGCATGACTACAATACATGTCAATGAGATGGAATAATATTTTAATCTAACATCGACGGATAATGTTAGAATAGACTTTTCCACTCTATCCATCCAACAAATGACGTCCTATGTGACGTGTAGAATGGCATCATATCCAATGACGTCATGAATGGCGTAGATAAATACGTCACGAACGCATATTAGAAGACAGACCATGCGTTGTTGTAGCAATTGTATGTATTTACTATTTAATAAATATTATGTTGAATATTTTGAAACTAATTTGACTGGACGCTGTTGCTTGCCTGTATAGTTTTCAGGAAAGTGAGAGTTAGAGCATTCGGAGATCGATCAATCCTAACACGGCTAAGTGTGGGTGGAGCTTAGCTAGAGGTGGGCCGGGCATAGCAAAAGGAAAGGTCCATTCACACTTCTTATTTAGGATACTGCATAGTGTCAGTCTGATCGATGTTAAACACCAGGCGGCCATTGTAGAATGTATCATTGTCAGCAAACCCCATTGGATAAATTATCTGCATGAAATAATAGTTGTTGAAATAAGACTATTTCCTAGTATTTGTGCCAAATGGCAAACCTGTGCTAAATGTATAGTAAATAAAGCATCATAGGCTGATATGTCTGTCTTAACAACAATATTAAGGAATAATTATACCACACTTGGGATTTCTTTATGACACAATTTCTGCCATTATTACTAGCTAAGACACAGAGCATTGGAACTACATGATCAGTTTATACGGGTAAGTAATTATCACTCACATGACAGTGGCTAAATAATGGTCACCCACGGGACAGTGGCTAGGATGTTTCACCCACGGGATAGTGGCTAGGATGATTCACCCACGGGACAGTGGTTAGGATGATTCTCGAGACCGGTATCTGTATCAGCATACGGAACGCCAGCCGCGATGGTCTCACCCCTAAATCAGTAGTGTAAGGAATGTCAATTTATTTTTACACAAAGTTCAATACTCAAGTCTAAGCAATATAAGCGGTCATAGACTCATCCTCTCACTGCACAAGTTGAAATAAAGTAATAGAAGTAATTAAAACCGGTTCCTTTTTGCTCAATGTTCAAAAATGTAATATACAAGTCACGCACGCACGCACGCACGCACGCACGCACGTACGTACGCACGCACGCACGCACGCGCGCGCGCACATATGTTGACAATGTAGATAGATACGTGTAGATGAGCAGGTCTGCATGACACAATGGATTGTCCTTGCGCAGTCGCCACGCATATATAGAAGTTCTACTGTTACCATGGCTCCTGTATGTGCTCGTATGTACCTCGCATGCTTTGTAATCTCTATGGTATGGTCTGTTTCGTATGTGCTGTGCTCTTTATGGTATGGTATGCCTCGTATGTTCTGTGCTCTCTATGGTATGACACGTCTTGTACGTTCTGTGCTCTCTATAGTATGTTATGCCTCGCGTGTTCTGTCCTCTCTATGGTATGGCATGTCTCGCATGCTCAGTGCCCTCTATGGTATGGCGTGCCTCGTAAGTTCTGTGCTCTTATGGTAATAATAAGTAAATGACCTTCAGAATAATTACATCACTAGTTAAGTGACGTCACAATCAAAATGACGTACAGCCACGTTACGAAAATCCAAACGTTGTTCACGAAGTGTACCGGTACGAATTGTATATTTTAATGCATTAAGGATTTAATCAACATTCTTAAAATATTGTGAAACAAATTTAACTGTGAGCTGTAGATGCAATATGCAGCGCCAGCAGCCAGTCAACGTAGTTTCAAATATTCACCAGCTTACCTATATTTTGCTTACCTTGAAATTTAGATTCTGCGAATTCAGGCTTCAAAATATAAAATCGATTACATAAGACCCTAAAACGTGAGCAGAACTTGGTTAGAAACGGGCGGGTCCTAGCTAGAAATGGGAGGAACCTAGCTAGAAATGGATCCATTTACTATCTCCATCGCTCTGTTCGTGCGGCGTCTTCGTGGTTTAGCAGGCTGCTGTTCTGCCAGGGACATGTCTAACAGTGCTCAATGTATCAATCCCGAATCGGCAATTATCGCGTAATGTGTCTGTCTTGTAATGATAAATAATGTATACTCTCTCCTTTATTTACCGCTTCATTGAGTTGTGACGGCAACACGCGTTCCAATTATGCTAGAAATTCTCTGGTGATTAGACTAATACAATGATGCCATTTACTTTGCCATTCTGCGCCAATACATCAATAGGCGCATTCATTCTTCCACTGATTATACTTTCTGCGTAAGTGGCATGACTGGTCACGTATTTATACGTATGTGACTTGACTAGTCACGTGCGTGATTCATCAAATGATTTATTTATGTATGTTTACTGTATTCTGCGGCTGTAGTAGTAGTAGAAACGTTCTACAGCCGCAATCAGTCCTTCTTCGCTTTTGCCCACCGTATCTTGTCCTCAGCCGAAATACTTAGCTTTCTCAGGTCCATTCTTGACTTGAGTGTATCGAGTCCTGCTTTCTTGAGGTCGCCTCGTAATTGGAAATTATGCTGTCTGACCATCGGTGTCCAGTGATGGTGCGTATGTGTTTGCGGTAGCAGGCATCGAGTTTCTCTAGAGCCGCCTTTGGCGCTGCCCAGCTGTTACAGTTATACAGCATCAAGAATACGCAGGTTGCATTGTATAAACGTAGTCTTTTTACCAAGGGCATCTTTGATCTACGAATCCATAGCTTCCAGAAGGACGGGAAAGCTGTGTTCCCCATGACGCAACGTGCAGCAATGGCAGCAGTATTGCAAAGCAGTAAGCCAGGGATTTTTTCATCCATGGTTCGCCGCCACGAAGTTGATCGTGATTTTCTTTAGTTTCATGCTTTGTAGATAGGTATAGATGGGTGAACTATATTTTGGATTCATTCATTAAGATATTCTTAATTTTTAATTTGATTGCAGCTATTGGGAGAACTTCGTCAAGGGGTTTCTTTTCCTCGTCTATGAATTCCACATCGTCGGTAAATTCCATCCCTAGTGGACTATCCAGTATTGACACCGGGGGTACGGTCTTGTAGAATATTCCGGCATGGATTTCAATGCAGCAGCAAGGTACCAGGCGAAAAGCACAGTGAATAGACGTCTGCCTTTGGGGGGGGGGGCGGATTTATGTCTCAAACTCTACAGACTTCACTGACTTGACTCGTACTCTCGGCTTGGGGGCTGCAAGCAGTAGTCTCACAAGTCCCAGCTCATCTTCATTGCAGCTGGCCTGGCGTTGTACATCTAGGATCTTTGAGCGCTTAATTGTGTCGAAAGTATTTTTTCAAAACAATATGTAGACATTATTTCCTTGTAATGTTAAGCTCTGTTCTATTTTTCTTTCTGCTGCTGTTCTAGTGTATGCTTTTACTAATTGTTTGCTAATTATATTTTCTGAGTTCTAAAGATCTTGTTGCCCTGTTCTTTGTAGTATATCTTTTATTTCTTCGATCCATTTTGAGTCGTTGCACTGCGTTGCAAAGTCTATGATTGGATATTAAAGCTTTGACAATAGTTTGTCATAACCCGCGCACGCACCCTCACACACACATACGCACGCACGCACGCACGCACGCACGCACGCACGCACGCACGCACGCACGCACACACACACACACACACACGCACGCACACACACACGCGAGCGCGCACACACACACGCCCGCCGCCCACCCTCCCGCACGCATGCACGCACGCACGCACGCACACTATACTATATTTTCCCAAAAACGCATCATACGACATCTAATCTTTATATCTGGATGTAATTTACCAAGATCTCCATAGATCATAACGTGACGTGAGCTTCTCCTTAGATTTAGCATATTTTAAGAAAACTTATTTGGCAGCTTTATTAAATTATTGTTGTTGTACCCTCATATTTCCGAGCCATATAGCAAAATATATATAATCATTGTGTCGAAAAGTGCAGTTTATATCTCAATCTGTGTATCACGTTCCTGAATTTCTCTCATTAGCGCGTATATAACTTGTGTAGTAGCTAAAAATTGGGACGGGAACAGCTAGAAATGGAAGGGGAGTAGCTAGACATGGGAGGGGAGAGGGGAGTAGCTAGACATGGGAGGGGAAGAGCTAGAAATGGGAGGAGAATATCTAGACATGGGAGGTGAATAGCTATAAGTAGGAGGGGAAAAGCTAGAAATGGGAGGTGAATAGCTAGACATAGGAGGTGAATAGCTGGAAGTAGGAGGTGAATACATAGAAATGGGAGGTGAATAGCTAGAAGTAGGAGGGGAATAGCTAGAAATGGCAGGTGAATAGCTAGACATGGGAGGTGAATAGCTAGAAGTAGGAGGGGAATAGCTAGAAATGGGAGGTGAATAGCTAGACATGGGAGGGTAATAGCTAGAAGTAGGAGGGTAATAGCTAGGAATGGGAGGGGGATAGCTAGAAATGGGAGGGGAATACCTATAAATGGGAGGGGAATAGCTAGAAATGGGAGGTGAATAGCTAGAAATGGGAGGGGAATGGCTAGAAATGGCAGGGGGATGGCTAGAAATGGACCCCTGTATTTATTTCCACTATAATATGGCATTATATCCACAATGCGCTGCTTATAACCAAGCCATTTATTTCAGTGTTAAAATGAAGAGCCACTCCCTTGACCAGCAGATGCTTAATTAGCGTGGCTTTAGATTGTCTTCACCATTACCGACTGCTAAAAGTTTTACTGTGGTCAGTTGAAGGCAGACCAGCATCTACTACTTTCCTTGTGATTTGTTCTATTTAGTATGCTCTATTGATGACCATTTGAACCAGAAAAGGACATACAGAAATGATAAGAATCATTTATAATTTGTAAATCTTTTCAGATTTTAAAATCAATTTGACCGTAAGTTGCTACTGCCTATGCGAGTGTGAATTGGGACCTGATGTGCACAATCTAACCTCAATGGACCATCCGATTGAAGGGATAATCTCGTCGTGGATCATAAAAGCTTGATTGCTATGACAACTAAGCTTTAATAAGAGATCACTACCTTTAATTAGCAACGTTTATTTGTTCAAGGAATGGACCTTTAAGACAGTAGTGTTGCATTATGGGATTGATTGTTGCAATGCAGTGTCCCCATGGTGTCTGCATTGCAATAAAGACTAAAATAAAGATGACTAGAAATATAACTGTCTGTTGTTTATCTTAGTAAAAGTAGGTGATAATTTCTGGAAATCAAAATAGCTGTAACAGCACGTTCAACAATGCACCAAGACAGTAATATTCAATGTCTCGGATATTTTTCCTTCCTTGATTCAGGGTGCCCAAAATAACCCAAATGAGGCACAGTCAATGAATGCTGGATTTTGAGGCTTGTTTGCTCCACTTTTACGTCTGCCCATCCGGACAACAGAGAATGTGTATCTACTATCTGAGTATAATTCAGCCCTGGTCTACAATTAGCAGACAAAATGTCACAGATCGTGTACATTATGCAAGCTATCGTATGTACAGTGGTTTACAAAGAAAACATATGCAATTCCTAATATAGTACATGGCTCACAAATAACATTAATCGATTTTAAAAATAAATAGAAAAACATACATATTTCTACTCATTTTTGTTCCTTTCACGAATGCATAATAAAGCTCAATCTAATTTATGGCAAATGCCAATTATCAAATAATAAAGCCGGCATATGTTCATCCTCTTTTCAACAAATTCCTCTGAAATCTAATGCACAAAATAATCTAGACATTGGCTGTCTATTGAATAAAATCCAAACTGCTTGTATTAATCAAATCATATGGCTAGTGTGGAACACCATTTGCCACGTCTTCTCAATAAATTCCATGTTGAACTGTAACCGCAGTCTGCTATGATTTTATCCAATGATTTATGGCAGCCATCGCTGATAGTATATCATGTAACCGTCTCCCTCTCTGGACATACAATTGTAGCTGATACGTGATACATTAGCTGACACGTGATACATTATTGATGAGTGGTGGCTGGACATTGCTGGCCTTTAGGAAGCTACCTCTAGATAAATTATGTGTCCCCATGATCATGGGAGCAGCACTGAGTACATCAGCTCTTTTTTCCAGTGTTTCTATATCCTTTCTGCGAACTGTAATACGCACACAATATTGAACAGAATGACGTTATAAAATGTATTTCTTATATACAAAGATATGATTAGAATATCTACCACAATTGTCCCGCATTAACACTAAAGCAACGCAATCACCTTCAGTATGCTGTGACTTGTTGTTACGTGTGGTGATGCCACCTTCCAGACACAGAGTGCATTATTACCACTCGATATCATGAAATTCCACACTTTCAACCTTGAACCAAACATAGAGGCAAGGTGTTCAAGATTTACTGTTAGATTTGAGGACCAGATCTAGGATGGATCTCAGGTAAACATAATATTTCGTGTAGAATCTGACTTTCTCATATGCTCTTTCCTCTTCATTCCGAAAAATAACATAACATGCTCAGCTTAAAGATGCAGCTATTGGTAGGTCATTGACCCCCAAACCCCTTCGATCAGCTACAATTGATGAAGCATGTATGATTACTGTATTTTGCGGCTTTAGTAGTAGTAGTAGTAGTAGTAGTAGTAGTAGTAGTAGTAGTAGTAGTAGTAGTAGTAGTAGTAGTAGAAACATCATAAGCTGCAATCAATCCTTCTTCACTTTTGCTCACTGTATCTTGTCCTCAGCCGAAATCCTTAGTTTCATCAGGTACATTCTTGACTTGACTGTACCGAGTCCTGCTTTCTTGAGGTCACCTCGCAGCATGCTTCGCAGATTTATGCAATGACGTCCTCTCCTGGCTTTGTATTTGCTTGCTCCAATTAGAGCAAATTACAAGGCTCTCTGTGCTGGTGTCTCTTATGGTATCCTTAGCACATGGCCAAACATGGACCATCTTTGCTGGGTGACTTTTACAGACAGCGGCGACGTATTACACATTTTGCATAGTGCATCATTGGAAATTATGCTGTCTGGCCATCGGTGTCTGGAGATGTAGGTGTTTGTGGTGGTAGGTATCGAGTTTGTCTAGAGCTACCTTTGGAGCTGCCAGCTGTAACAGTTATACAACATCAAGGATACACAGGTTGGATTGTATAAACTAGCCTTTTTATCAAGGGCATCTTTCATCTACGAATCCATAGCTTCCAGAAGGTCTGGACAGCTATGTTTCCCATGGTACAGCACGCAGCAATGTCAACAGTACTGCAAAGCAGTGAGCCCAGAATTTTACTTTTCCCCCATGTTTCGCCGCCACAGATTGGATCATCATTTTCTTTAGCTTCATGTTTTGTGGATAGGTAAATGTGGGTGAACTCTGTTTTGGATTCATTCATAAAGAGATTCTCAATTTTTAGTTTGCTTGCCGCTATTGGGAGAAGTTCGTCAAGGGGTTACTTTTCCACATCTATAAAGTCCACATGGTCAGCATATTCCATCTCTAACGGCATACCCAGTATTGATACTGGGGGTTTGGTCTTGTGGAACATTTCCACTCGGATTTCAATGCAGCAGCAAGGTAACAAGTGATGAGCACCGAAAATAGACCATCTCCCTGTGGGGAGCCAATTGATGTCTCAAACTCTACAGAAGTCACTGACTTGACTCGTACTGTCAGCTTGGTGTCTGCAATCAGTAGTCTCACTAGTCATAGCGCATCTTCATTGCAACTGGCCTGGCGTAGTACATCTAGGATATTTGAGCATTTAATTGCGTCGAAGGCTCGTGACATGTCAATGCCCATTTTGAGGAAACGCCAGTGTTTGGACATGACTACTGACACAAACATGCGTTGAACCAATACAATGTCTGCGCAGCTGCCGCCACGTTTGAAACCACATTAACATGATCCGGTGATGTCATCGATCTTGTCTCGGATGCGGCATAGAGTAACATTGGATAGGATATTCTGTATGATGCTGAGGAGCACAATGGGCCGCAGATTGGCTGGGGCCAGGTGGCTTTTTGGGTTTGGGTAGTGCAATAAAGGTGCCTTGGCCTACATCATCGGTGGAAAGGTGGTGCATAAAGGCTGAATTGATTAGGTGCGTGATTGGGTTTGAGATAATGTCACTTGTATATTTGAATAGTTCATTGCTCATGCCATCAGGTCCAGATGCACGTCAATTTTCAGGGCTTTAAGGGCCTTCTTAACATCTGCTGTTTTAATTGGTTTTAGTTATGGTCTGGGGTTTCCAGAGAACGGGTGAAAGGGCTCATTATCGTGGTCAGTAAATGGCTCCTTGACATATTCTCGAATCGCATCGGCTTTGCCCTGGTCAGTCCCGATAAAGTATCCTTCAGAGTTGTGTACAGTGAGTGGTGGTGTGTAGTCAGTAACTCTCAGGGCTCGGACTGCCCGAAACATGTTGTGACAGTTATCCATGGCAGTGATTGCATCTGCTAGTGAGTCTGCTTGCTGAATAGAAAGATCTTTTCAGCATTTGCTAATGTGGTGCAGAATGTTATTGCGCCCCCGGGCGTAGTTTGGTGCGGTCTTCACTTTGGCCACTTCGATAGATGGGCAGCCATAATGCTTTCTGCTCTGCTGACAGTTTTACTCCTAGAGGGTCGTCAGTATAGCTAGTTTGGTTGTTTTTAAGAACACATATGGTGCCGGTAGCTGATGATTCCATAGATTTCAGTATTTTGATTAGAGCTTCGTTTGGATCGGAGCTGACCTCGATGTTGGTGTGGCAAAGATTGACCGGTCAGGTACGAACCATCCCAGCTAGTCTAAGTATGGGACGGCCTGGCCGGGTACCTTCCAAGAAGGATGATACGCATGTGTAGAGGCGATTGCGCGAGGAACATAAAATGACTACGTCCATGAGATCACGTTGTGTGCATGCGCGGGCATCAGAGATTGCTTAATGATGCACGTTAGCGTTGGGAAGAAAAAACATCTCATACAGTACCGAGTTGGTACTCGTAATCATTTTAGATTGCATCTTTCTCGCCATTCCTGGTCTCGATCATGACCAGAATGAAGCGAGGATTCCAAACTCTTTACCATTTTTATGGCTAAATGAGCCAGCGTATTCTATTTTCAAAATATTGAACCCCAATAGGTTTAGCCCATGTATGCTCTCAGTGCGTGGGTACTATAGTGCGTCATGTGACCTGCTTCCCTGCCTCTGAAGCACACTCGCTGAGTGGCTGTGGCGTTCCATCTATGACATAACAGGCTGTAAGTAAGGGGTCGAAAAATCAGATTCTCCAGCAGTCAGGTGGTGGTGAGGTGCCTGGTCAGATACTGACAGCTGCTGCAGCGCCATTCAGTTTTGAGAATTCATCGTCTCTAGGGTACAAGCCACCACATTCGCAACCTGCAGTTTTTGGAGCTCCCAGAAAGATATCATCCGGGGACAATAATCAAATTAAAGTCAGGTATCCCAAGCAAATACTTCCGCAAAGGGACCTTTTGTGTGGATGGGACTTTTGGCCCCGATGTAGCTCGTCATCAAGTATGTGTCGCGAGTGACATGCTCTGTGATAACTCGCCATATCTGCTGTACCACGCAACCAGTGGTGGAAATTTATTCGCCTATCATGTGTTAGCCTTTTGAGATTTTCGACCAAAGTTAGGAGAACATTGCTTGATGCATCGTATGAGCTATTCGATGCATCTCGTCTTGTGAACCGCCAGAATGCATTCACATTAAATAACATTCATCTGTAACCCTTCAAGAACTATAGGGCACTTTTCAACTTCCCACCAGTAAGGAACTTTTACACCACTCAGTTAAATTAATAACTTTTCATGTAGACTTGACTATCTACTAGCCATCATCCTCCGCGAAAGTTCGTCTTCACTTTTCCTGAGAATGAGCCATATCCGTAGTGAGCATGCAGTATTTTCCTAGCAGCTAACTTCCGCATCGTGCCATCTCGCATTCCAATTGTGCTACACTTCAACTATCTTGAATATGGGACTTCTTCCATACTGATGACTAATAGGTACTCTATTTTATTATATCATTAGTGTACTACTTTTATGTAACAGGTACGAATGACTAATAGGTACCTCCCGGTCATTTTAGATGGTATATTATGGTTTATTATTATTATGTATATATTATCCTCATTTTTCGTGCTCATAAGCACCGTAAGGTCGAGTGACCTTCTATTTACTGTATTTTCTAAAGCTGTTGATATGTCAGCAGCCATCCATGTTAAATTGTTTTGTTCATTATAAAAACTCTTGGACCGCAGTATCACTAGGTTACACTATACAGCAACAACATCCACACCACCTTGTTCCCCGCACAGCATCAATTTTTCACTGAGGTCGCTGTTCATGTTCTCATTATGCGAACATAACATGCGGCCCGACTAAACCTTGACTGTTCTAGCTCAATAGGATAGGTTTATAGTAGTAGGGACGATTACTCGGTAGGAGACATTTTGTGTTAGTCTCTTTTCCGGAGTAGCGGATATGTAACACCGCACTCTGTGTAGATTGTATAAATTGACCTTTTACCTTAAGGCCTCTGTTATGAGTAATTGTCTCTGTCTATGCTCCAGCAGCCTTCGGGCTTATTAATTGTCTGGCCCTACTTCCGTTATGTTATTTAGGGTTAGCTCTGGAACTATTGTGGTTCCAGAGTGGCTAGAAGTAAAGTGATGATCACTGTATACACCCCCATCCCCCACCCCACCCCACCCCACCCCAACCGTGTATCTTTGGATACTGGGTAGTTAGAAACCCCCGCCAAAGTAGGAAGCACTGCGAAAACATATACATGTATATAATTAATTATTGGCCTGCAGTGCATCTCTGGCGATTTTACATAACCCTAACGACAGGTAAATGTTAGTTCCCCGGATATGGATCAGTAATAATCCATACCCGACACACTGGTGACGGAAAGGCTCCAGCTCTCCATCTAACTTTACCAGTGACTGGGTGTGGTCTTAGAACCCATCACGCCCTCTGGAGAAGGTCACTATAGTTGGATAGCTGCATCTTTGTCCCCACCGTAAAACTTAAATGTGCTTTTCAAACGCTTATGTATCGTTATTTGTTCTTGTGATGTTATGTGTGGTCATGACCTGACAGTGACAGAATCGTTATATGATTCTGGAGCTTTCATCTCATGATAAGTACGCATGTGTCTACAGAAGGGTATGTTCCGTAGGGCGGCCTCACTGTCGCCGAACATTCTCGCCCGTCAGACTTATATATTAAAAAGTAGTTAGCTTAGATTGTCAATTGCGGCTAAAACTTGACTTGAACCCAACAACTAAATGATAGGGTAGTAATTAGCAGAAGGCCCGCATAAATAAAAGCGGCAACTACTAACACAGAATCTTGGAACATACATACGATGGCGGTGTTGAATTCTAAAGAAATCGTCCACCCCTCCTTCACGTAAAACAGCATGCATCACAACAACCATATAGCTTCACTAGGTGGACTCGTTTACATAATTTAGTTTTAACAAGAGAGTAGACCTTTTTGCCATCTCTCTTCCTCCGCTTCGGCGTTGAAGGCATTTTCCTGTGCTGGAGGCCTGCGCGAGGCACTTTCCTCTCACAACAAAATAATGTTCGTTGGGGTCAATTTGGTTTATATTAAACTAGCTAAGTAGCCGCACTCAGACCCTCCTTTTTGGGGGATGCCTCACGGATCCAACTCTGTGAGGTACCTTTGGCGAGGACCACGATGATGAGTCGACAACCCAGCCCCATGTACTAGACCTCCTCCAGGTAGGATCAAATGAGTACGATTGTTTGACTGTTACTTCAATAATTATTGTATGTATTTTTAGTTATTATACCCCGGCCGTAAATGGAGCTGCGGAACTGTCATATGGGTAACACCAACAGTGTGGATGAAACAGTGAGGTTCAACTTTGGCGGCGATGGTCGCACGGCCCCACTGGAACGTGAACGTTCCACCGGCAATAGAAGCTGGTTTCTGCGTGCAACACCAGATCCGCAACCTCGAGATCCACAACTAAACAGCTGTCCTGCCTCGCCGTGCCATGTACCTGCCGTGCTGCGGAACCGGAGCATCTGGCTGACCAGCTCACACACTCGGAGGCTACATTAGCTATCCGCTCCTCGAGGGCCTTTTTGTATGACATTTGAGTGTCGGTGTCGCTGATGAGATTGGGTAGGTTGTAGGTGACTCTACCCTCTTGCCTGCTATGACGTTTATATATTAGGTAGAGATTGTTCATCTGGAGGCGTGTAATGATGGTTTACGGTCAGAATTGAGGTCTGTGCTTCCATAGGAAAGAGCATTCCGAAGCAGGGGTTTTGCTTCTGTCTTGCATAGTATGAAGTTTATTTGGTTGAAGACAGCTGCCGTAGCCTTAGAACCTTTTGGGACATTGCGATCAGCAATGTGTCAGGTCCATGTTGTCCGGTGATGGCATAGGTATTTGATAGCCGTATTTGTGGAAAATAGGCCATTGGAACTAAGGAATGCCACCGGTGCATCTCCATTTCTGTTGCGTGTGCGCTCTCCATACGATCCCATGCATACGCCAAGTCCTGAACTTTTGTCCGCAATTCCGAGTTTACTCAGCTGTGAGTTGAAATCTCCACACACGAACAGTTGTCATCTAACTGGGATTGTAATGGCGGAACTCAGTTCTGCATAAAAGGAATCTAATATTGCTGGATTCTCTTGTGGTTGGGGCATATGCGTTGACAATGGAACATTTAGTGGTGGTATATTTTCGCGTAGGTATAGCCAGGTCGATGAATACAACGCGATCACTGACGTATCCATAATGATGTATTATACCATTAATAGCGCATGGCGAATCAATGATCACAGTTGCTTCATTTCTATACATAAATATTATTTAATGTTCTTCAATATCCTTATTCCTGGCACGCTAGTGATAAGAGCAGATACGGAATACAAACAGACACATTTTGCAGATATTTCCATAAGGCAATAATCACCTGAATAATTTACATCTGACCTGTAGAGCTACTGGTCTCATAAAGATGGTGTGATGGCTTTGTCGTGAGAAATGCTGTACAGGAAGAACAATATCGGCACATAAATAATGGCAACATGTTTACATAATGCAACTTCAGCCAATTGTTTTGAATCAGATGTTTGTGTTGCGATCTGTGGGTGTATGCAGCGGAATATCGCAGAGACAGTAATGTTGAGTAGGAATGAATTTAAGGTGATAGCCTCTATAACGATGTCACCAGGACATGCCCAATTAGGCAATGATGAAGTTGATGGTGACGATTATGATCCTAAACTCTGTTATGTCTCTGTATTGTCTTTAGCCCTTTGCGTGCCTGATACCTGTTGGCACCTAGTACTTTCAGAGTAGGCGTACTTTCTGGCATTCTAAGAGCAGCAACGGATTGAAATATTTCGATTTTGACATCAGATCCAGCAGCTTAGAAATGTGTGTATATTTATTAAAGTAAGTAAACCATACATAGTTTTTCAATTAAAGAAAAATTCTGAACAAATAACAGTAAATAAATCAAATAATCTGGCGTAGTAATATATGTTTATATCGTTGTCAATTGCTCCATCAGCCAATGACAATGCTTCGATGCTCCTACGTGCTTACGGGACAGCGTGATCACATCGTACTAACATACCGAGCAATTTCATTGGCTGTGCCCCACATTTATATTTAGGACGTTTCCTTAACTTAGCCCGGATACCATAGCCTGGAAGCACGGTATTCGATACGGGACCGGAGTGGGGAAGGGTGGTGTGGGGGTGGAGGACGCCGTGCAAGAGGACGATTGGACTAATCACGGATGCCTTAACTACTGAACTAAGATCGTGGCGATGCATTGTTCATTTCATCTATCCCGGATTCCATCATTTAGAAATATCATTTTCATGTGCTGTACAGGTCCCTTGACTGCTGGTTCTGCATTATTTCCCAGTACAGATTAGAAGAACATGAATCTATTCTTGTCTATATAAATTACTGCTCATCAGAAAGTTGAGATCAAGATCTGATGTATAGCGACTGTTATATTTAATCCAGATAATAATAATAACAATAATAATAATAGTAATAATAATAATAATAATAATAATAATAATAATAATAATAATTGTAATATGAGATTTTTTTTTCCAATCGCCAAACACACATACGGGTAATTTTGTCTAGGTATTGCCCATTGTCATTATAGGCTCTGCTCTGACTCGATTCGCAGCGTTCCTTTTTGTTCCTAATATATGTCGCTTGTTCAGTTTGAACATACTCATACAAGCATAGTTTTCGATATCATATCGAGTACCGTATACAGATAGCGGCATAGTTGTCCTTTTTCACAAATGTTACATTGCTTATCACGTGTTTCCTTGGCTAGAGGCTAGTATAGGCTGTGTCGCGCTCTCACAAGGAGGACAATTACGTAAACGGGGCAACATTGTCCAATTTAAATAATTAAACAAAACAACTGAAAAAACCGCGATGTAACAGCGAGTTCTGCTTGTAACATAATTAGCGTGACGTTAGACCTCTGACGTGTAGGATAGCGTAATCGTTTGTCTGTAGTGTATTATCGCCTATTTTCGTCCTCGTGTGGAAATTGTCCCTTTTAACATTTTATAAACACTTTCAGTGACAGATTGGTATGCACTTTTTTTCTTGAGCCGACCAGCTCCAATTTTTTTTTGTGCAGCGTACACATCTGTATTTTGGCTAGCGAAGTTGCGTAAATACTGAAATTCTACCGCATTTGTGAGTTAAGAGAAACATCCATCATGGCGAAAATTACAGATTTCGCAAATATATCGATGGCTTCCGTTACGCCCTTTGTGCCTCTGTCTGTTTGTCTGTCTGTCTGTTTGTCGGCGTCCAATCTCAGTTGAGCCAATATTTTGGCGTGGTTTCAACCTATTAAGACTAAACATGGACACCTGCTTCCTTAAATCAAGGGTTATGATCCCAATGAGATTGAGGTCATGAGGTCAAAGGTTCAAGGTAAATCTGACCTTGGTATAAAATCCTACTTTTCATGGTAAAGCTTTGCGCTTAGCTCAACATGTATCGTCTTATATCTTAGGAGTTGCTCACCCTACTTGAATTTAACGTGGTCGCCTGTTTACTTATATGAAGTACAATGATGTTGAATTCAAAGGTCACGGTCCTTGTAACATTTGTATAAAATGCAGACTTTAACATTTTGGTTCTGCTTAGCTGAACGACGTATCATTCTATAGTTACCTCAACCAGGAGGAGAAGCACAGACATTCATATCTTATGTCAAGGTCATTGTGATCTTGATACAAATCCAGATGTGCATGTGGACGTGCAAAATGCCAAGAGTTTCGCCAATGTCCTGTCAGTGTAATACTGTTTCTTGTTTTGTCACTCATTGCGCGGATGGCTGATTGGTTTGGTAGGTGTCCCTGGGTGTGTGGGTGAGTGAGTGAGTGAATGATGCCTCTGACTTTGCATGCGTGTGTGTAAGAGTTGGACGGGGTGGAGGAGGGAATGAGTGACAGTGAGCGGCGAGTGGCTGGAACTTGTGATGCTATGAAAGAAATTCGACCACCTAGGTGGCGAAGTTATCTCCGGGTGGCGAAAAAAACCAACTTACGGTATGCAGCATTCAGTTTATGAGTATTTGGTTAAAACACTCGCACGCACGTGCTAAGCGAGTAGAAATTGACACTCGCCCGCAAGTGCTAAGCGAGTAGAAATTGACACTCGCCCGCAAGTGCTAAGCGAGTAGAAATTGACACTCGCCCGCAAGTGCTAAGCGAGTAGAAATTGACACTCGCCCGCAAGTGCTAAGCGAGTAGAAATTGACACTCGCCCACAAGTGCTAAGCGAGTAGAAATTGACACTCGCCCGCTAGTGCTAAGCGAGTAGAAATTGACACTCGCCCGCAAGTGCTAAGCGAGTAGAAATTGACACTCACCCGCAAGTGCTAAGCGAGTAGAAATTGACACTCGCCCGCAAGTGCTAAGCGAGTAGAAATTGACACTCGCCCGCAAGTGCTAAGCGAGTTGAAATTGACACTCGCCCGCAAGTGCTAAGCGAGTAGAAATTGACACTCGCCCACAAGTGCTAAGCGAGTAGAAATTGACACTCGCCCGCAAGTGCTAAGCGAGTAGAAATTGACACTCACCCGCAAGTGCTAAGCGAGTAGAAATTGGCACTCGCCCACAAGTGCTAAGCGAGTAGAAATTGACACTCGCCCGCAAGTGCTAAGCGAGTAGAAATTGACACTCGCCCGCAAGTGCTAAGCGAGTAGAAATTGACACTCGCCCGCTAGTGCTAAGCGAGTAGAAATTGACACTCGCCCGCAAGTGCTAAGCGAGTAGAAATTGACACTCACCCGCAAGTGCTAAGCGAGTAGAAATTGACACTCGCCCGCAAGTGCTAAGCGAGTAGAAATTGACACTCGCCCGCAAGTGCTAAGCGAGTAGAAATTGACACTCGCCCTCAAGTGCTAAGCGAGTAGAAATTGACACTCGCCCGCAAGTGCTAAGCGAGTAGAAATTGACACTCGCCCGCAAGTGCTAAGCGAGTAGAAATTGACAAGTGATAATAACAGGTGGGGTGGTGGTTGTGTTTTAGGTTTAACTTGGTAATAATCAGCAAAGCTTTTCACGCGCGCTTTACATTATTTTTACGTGAGTGTGGCAAACGGAATGATATATCTGGTTTAGAATAATCAGTATCTCGCTGTCTGGACGATACTTAATAAAAGTTTGACGCTGAGCATTCTGGGGATAGGGTCTGGGTACCCTCTTTAAGCTTAGTCCTGTTAGCATGGCTTCTGTCACGAGTACCTACTTACTGATGTCGACATAATAATGCATGTCTCGACTTAATAGCCTGATTATGTCGACATATCAAGTTCATGGTGTCAACATAGGACAGTACTACTATGTCGACAAAAATAATTGAAACCTCGGCAACAGGAGTCGGCGGCCGTTAGTTGTTAGATTTTAAGCCGACATATCGTAGTTTGTAATGTCGACATAACATTCCAGTAAGTCGACATATTTTAGACCCTACGTCGACATCTAGCATTCCCAAGAATGGGAGGGCAAATCTGCCATACGAGTTATCGTCCTCCAGTTCGTACTTTCGCCGTTTCGCTTTTCATTTTCCCCGTAGCTGACAATTTGACCGTGAACAACGCAGACACGCGAATCCTCACACTTTCAGCGGTAGGCCTAGCCTTTGTTTCCTGCCATACTGTCAAACCTGTCCGACATTTGGTGTCTATCAGTTCTACCCATTGAAATAAAGCATACATCGCTACCACGACTAGGCCTACTCGTGTTGATACCTTAGCGCGCTAAAACGCTGTTTTGTCATCTCCGCTCTGTAGATCTGGCATTTCCTATAATATATCGTCTTTTCCGAAAACGGGAGTATACCCTGAATTATAAATTTCAAAATAAATGCTAGAAAACCTTGAATATTTTAAAAGTAATTTGACAGGAATTTGACAGGAAACGGCTTCCGCGTGCGACAGCAACAGCTTCAGGTCAAAATAGTGCTAATTATTCAGCATAATATTTCTTACATCATATTAAATGTACATGAAAATATTAAAAATATAATCAGAATATTTTAACCTACAAATTTTAGCATTTAGAGAACTTTATATACTTTTATACGATGTAAGAAAATAGTACGGTAATTTTTTGAAACTAATTTGACTGGAAGCTGTTGCTGAGTTAGTTTGCTGAGCATTTTGATAGAGAGTTGACTGAAAGCCAACGATACCTAAGAAAATAACGACTTTCAGTCAAATTCATATTTAAATATGCATGTGTTGTATTTGTATGTATAACCATCCAATCACCGACATGTAGAATGAAATAGATTGATCAGCTTGGAAAGGATTGCACATACAATTAAAATGTCTATTCTAATTAAACCTTAAAGCTCGGCTGACCTAAACATATATTAGCTATAGCGCGCCAGCACGCGAATCTCGCGTTACAGATAACGTATACATGTATTTACATCACACAGTTATATGATGCTGATTCATGATTATTATGATGATGATTACTGATAATAATCGAGGATGATAATTGATGATATTGATTGATGATGATTGATAACGCACGTGTTATGTTACAACATTAGGCCTACATGATGACGGTGTTGATGATGCATTCCAGACAATGAACTATACCAGCTCCATCCAGTAACATACATTATTTTCACACCTTTTCAGTTTGGCGCGATTTCCTGTGTCGCCAGTGCTAGCTGTGGCAACCATGTATTAATAGGCCTACGATCTGGGCTAGGACAATAAACGTCTAACCATTTTCAACCTTGATATCTCAGTATCTCGAAATGAGGTGAAATATTTTTAATTCAAATCTAATATAAGTTCTTGCTTTCACTGTAATCGGTACCTTTAAACCAAATTAGAATAAAAAAATTCAGCAACTAATTTCTGACATCGTAAATAATGTAAAGTACGATATTTGGGTTAGTTCTTTTCTTTACTTTTCCATTGAAGCGTGCCTACTAAGAAACATTCGTGTTCTAACCTGGAAAGAGATTTTCTATATTAGCTAACTTATATTACGAAATCACTGGTCAGGTCAAATGTAAAGGCAATAAGGGTTACCATATTCACCTCCTCCCCACCTCTTAATGTTGTAGGTAGAAGGCCCCTCGTATTACGTATAGGGTTGAAACCGTTTATAATGGATTCACTTTAGAGGAACACACGGCGGTAGCTCTTTAAGATAGGTGGTCATATGACCACGTATCTTAAGAAATACGCGGTCTTGTGGACACCAAAACATTCACTGTGATGAGTAATTGTTTATTATACCATACGGTGTTCTTAATTAACTCGCTTTTATGTTCCATAACGTTCCCGAGCGCAGAAGATACGAGGCATGGCATCCAATACAGTGAAGAACATACGAGGCATTCCATGCCATAGAGTTCAGAACATACGAGATATGCCATACCACAGAGTGTACAGAGCACGCTAGAC
Organism: Chaetoderma sp. LZ-2023a; assembly: GCA_034401795.1. Lineage (NCBI taxonomy): Eukaryota > Metazoa > Mollusca > Caudofoveata > Chaetodermatida > Chaetodermatidae > Chaetoderma > Chaetoderma sp. LZ-2023a. Next base: position 23,201,411 of record CM067374.1, read on the forward strand.
ACGCTATACCATTGACAGCACAGAACATAAGAGGCGTGTCATATCATTGAGAGCGCAGACCATACGAGGCAAGCGATACCATTGAGAGTTCAGAACATACGAGGCATTCCATGCCATAGAGTGCAGATCATACGAGGCATGCCATACCATGGAGAGCACAGAACATACGAAGCATTCCATCCCATAGAGCACAGAACATACGAGGCATGTCATACCATTGAGAGTGCAGAACACACGAGGCATATCATACCATTGAGAGTGCAGAACACACGAGGCATGTCATACAATTGAGAGCACAGAACATACGAGGCATTCCATGCCATAGAGTGCAGAACACACGAGGCAGTCCATGCCATAGAGTGCAGAGCATAAGAGGCGTGTCATAGTATTGAGAGCACAGAACAATACAAGGCATGCCATACCATTGAGAACGCAGAGCATACGATGCGCGCCATGACATAGAGAGCACAGACCATCCGATGCATGCCATCCCATAGAGTGCACAGAACATACGAGACAAGCCATACCAGAAAGAGCACAGAACATACGAGGCATTCCATACCATACAGAGGATAGAACATACGAGGCATGGTTTTCTGTAGAGAGCATAGAAATACGTGGCCTACTATACACTGGAGAGCGCAGGGTATAGGATGCATACCATACCATTGAGAACGTGGAACATACGAGGCACGCCATACCAGAAAGAGCACGGAACATACGAGGTATTCCATACCATACAGAGAATAGAACATACGAGGCATGGTATTCTGTAGAGAGCATAGAAATACGAGGCCTACTATACACTGGAGAGCGCAGGGTATAGGATGCATACCATACCATTGAGAACGTGGAACATACGAGGCACGCCATGCCATAGAGAGCGAAGAACATACGAGGCGTTCCAAACTATAGAGAGCACAGAGCATACGAGGCATGCCATACCATAGAGAGCACAGAACATAGGAGGCATGCCATATCATAGAGAGCGCAGCACATAGCAAGCATGCCAGAGAGCTGAGAGCACAGAACATACGAGCAATGTCATATCGCAGCTAGCACATTGCATACGAGGCGTGCCAGACCATAGCGAGCGAGGAACATGAGGCAAGCCATGCCATAGAGAGCACAGACCATATGAGGCCTAACATACTGTAGAGAACGCAGAGCATACGTGGCGTGCCATACCATAGAGAGCACAGAATATACGAGGCATGCCATAGCATAAATAGCACAAAACATACGAAGCATGGTAAACCATAGAGAGCACAGAACATACAAGGCATACCATATCATAGAGAGCCCATACCATATCATAGAGAGCACAGTACATACCAGGCATGCCATATCATAGAGAGCACAGTACATACCAGGCATACCATATCATAGAGAACGCAGTACATACCAGGCATGCCATATCATAGAGAACGCAGTACATACCAGGCATGCCATATCATAAAGAGCACAGTACATACCAGGCATGCCATATCATAGAGAACGCAGTACATACCAGGCATGCCAGATCATAGAGAACGCAGTACATACCAGGCACGCCATATCATAGAGAGCACAGTACATACCAGGTATGCCATATCATAGAGATCGCAGTACATACCAGGCATGCCATATTATAGAGAGCACAGTACATACCAGGCATACCATATCATAGAGAACGCAGTACATACCAGGCATGCCATATCATAGAGAACGCAGTACATACCAGGCATGCCATATCATAGAGAACGCAGTACATACCAGGCATGCCATATCATAGAGAGCGCAGTACATACCAGGCATGCCAGATCATAGAGAACGCAGTACATACCAGGCATGCCATATCATAGAGAGCACAGTACATACCAGGCATGCCATATCATAGAGAACGCAGTACATACCAGGTATGCCATATCATAGACAGCACAGAACATACCAGGCATGTCATATCATAGAGAGTGCAGGACGTAAGAGGCATGCCTTAGCGTAGAGAGTACAGAACATACATGGCATGTCATCGGATAGAGAACACAGAACATACGAGTCATGCTAAAAAGTTATTTATCCTGTATTTTAAAGTGATAGCTAATCAATGGATAGATCTGATCTGTCACTGAATTATATGACGTCAAGACCCAACTACTGCTACCACTATTACTCACCCCACTACTCCTGGCACTACTATTGCCTCTACTACCATTACCACCATGAGGTCATATATTCCAGTAATCGCTACTAATCCTACAACATTAACACATCTGTAAGAAGAAGATGGATTTAACAACATATTACAATGATGAGCTTCACTACCTTCCACACCGCCCTATGAATTGTAATAATATAGTACCATGCAAATAGATTTATCTATGTATATGTTATTTATGTACATGTAGTATAGTGTCGTATTGTAGCCTGAATGTATATATACTGGGGCTGTGGCATCATCATCATAAACTGTACCGTATCAAGGCATACTGTCTCATCCATATGGCAATCTTCTAATAATCTTGTCTCAGTTAATGTCCTTTATTGTAGGGGATCCATCAAAGGGCGTGAACGTTGATAGACTTCCCATATTCAAATGTAAATTGTATTTATAACTCATGAAATCTTGAATCTTGAATCGTGAGCTTACTTGTAGGTTATAATTAGGTTGAATTCCTGATTCTATGCATGCAAGATTAAAAACATATACATTGATTCCAACAGGCGGAAAAAAATGGACGGAGCTTAGCTAGAAATGGGAGGGTAATAGCTAGAAACAGGAGGGAAATAGCTAGAAATGGGAGTGAAATAGCTAGAAACGTGAGGTAGATAGCTAGGAAGGGGAGGGAAATAGCTAGAAATGGGCGGAGGTTAGCTGGAAATTGGAGGGTAATAGCTAGAAACGGGATGGAAATAGCTAGAAATTGGAGGCGAATAGCTACAAATGGGAGAGGGATAGCTAGAAACGGGAGGGAGATAGCTAGGAAGGAGAGGGAAATAGCTAGAAATGGGCGGAGGTTAGCTAGAAATGGGAAGGTAATAGCTAGAAACGGGATGGAAATAGCTAGAAATTGGAGGCGAATAGCTAGAAATGGGCAGAGCTTAGCTAGAAATGGGAGGGTATTAGGTAGAAACGTAATGGAAATAGCTAGAAGTGGGAAGGAAATAGCTAGAAACGGGAGGGAAGTGGCTAGGAAGGGGGTGGGGAAAGCTAGAAATTAGAGGGCAATAGCTAGAAATGGGCGGAGATTAGCTAGAAATGGGAAATGGGCGAGAATAGCTAGAAATGTGTCCCTCTTGTTATTGTCCACTATAATAACACAATCTGTTGTTTATTCCGTCAGAGTAATAACACGGGAGTGATCATTTCCTTAGGCATCACACAAGATATTTTCATCATCAAATAATTACTGCTTGGATCTTTACAACAGAAGGATGTAGTCCGTTTCTCAACTATCTGACGTCATCATTCAAATACGCCACTTGTTAGCTGAATATACAATTCATATACAGCTGAGTTAGCAAGACATCACTTCTATGTAATTAACTGTAACCGCAATGCCTATCTCCTGCCACATTACATAGTTGTATGAATCTAATACATAACATCATGGTACACAGCACACTGGCTCATGAATAGGCTTATCCACTGTCCCGCGAGTGCTAATTAACTTCCCGTATAATCTGATCATGCAGTTCCAATGCTCTGTGCCTTAGCTAGTAATGATGGCAGCAATTGTGTTATAAAGAGATCCCCTGTGTGGCATAATCATTCCTCGATATTATGTTAAGACAGATATATCAGCTTTATGCTTTATTTACTGGCCATTTGGCACATTTGCCAAGCCATTTGACCCAATCATCAGGACATGTCATTATTTCAACAACTATTATTTCATGCATATAATTTATCTAATGGGGCTTGCTGACAATGCCACGTTCTACAATGGCCGGCTAGTGTTTAACATTGATCACATTGACATGTATTCTAGTCATGAACCTTAGCTATTGCCCCAGTCTACTGGGAGTAAACTGTTTCAGATTATGTCATGCACTGTGTTATGATATATGCTATTTTGGCCGGTATGTAAGATTATGATTAATATCATTTTACCTCATGAGAGCAACGACTTTCAGTCAAATACGTAAAGGATATTCAGCAAGTCTAATTAACCCTTTAATGGCCAACTCGGACAAAATAGATTCCAGAACTGGTCTGAGAAATGTTCATTTGCCGGTCAAGAGAAACGTATTTTCCAAAGTTTGCCACTAAAATGATTGTCTTAATAATTAAGCCATTTATTTCAGTGGTAAAATGTAAAGCCACTCTCTGGACCAACAGATGGATGTTCAATTAGCGTAGCTTTAGATTTTCTTGACCAATACTGACAGCTACAAGATTTACTGTCGTCAGTTTAAGGCGGACCAGCATCAATTTGTTTTCCTTGTGATTTAGTATCCTCTATTGCTGACCATTTGAACCAGAAAAGGATATACAGAAAATGATAAGAATCATTAATAATTTGTAAATTTTTTATCGATTTTAAAACCAGGTTTACAGTGAATTGCTGCTGACTAGGCGAGTGTGAATTAAACCCCGAAGTACACAATCTAACATCGTTGGTCCATCCGATTTAAGAAATGATCACTTCGTGGATCATAAAAGCCATTGCTATGACAACCAAGCTTTAACAAGAGATCACTACCTTTTATTGGCCACGTATAGTCATTCGCTGATGGACCTTTAACATAGTAATTGTTACTTTATGGGATTGAGTGTTGCAATGCGGTGTCCATAGGATGTCTGTGCATTGCAATACAGACTTACATACACACGACTCAAAATATAATCGTCTGTTGTTTAGATTACCAAAAGTAGATGATGATATCTGCAAATCAACATAACTATAGCAGAACAACCAAGAATACATTTATCAAATAATAAAGTCGGAATAAGTTCATCCTCCCTTCAATAAATGCATCTGAAATTTAAGTTACATCAAAATCTAGACATTAACTGTCTATGGAATGAAATACAAACTGTTTGTATTAATCTAATGATATAGCTAGTCTAGGCGAGCATTTGCGACGCCATCCCAATAGACGCCACAGTTGAACAGTAAGCGCAGTTAGCTATGATTTTGTCAGGTGATTTATGGCAGCCGTTGCTGGTAGTATATCAATAATTGGACACGAGTTATTATTGATGGATGCTGGCTGGACTTTGGAAGCCACCTCTAGATAACAGATGGCATGACATGCCTCGTATGCTCTGCACTCTCAATGGCATGGCATGTCTTGTATGTTCTGTGCTCTATGGCACGGAATGCCTCGCATGTTCTATACTCTCTAGGGTATGGCATGTCTCGTGTGTTCTGTGCTCTATGGCATGGAATGCCCTGTGTGTTCTGCGCTCTATTCCATGGAATGCCTTGTGTGTTCTGTGATCTATGGCATGGAATGCCTTGCGTGTTCTGTGCTCTATGGTATGACATGCCTCGTATGTTCTGCACTCTATGGTATGGCATGCCTCCTATGTTCTGCTCTCTATGATATGGCATGCCTAGTATGCTATGCACTCTATGGTTTAGCATGCCTCCTATGTTCTGCTCTCTATGGTATGGCATGCCTCGTATGTTCTGCACTCTATGGTATGGTATGCCTCTTATGTTATGCACTCTATGGTATGGCATGCCTACTATGTTCTGCACTCTATGGTATGACATGCCTCCTATGTTCTGCACTCTATGGTATGGCATGTCTCCTATGTTCTGCACTCTGTGGTATGGCATGTCTCCTATGTTCTGCGCTCTATGGTATGGCAGGCCTCCTATGTTATGTGCACTAAATGGTAAGGATCGTGAAATCTTCATTTAGAATAATTATCTCCATCCATTTCTCTGTTCGTGTGCCATGTCCAGTTTCGCAGGCTGCTGTTCTGCCAGGGGAATGTCTAACAGTGCTCAAGTTATCAATCCCGAATCGGCAATTATCGCTTAATGTGTCCATCTTGTAGTGATAAATAATGTGTACTCTGTCCTTCGTTTACCGCTTCATTGAGGTATGACGGCAAAACTGGTTCCAATTACGGTAGAAATTCAGAAAAGACAATGATGCCATTTAATTTGCCATTCTGCGCTAATACATAAATAGGCGCATCTATTCTCCAACTGATTATACTCTGCGTATGTGGCTTGACTGGTCACGTGTTTCTGCGTATGTGACTTGACTGGTCACGTGTTTCTGCATATGTGACTTGACTAGTCACGTGCGTGATTCATCAAATCATGTTTTATCCAAATAATCAAAGCTCACTATAAGAACCCGGTTCTGTTTGCCGACACGTTCTGCTGGGTGTTTATGTTTCGTGTTTAGGATTATGTACCTTGACTAGTCACGTGTTTCTACATATACGGCTTGACTGGTCACATGTTTCTGTATATGTGACTTGACTAGTCACGTGCGTGATTCATCAAATCATGTTTTATCCAAATAATCAAGGCTTACTATAAGAACCGGTTCTGTTTGCCGACACGTTCTGCTGGCTGTTTATGTTTCAGTTTCAGTTTTCTTTGTTCTCTCAGGACAAATTACATTTGGTATATGAGGTGGACAATTAAATTCCTATATTTGCCGCGGTAGATATGTATATGTTAAATTCATTGTAAGTCACATCACTCACAGTATTTAATAGCAGTTTAGTAGACGTCACAGAAATCGTTACTGTTGTCGTAGTAATCTTCAGTGTTATCATAGTAATCGTCGATAATAATAATAATAATAATAATAATAATAATAATAATAATAATAATAATAATAATAATTTTTTACGGAGGGTAAATATCTTCAGTAGCCTGATATTGGAGAGGCCCTCACAGGATCATAAATACACATATATAAATATATACATTATATTACATTTATGTACACTCAATCACACACTCGCTCGCGCGCTCCCTCGGTATCACATATGTTCTCTTGCTCACACCTATGCTTACTCGCTCGCAAGCTCATCCATTCAGTCGCTCACTCGCTCACACACATGCTTGCACACGCGCGCTCACACGCCTGCTCGCTCACCCACCCACGCACTCACCCGCTCATCATATATTTACACAAATCTGTTATTTTAAATATGTATTTATACATAACCATTTCAACACAATAGAGATAATCGCTGTGTGACTAGGCTTGGATTTCTTACTCACACATTGTAACATTCTATATAAGCAATACTGATTCAATGTGTTCTCTGTATTGCCTAACATTTGAAACTTAAGCAGTGTGCTCATACAGAGTTCAGCACTATTGTCTGATAGAAAATCTGTTTTTAAGCTCTGAAACATCTGATCATCCAGTACGTTAGGTTTACTTACTGGATCAAGAGAAGCACACGACATGGAGGAGGTTTACTCACTGGATCAAGAGAAGCACACGACATGGAGGAGGTTTACTTACTGGATCAAGAGAAGCACAAACCGGCAGTTATTAACCAACATTATCATTCATCATTCATACTTGGCAATATATCAGCCTGTCAATCTACACTTCAGCTCAATTCAAAGCACTAGATAGTGCAATGCTTAACTAACTGAACTGCACGATCAAATATTAAACCTATAATATATATATATATATATATAGGATATGATATAATTTCATATTCTGGTAGATATTTATTGTCTTCTAATTATTATTATTCTCTCTTAATTGGCTACTAGGAGTGCATGTGGTGAAAACTAATGTAGACTGGCATCGATAACTGGTGCTCCTAGCTATACGAGAATCTTCGGAAACTCACATCGATCCATCGACCGATCAATCAATCAATCAACCAATCAATCAATCATAATATCCGGCCACATATTCTGAATACATTGCATCAATATGTGTGCTTGTAATGCTTCCTAGTTTGTGTCTGTCACATTTCTTTGCTTTCTGAGACATGATGTTATCGATGCAAAATAGTGCTGCTTTGTTGAATAGATTCTAGTATTCACACATACCGGTTACCAAAGCAGGCTATTTAACAACTCCTTGTTACACTGAGTAACATATGTTGCATTCCATTCTCCTTTCTCTTGCGGGATGAGAGCTATGCCAGTCCCTTATTAATCAGGATCTGTGGGTAGCACATTGGAATGGTAATCATGTAGCATCATTGATCTCGGAATAATTTTCTTTTCAAGATAGGCGGCCATTAGATTTTAACTGGATGTTGTTTATTACTTAGAGTCTTTCTTTCTGGGAAATCCAGGGCTATGAATGGCGAGATTGAACTATAGACAAGTGAGAATAAGCTGGACTTAATTATACAAATATGAATAAAATGGCGTCATAATCCAACATGGTGACTAAAATCATAATGATTAGATTTTTATTACCGGTTAAATCTTCCAGGAAAATCTGTTTTTAAAGTGGTCCACTTGAATTGCAGCTGTGGCCGTTTTTGCGTATCTTTGCTATGTTGTGTCTTTGCTATGTCGTATTTTTGCTATGTCGTGTCTTTGCTATGTCGTGTCTTTGCTATGCAGTGTCTTTGATATGTTGTGTGTTTGCTATGTCGTGTTTTTGCTATGCCGTGTCTTTGCTATGTCGTGTCTTTGGTATATCGTGTATTTGCTATGTCGTGTCTTTGCTATGTTGTGTCTTTGCTATGCCATGTCTTTGCTTTGCCATATCTTCGCTATGTCGTGTCTTTGCTATGCTGTGTCTTTGCTATGCCGTGACTTTGCTATGCCGTGTCTTTGCTATGTCGCATCTTTGTTATGCCGTGTCTTTGCTATGTCTCGGTCTACCATGCCAGAGAATAACTAGGGTTATGTTCAATTACCTAAAAATAGTCAATTAGATTGTTTATTGATCATGCGCATTAGCTACGTGAATCGAACGCCGGACGGTTAACTATAGTTAATGGTATGCGATTACCTATTGAATTAATACCCGATTCCCTATTGAATTAATACCCGATTCCCTATTGAATTAATACCCGATTCCCTATTGAATTAATACCCGATTCCTTATTGAATTCATATACTATTTGGAGCCGGATACCTGTCTTGCTTAACCCTTCCCTTTTGATGGGTACGAAAATGTGAATTTTGGTCCGCTAAAATGTCAAATAGTAACAATAGGCGATAAAGTGTGAAGGGATTTGGCCGTGAGAATATTTAATTACTGCAGGACACCATAATTCCATCAAACTTGCATTGGTTAGGGAAATATGTACATGTGTACGTACTTTTAATCGTGGAAAGCGAGGCGTATCCGCCATGTTGGATTTTAGGCAAATTCGGGCTAACCATTCACGACCGAGGTCGGGTAGTCGGTCGACTATGGTTGACTAGCTAGAAAACATTTTGAAGTTCGCTTGGTATCTAGTTAACTATAGCTAGCTATGGTTAGCAAATCGAACTTGACCCTGGGTCATCTAAGTTGCTGATAAAGGTGAAAGGTAGTGCTTCTAAATAGAGCGATCCATTTCTAGCTATGCCCCTTCCATTTCTAGCTATGCCCCGCCCATTTCTAGGTAAGCTCCGCCAATGATTTGTGCGGGTTGTGATAGATTTATATAGTGTGTATCCTCAATTCCCAGAATCCCAATTTCAAAGTAACTATGCAGGTTGCCTGTTGACTAGTGTGATACAAATTTCACTTGGCGATGTAACAACAGCCACCCCCACCCCCATCCCCACCCCACCCCACCCCACCCACTCCACCCGCCGTGGTCAGATTAGTTTCAAATTATTACACAGGGTGTTTATTAATATGCTTCACGGACTATTCAATGTTCATGATGGATCCTAGATACATCATTTATTGCCCATTTTGATTGCAATGTAAGCCTACATATGAGGTAATTGACTATGATGTCATATATGTGAGCGACAGATCGGATATATCCATTGCTATGCGCTCACGATACATCAACATCTAATGTAGAATGTAGTCGCATAAAACGCAGCATTCTTCCAGAAATTAAACGAATCTGTTCTCTAGCTCAAATGTTGCCGTGGAAACTCATTTGTCGTCACTCCCTATGATGGCATGTGACTAGCTAATATTTTGCATCGTTAATAAACATTCTGTTGACTAGTTTTCAACTAATTTAAATTAGTTTCAAAATATTCAGCAGCTTACCCGTATCATTTTCTGGAAATTGATAGCCAGGGCGTTTGGGGATCGATCGATCCCAACACGAGTGAAGCGTAGGTGGAGCTTAGATAGAGATGGGCGGGACATAGCTAAAACTGGAAATGTCCCTTGAGATGTGGAATTGAAGGCAAATGTTACAAGAACAGAAAGCGTCATCTGACATCACTCTACATGCAGCTACACCAACGGAGAATGCTTACCCTAAATTCGAGTAACAAGAGACTTTCCGGAATGAACAGGGGTATGTCATATTTGAGCTAAGATTAGCTCGCCTCGAGTATTTTCATAATCAAATAAATATTATTAATGAAAATTAGAGGACTTCTTAATTTAGTTATTACATATAGCACAGAGCAAAAATGGGCGAACGTTTAAATGTTTTGCATTTCACCACTAAGAAATAGTTCATGAAAACATAAAATGTTGATTTGTATTCTTCTGAATATGTGTTAGATCCTTATATATGCTGAATATCTGAATCATAATATAAAAATAACGACAGTCACAACTGGTATGACTTTACAAAGTATAAGGACAACGAAGTTAGAGTGTAACAAATAATGGCAGACGCCACTGGCTTGACTTTACAAAGCAGAAAGGCAACAATGTTAGAGTGCAAATTAACTGGTAACATGTTACATAAGTCAGTAGGTATCAAGAAAGATGTGCATCTGAATATATGATGTTATAATTCAATTTTTAAATTATTAAATAAAACTATAAATGAGAATAGGAGCAATCAGATATTGCAAACCCTCGTCCATCCGGTTTGCCACATTATAAAGATTTCTTGGATTTTTTGGACTTTTTGCATCACTCACAAAAGGCGTAGAATCCTAATGTATGGTCACAGCCTTGTGTTAAAATTTGAACCAAATCCGGCCCATTAGTTTCGGTGATATCCATAAATCCAGTATTTTATCAGATGTAAATCCGTTTTTTATCTACATCACGACCAGACTCTGGAACTAAATATCCATGCACCGTAAGTTCCTTTGCTGTGGTAAAATGTGAGACAAATCGTGCCTGTAGTTTTTTAGATGCGTTCTGGACACATATATGCAAACAAACACGCCCGTTCGTACAATAATACGTAATGGCAATTTGATAATGTTGTTGACTCCTTAGTCAGTAACGACTGTCAATCAAACTGCTCCAAAATACGTTCAGCACGGGAGAAGGCCGACCATATTTAAAGTTCTGCTGATTCTTTTGAGAACTATTTGATTGAAAATCATTACAGCAAAAGTTTGTACCATAAGAAATACAGAATTAGTATTGGACTATTGCACTCTTACTACGCGCAATCGGATCAGCTTCCGCTCGCCTTGGATGTAAACAGTACAATTGCTATTATTACTGCAATGGTCTGGTATTGACCATTGTTCACCAGAGAGAACAGGATACCTGCAAAAACTCCTCGACCCACGACCAGCAACACCCATTCGCTTAGCACGTGGGCTTATGGGAAAGACACCCACCCCACCTCACCCACCCCAACCACAGTGCGAAATAGACTAGGATCGCGATCACGTCCTAACAAAGTGTCACGTGATATTTCTAGGGATTCCCTAGTCACTAGAACATCTTTTCATCCAGTGAGAGTCTGAGTCTGCATACTGTATCCAGCCACGTATTTCTTACCATGGCACTGTATCGACGCTTGCTGTAACCTGAGCTGTGAATGGCTGACTTTTGACTACAATAGATGGATCCGATCTGTCACTCAAGTATATGACATCATACTCAATTACGTCATTTGCAGGCTGATGTCACAATACACAGTGGCGTATGTATCTCCAGCATGAAAATTGAAAGGTCCATCAAGTGTTCGAATTGTATGTCTTTGATGGACTTGCCATTAGTCTAGTTGTTCAGGTCACCAACCGTGCAATTCGGTCTGACTAGCGTTTTTCTATGTCTTTTCACACTATATTTTCAAAATCTGGTTATAGCCACTATGGCAACCTTGATCAATTTGAAATATTCAAGGTGGCCGTCGGTTGTCTATCTCTAGTAAATCTGACATATTCTGTGCCTTCTTGACGAATGGACAGCAAACCTGATCAGAGTGTTCATATCGCCATCTAATATCTGCATTGTGAACACGGAATTGATTAATGTCAAATGGTACGGTTCTCCACCACCCTTGAATATTTTCTACCGTATGAAGCTGATGGAGAAAGTTGTTACTTCGGTGACTTCATTGAGCCAAATTCGCTAGATTTCTCCATGTTGGGGATAAGCCACCACCTCTCAAAGAACTATGTCAGTTTAATCTTACTTCTAGAGAACATAGGTCAAACATCCATTCTCCTAAGAGAATCGACAGTACGAAATTCAGCCAACTGATTGTGTCTATAATTTACCGATCATAATGCAAACTTGGTCAGTTTGACCTTGTTTCCGGAAAACACATGCCAAACTTAATTTCTCTCTTGAATTCTATACTATTGATCTATATAGCATCTAGGTTGGCGAGTATATGTTTTAGGCAGCTGAGAGCCAAGGCCATTTGACCTCTTGTTTTTGCGATTTATTAAATACATTCCATTAAATCACAAAGACAGAACATGTGACCACAAATTCAAAGTTAGAGAAATTAGAGCGAATTCTAATAACAATATACTGGTTTTTCCAACAGAATTATAGATGGGTGGAATGCCTTACCTGAAACAGTCGTTGATGCTTCTACCATAAACACATTCAAACTATGACTCACACGATAACGTCAAGCTATCCGTGCCTACCCCTAACCAGAATATGACATTATGAGATAGGATGGTGTGATAAGGTCAAGCCATGGATAAAATGTTACACAGACTCCACCTCATAGACCTGATTCGGCGGGTCCCCTTCTACTGGGAATGTAAATACTTGCCATCTTTATATCAAAAGACTTGGTACCTTGATGGAAAGTTGAAAATAAAATATGACGTCTTAGTAGTATGACATTCCATCATAATATTAATATGTGATCTCACATTGTCATGGTAATGAAGTCTACTAATTTGACTATTGCAGCAACATCCCCAGTCAGATTAGTTTCAAAATGTTTAACAGGTTAGCTGCATAGGTACAATGAAATTAGGATTCTAGAAATGCAGGATTCAAAGTATATAAAGCGATTTCAAAACGCGCAAAGCAATTGGTGGAGCTTAGCTAGAGATGGGCGGGGCATAGCTAAAAGAGAGCATATCCATTGCGTGTTTCTGTGGAATCTCGCCTCAATAATGTAATGTTCAGAGGCCATATTCATTTCGTAGTCCATACCACTAATCATTTGTTAGCAATCTGTTAAGGCGTAAGCATGTATGTAGGCTATCAATCAGAAACAGATTTCCAATATGGCCACTTGGAGCTGGCGGCCGTATTGTATTTTCTATCATCGTCAATTTCTACGTTTCAAACATTTTCTCCAATGCTTTTCCAATGAACAAATGGAATTTTAAACGGAGCCAAATGATCCAACAATCCTTAACGGGGTTATCAATCTGAAAACAATGTTTCCCTATTTTACTGGCAATGTAGAGTAACGATTTACCATTTAACAGGTTGTAGATATCGGACTGTACGTAGGGAGTCATGACCCTGCGCACATCTTATATTTGCGAGTATAAGACCTCAGTGAAATTACATGTTTGAACACCAGATAAGCTAAAAGACTATGTCACCGTGTATGATTGAATGCATGAGCATCAACTATAGCATCTTATTATTTAGATATATATTATCAGCACTGGATGACTGACAATGGATACGTCGGTTAATGCGCGGGTACAATCCGCAGAAACTGAATCGAGTACGATCTTTGATGATTAGCACCAGTTTGGAATGTTGGAGTCATTTAAGGAAATAAATATGACAAACGGACTTAGTTAATTACGTACCGGTCTGTGGTTCCCACGAATTCTCGTGGCCAGATAAGTGGAGGCAGCTGTGAATCGAGTATGACTTTGATGATTAGCACCAGTTTGAAATGTTGGAGTCAATTAAGGAATTAGATATGACAAACGGACTTAGTTAATTACGTAGCGGTCTGTGTTCCCACGAATTCTCGTGGCCAGATAAGAGGCAGCTGGGTGCAATGGTAACTAGTGTACCGATTAACTCTAGCATTCTACAAATTGTCGACTAATAGGCAATGGACAGGACATGGACATAGTGGCTTCCTGTAGGCACTAAAGGGCACAACCGAAAAAATTACTATCGAAAACGTAGCAATTAGAGGCAAGCTAATTCACCAATAGGCCTTGCTATCAAATAAGCATCCGTCATTTGTGGCAAGTCATTCGTCAGAAATGACGTGCTAATCCAACAGGAATCGCAAACGCGCTAGGTAAAAGGCGTCCTCCCCAGCCAAGAGGGTCGGGGTTTTGATTGGTCAAAATGATGTCATAATCCAATGAGAATCAGAGCAACCTCCGGCGGTACGAAACCAAGATGGAGGGAGAATAGAAACGAAAATGGTATATAAACGGGACTTTAACTTTAGTTCGGGGTCCGGTCCGCCTCGTACCTTGCAATAAAGTTCTTGCTGAATGTATTTTCAGTAGGCAAGAGCCAGCTTGAATAGTATAGCAAACCAGAGTAGCTGGGAGTAATACTAGTTCATTGTGAAAGGTTAGGAAACATTGAAATTAATCCGTCGCAAATACGTAAACTGGTAACAGTAAAAGTTATCGACTTTATAGATTTACTATACAGTTAAGTCAGCGAATCATAAATACGTAAACTGGTAACAGTAAAAGTTACCGACTTTGTAAGTTTATTATACAGTTAAGTTAGCGAATAAAACTATCACCTTGCGATATTAATACAAGGCAAAAGTTTGACACATAGTTTGCTGTTGACTCAAGAGACTACGGAAGATCACCGTAGCTTACCTGCAAGTTCTAATAGTCAGTCAGATCAGGCCCGGATATCAAATATAAGTATCGTTAACGTTCATCTATAAACGAGGCGAGCTGATATCCATTTCTTTCGTTCTCGGTAAGGTGGGTTGTCGCAGCAACCTTACATACAAACCTTACCCAAAACGGAAGAGACTTCATAGTCAAGTATATCTCATAAAAACGTGTACGTAGCACAGATACAGGATAGACATCAGAAATCTTCAAGGTGTTCGTTCTATTAAATAAATACGCTGGAGATGTTATTGTCATAGGCGATATATTGCTGTGGGAATAAAATAGGCAACGACGGCAGATCTCAGTCAAATTAGTTTCAAAATATTTAACAGCTTACCTGCATGACGGTTGTCTTGAATTTGAAATTGTGTGACGTCAGGGTTAAAAATGTCACATAGAATCACCGCGGAATGGCCATGATCTTATACGGCTGTGGTCGAAGCAGAAATGCTGGTGAGAATTCTTCAGGCTTAAAGCGAGGACATGGCTGCTCCGCTACAAGGTTAAATCTCTGCAAGATGGCCGCCATGTACAGGAATACTCGTGCCGATGCAATGGTATCTCCGGGACATGACCGACGCCCGACACTGAATGGAATTACACTCCGCCTTCGTTCATCTTCTAAGGGAAGCAGATTGCCGGCCGCATCCAGAAAACGTTCTGGTAGAAAGTCATCAGGTTTCGGAAAGATTTTCTCATTGTGATGTACATTCCAAACATTCGTCAGAATAATTGTTCCTTTAGGCAATGAATAGTCCCAGATTGCGGTGTCTTCTGTGACCATGCGGCCAATAGGCAGAGGACTAACTGGTCCCGTTCGGAACATTTCTAATATTGCCGCATTAAGATATGGCATGTTCTTACGATCTTTCAAACTTGGCAGCCTGTTATCGTCTACAACCGTGTCAATCTCATGTTGAATTCGTTTTGTCACATGTGGAAAGGTAACCAATGCAAGGATGTTCGTAAGTAAAGTAGCTCGTGTCGTTTGTGCTGCAGCAAAGAAAATGTCAATAGCCAAGCCTTCAATCGTAGCATCCTTTATCCATTGTCGATCACCATCTTTTTCCAGCTTCATCATGACACTTATATACTCATCTACCATTCCACGGCAGATCTCAGGGCTGTAACTGGCTCTCTGTTCTTCTACAAAACACCTCAGAAAATCATGTTTAACTCTCATTATCTCTCGATACAACCGACCTTGTTTGCAGAAAGGAAAATGTCTCAAAAAAGGAAATGTGGACAGAGTGAAATCCATATCCCGATCAAACAGCCTATTCAGCGAATTAGACAGCTTACTGGCTATCTTGAACATTGGCTCGTCTTTTTCAAGACATTTGCCCAACAACAATAAGCAGAGTATGTTAAGAAGTGACGTGTATATGATGTCATCAGGATCAAATGCATGTCCATTTGTCATGGTCATCTCATGCAAAACATATTCACGTAGCTCGTCCTGGATTAAGTCCTCCTTAGATTGCACACCGTCGCCATACATACGCAGAATATTAATGAAAAGCTTTCGCAATCGTTTCTGTTGTGCACAGCTTGATAGAAAAATCATGGACTGGTAATCATTGTGGATGTATTGTCCAAAGAAAGTCATTGTTCGGCCCGCACACGTGACTGATGCTACGGGGTCCTTTAAATAAACGTGATTTATGGCTTCGAAGGTGTTCAGAACGACATATGTTTTGCCGAAGAGCTTAATGCTGAATACATCTCCATATATTTTCGCCAACTGTGTCAGAGGCAGGTGTAGTCTATTTACGTCCAAAGATAAAACATTGCCAAAAATTGGCCAGCCAGGAGGTCCTGCCGGCAAGTGATATTTTTTCCCAGAATAGTTCAGCTTCCAGATACACCAGAGCACGCTCAATCCGACAACAGCCGCTACTAAAGTCATTGTAACGTCAAAATCGGCCATTTTAAATTGACACTTGTAATATCGATATCAACGTTTCTTTCAAATTCCGATACCATGAAATAGGTTGTGTTTTACTGCTTGTTGTTTCCGGCTGATTACGGTAGTACTGAATGCGTTTGTAGCTAAGGCCGCGATCTCTTCAATACTGGCGAATCTGGACAGGGGCGCCTATGCGGCTGTAATGTTTCGATAAAGATATGACCTTTATCACTTCTCCATTAAGATCGTCTGCGCCAGTTTCACGTATATAGTTTAACCCTTTCATGACCAAATTTGGGCAAGAAAATCTAAATATTTGCGCTACCAAGCCAGTCATTACGTAAATTTTCAAAGATATTGTCCTGCAAATCGGCATTAACCAAAGACCACTGCAGAGGCCGGCGTTTATGATTATCCTAAGATCACCATGCATCTATCTAAAAAGGGTCCATCATTTTATGGTTAAGAGGCTCGATCTCCGCGTATAATTCTCACATAAATTCCCAGCAAATCGGGTCAAGTGAGACACTGTCTGACCTAAAGACAAACGAAATATTTCGATATAGAATCTTACCAGGCGTTGATTATTTATTTTAATGTGAGAATTTGGAGATTGAGGCAGCTAGCTGTTAAAGGAGAAGACTATTTTTGAAAATTTACCACTGGAATGACTGGCTCGGTTATCAAGCCAGTCATTCCAGTGGTAAATTTTCAAAAAGTCTTCTCTTGGTCTGCAAATGGACATTTCTCAAGATCACTACAGAAGTCGTTTTTGGCTGATATGTGTGTTAAGGGATAACTAATCCCATCTCTTGATAGCTGCTCATGTGATCTAACACGCCGACCATAAACTATCCAGGTAATTTTGTATCACGCTGCTAAGGAAAGATATGCAGGATTTAGTAGTTAAATGTTGGTACATTTCTACACATTCTATGGTGGCTGTCATGATTTACTTTTCAACCAATCAGAAAACCCCTAGTGTGTCCGCCTCGGTATATACGCTCAGTCATAGAGGCTCCAGCTATAGTTTGGCAATGTGGTATAAAAGCAATCCTACAGGTAAGCTATTGAATATTTTGAAACCAATTTGATTGGAAGTTGTTGCTGCCATAGGCAGCAACAACTTCCAGTTAAATTAGTTTTAAAATATTCAATGGGATGAGCATTACATAATAAAGAATGTGATGCATTGGAGCTTACATGACATCACACACAATAGCTTGAGAATACAAAATGGTGTCGATCACTGTTCAACATTTACTCGATATTACAAAACCAGATAATTGCGATACAGATCAGGGAATCTGACAGGATATGAATGATATGGAATCTATAAATGATATTCTATCGGTGCAATACAACATTTGAGATGAGATTAGCTAGCATCGCTTTAAGATTGGCAACAGACTATACACTCACTCACGCGCTGCAGTACAACAATCTTTTCTAAGAAACGAGAATAACTTTTTCCAAGCAGTCTCTATAGCCTTTAAACCTTTAATGACTAAATCTGATCAAGAAAATCTAAATATTTGTTTATTGAATGTCCATTTTCAGACCAAGAGAAGACAGTTTAAAAAAAAAATTTTAATTGTCTTCTCTTGACCTGAAAATGGACAATCCTTAAGACCACCCCATAGGCCTGTTTTGGCCGGATTCGTCAAGCAAGTGTTAAATGTGATATAGCTGGTACAGATTCATGCGCCACGTGACTCTATTGCTCCTCATCTCAGCATTTATATAGTACACTAGAAGAGTTTCCCGGCAGATAATGGCGGATAACAGGGTGAAGGACGGCGGATAACGGGATAACACGGGTTCACTTTTGAGGAGGCTCACCCAGTTAACGTACAGCATGTTATTTAATAGGGGGAGATATAAATGCGTATCCTACGAAAGACCAGAAAGCTCATTCGAAATTCAAAATTAAAAATTCAAAACTCGACTTTGAAATTCAAAAGTCAACTTTGAAATTCAAAATTCGACTTCGAAATTCAAATCTTAATACAGTAAGTCAGGTTTAACGTGTGTACATCCTGGACCGGTCATGGTCGATGAAAGGCATACGTCATACTTAGTGAATTCAGGTAAATAGATCGCACATGAGTAAAGCTACTCCTAATGCTGATGTTTATATGGCCCGCAATGCATATCAGGGGAATGGACATATTTGTCATAGTGGCCTGGGAGGATACATTACACACGCGTAGTATACTACCTATCACCTATCAGACATAGAGAATATTAGCTCCGTTACGATATTACTGCTTTTCAATATTAGTAGATTTAGTTTTCACTCGTATTTGACAATATAATGGCAAAATCAACGATAATTGCATAGTGAACAATTTATAGGCAATGCTACAACGGAACGCTATAGATGCCATTTATACTATATATATTTTCACAAGTATTTATCTGTAAAAGCACTAATTTCTGTGACAGCAAACGTGAGATATCGTCCTAGCGATGCCATCCTAGATTAACTATGGTTGATCTGGGTCTTAGCGCATGTTGGTAAATGGAGCGGGGTGGGGGGGAGGGGTGAGACTAAGAACGGGGGTGGGGGGGGGGCTTTTATCACAGCCTATGTCATTAATTGTGCTTGAAAGACTCGATATAAGTGAGATAAGTATGTATGCTTAATCTCACCAATTCAACCAATAGCTGTTATATTATCCTAGCCTTCTGGGCTCTCGTATTATATAGCTCATGAAGGTCTTGCGATTTTACTACGCGCGTGTGCCTGCGTGTTTCACCACAGTGTTGTGTCAGTTGTAGATTCTCTCATGAACCAATATATATGACGGTATGACAATCGAGTGACAAAAATGGAAGGGGGCAGGGTGAGGGATGGTGTAGGGAGCGGGAAGGGGGTGGGGAGAGGAAGCGAGAGAAAGAGGGCACTTCAATGTTCCCAGAAAGATTAACAAACTCTAACCTTTTAATGAGTACTGCTTAGTGCATACAAAACAAGTACTATGTTAAGCACTTGTGCTGTGTAGACTAGGGCTGGAGAATCTCTTGTCCATCTCGCCGATTATTCTCTTGTCTATATACTGTTTAAACTACCAATATGATCTACACAATGGGGACTCTCTTACATGCCCCCGTTCTGTGTGCGGACTCTCTGCCGTATCCCCGCTCAGTGTGAAGACTCTGGCCCACGTCCCGCTCCATGTGCGGACTCTCCCTCACATTCCTCCTCCATATACGGGCTCTCCCTTAGAGAGAGAGAGAGAGAGAGAGAGAGAGAGAGAGAGAGAGAGAGAGAGAGAGAGAGAGAGAGAGAGAGGGAGAGGGAGAGGGGGGGGAGGGAGGGAGGGAGAGAGAGAGAGAGAGAGAGAGAGAGAGAGAGAAGAGAGAGAGAGAGAGAGGCTTGCAATGTTGTTGAAGACAAATGGTATTTCCATATTCAATGCCCCTCCCCCATCATGGAAACAATGTGTCAAAGGATGATTGTCGAGAAACAAAGCATACAAGATCGACGAACTGAACAACCGTTACATTAAATAAAGATCTCCACCATTGGATGCATGCATACGTTAACTGTCCCTATCTTCACTCCATTATGCTTGTGGTCAATTAACGGGAAGGACTAGCCAACCCGGAACCGGTAACTCACCCCCTGGGACATGCTATGCCACCCTACGGATGGCTATAACCCAAGCGCGCACGATGGCAAGAATGTCTAAGACACAATTTGCCCCCTCTGTGCATGCGCTGGGTCACTGGGAATACCCCGTAATGGATAGGTTTACTTTCATAGAATGGGATACGGCCATGCTGTGCGAGACCGATGACTGGGTGGACATATTTAGTTCTTCATATACATGATCTTTTCATGGTTTCTTCCTCTTAATGGCCATGATCACAAAAGTTTCTGGAAATGTTCGGTACTGCTGGAACTCAGCTCCCTTGTGATGATAATAACAGGCCAAGATGAAGAGAAAGTCGCATATAAAACTTTGGATTCCTGAACACACTTGAAGAGATATAACACAACCTCGCCATTAAACCTGCTGGTGCTGCTAAGACAAGCGCATCCGAAAGGACGACTACCGATTGGCTGGAGAATCTCTAAGAACACCAGCCATTGACGAGAAGATAATGAGATGCAGACCTCGGTGGATGGTATACGTCCCACTTCCCGACTCAGTAATGACTGGAAATTTGCACTGCAGAGCCATCGGAGCGTTAACTGCTCGCAGTGGGCCGCCATCTACATAGGCAGCGGGGCAACCATAAATTTTGAAAAGCAGCCTAATTAACAACCTAATATCTCCACCTCCAGCAAACTTCACTGCCACCACACCGCTTTGAAAACCTCCCTGATCTGAGGCCTCCGCATCGTCTTCTGACTACGGAAAGAAGTAGATTTGTCTACACACCAGCAGCACAATTGGTTCCTTCTCGTTTAAACTTCGCCAAGAAACAAATCGGCCACCTTCTGCCTGCCGCGAAGAAACTCGACAAACCCCCCACTTGGTACCAGCCTCCGAGTGATGCGAGGAGTCATTGAACTTTCACCCGTTCATGCAAGTATTGTATGCCTGGCTTATTGTGATCTCTGGCCATCGAGGACCACTGTGTCTTGTCCTCGGCCAAGATCTTTAGTTTCCTAGGGTCCATTCTTTATCTGAGTGTACTGAGGCCTGCTTTCTTGATGTCACCTCGTCGCACGCTTAAAGGATTTATACAATGATGTCCTTTCCTGCCTTAATATATGCTGGCTCCCACTCTCCAAGTTGAGCGAAATTCCAAAGCTTTCCTGCTGGTGTGTCTTCTGGCACCCGTAGTACATGGCCAAATATGGGCCATCTTTGCTTGACTACTTTTACTGGCAGCGGCAATCTATTACACATCTTGTATAGTACATCGTTGGAAACTATGCTGTCTGGCCACCGGTGTCCAGTTGTGGCACGGAGGTGTGTGTAGTGGCAGGCAACAAGTTTGTCTATAGCTGCGTTTGGAGCTGCTCAGCTGATGGAGCCATACAGCTTCAACTATGCGCAGGTTGCATAAATGTAGTATTTTTGTCAATAAGGACTGAAAATGTTCCCCCATGGTACATCGTACAGCAATGCCAGCAATACTATAAAGCAGTGAGCCAATGGTTTTAATATTCCGACATGGATCTTCCCTACTTTTATCCTTTGTCGATATGTATATGTGGGTATATCAAGAGGTTTCCCTCATTGGAAGAAAACGTGGGACGGCAGGGAGTTGGAATTTGGCGTGGGGCATCGTCACTTGGAGTTTTGGATAGTTGGTCCCACTCCACGACGTGAAGATCAAACTGTAGATTGTGTCCAACTGTATAAACGAATCATAGTGATATCTTATGTACTAAGAGGCGTATGTGTTATCTCACCAGCCAAATGAAAGATCCTGTTGAATAGGACAAACTAAATGGCACGAAAACAACATGACGATGTACATAGTGGATATTTGCATTGCATCAATGCACGGATGGTATCATGTCGTATTTAGAGAATAGAAAGACCGATTCCAACGATGGCGAGATAGCGCACAGTTCAGGCCAGAACCGGTTTCTAACGCAATTAGACAAAATAGATATAGTGGAGTTCATATTGTAGAACAGCGAATCCTGCCTTTTCTGTAAGGATGTCGGACTGGCGGTGGAGCAACACTTCTGATTATAGTGTCCTATACTTATTCATATACCGTCAAGCCTGTTTATGAGGGAGAGTTGGTTGGGGTGTGTTTGCATAAGATAGTGGTTCTTTAGGTCTGGTGCTAGCAAGACCACACGTCTAACTGCTACATTGTGTCTACAGCCGACTCCTATTAAAATACATCAAAATCACTTAAATTTGTTGATAGAAAATGTGAGTTTGCAGACCAAGAGAAGATTGTTTTTGAAAATGTATCACTGGAATGACTGACTTTGTTATCGAGCCAGTCATTAAAGTTGTCAATTTCTTTTAATTGTCCTCAAATGGACATCATTTAGCACCACCTCCGAAGCCGCTTTTGGTCAGCTTGAGGGTCAAATTGTTGACCATTAAATGATCATCTGTTTTGTGATCATATGACCGTTATGGGGCATGCTGTACTCTAAAAGGGTCTACTGTACGTTAGATAATAGATGAATCCAGTGTTAGCTATGCCCCGCCATCTCTAGCTAAGCTAACCCAGACCTCGCTCGTGATGAGATCGGTCGACCCCTGAACTCCCTGACTATCATTTTCCAGAAAATTATACAGGTAAGCTAGGCTGTTGAGTATTTTGAAACTAATTTGACTGTGTGCTGTTGCTGGCTATGGCAACAACAGCGTCCAGTCAAATTAGTTTCAAAATATTCAACAGCATGTTTATTAAATAGTAAAGACATACAATTCGTACAACAACGCGTAGTCCGTCATCAACTAAACGTTCGTGACGAACTTATCTATGTCATTGATTCTGTCATTGATTATGGCGTCAGCGTACACGTCACGTAGTTGAATTAATGACGCCATATGATTGGTGGATAAGCTGGAGAGGTGCATTGTCTGAGGTTCGTGAACGAGGACGACTATATACGATAATCGATATGATATCGAAATCTATATTTGTATGAGTTGTGTGTAAACAGATCAATAGGCAATATATCAGAAAACGGAAGAACGTCGCTAATCGGGTCAGAGCAGAACCTAAAATAAAAACGGACAATACCTGGACAAAACGAGCATGTGTATTTGGTGGTTGCAAAAGAAATGTGCTATTACAATTGTGTATCAGTATCCGGTTTATATATAACAAACACTAAACAATCATATCTTGATCTCAAATTTCTTGTGAGCTGTAATTTATATAGACAAGAATAGGTTCATGTTCTTATAATCTGTACTGGGCCATAATGCAGAACAAACGGACAAAGGGCATCTACAGCACAGAGGCCTACTCAGAATCTAATATGTATAAATGAAGGGGAAATGGATGATGCAATGAACAATGATTCTCGATGATCTCAACACAGTAGTTAACCTTTATACCTACAGATCTCTGAAAAACTACATTCTTTCCCATCCATAGCCTATTTTATTGAATACTTAAAGTTAATATGACTGGAAGCCGTTACTGCCCGAGCCAGCTAGAGCTTCCAGTTATATTAATTTCAAAATATTCAACAGCATTATCATTGGTTGATGGAACAGGTGACATCGATATAAACATGTATTACTACGCCAGATTTGTTTATTTACTGTCATTTGATTACAATTCTTCATAAAATGTGTCTCTGTAGATAAATGCACGCGCTAGTGTTTCTAGTTTCCGATAAAATATTTACCTGACATTGTATATGAAATAGTATTGGGAATAAACGCGTGGGGTGTTACGCAGGGATTAGTGCTTTGGGCACATTCTGTATCAATGGTAGACTTTTCTGTTCGCTATATGCAGCCGGTGATGGAGTATGTAACTTGATGTTGAAGTTATCAAATGAGGGAAACATCCTCTTGATTGATACACTACTTCCAATAGCCGCAGAACAGCTGAAAGCCAAAACAGAATCCACTCATGTATAGCTGCTATCCGGCACTGCAGAAATGAATGATGACGGTACGCAGTTGAGGAAGATCAGAATCTTGGGTTCCATATTCTGCAGTTCTACCAACAGACATTGGAATTCGCTGTTTAACAGGAAATATCGCCAAGATGCAACAAAATGATGCTAGATGTGTTTGCATAATGCTATACAATTGCAACAGCCGGAAAGCTGAAAAAAACCTCTAGAACAAACGTGATGCATGTCACCGCAAATATCTGCCAGCCATTACCAATCATCACTGGTCAAACAGGCTAATATCAAATGCAGCACTCTACAAATTGTGTGACACAGAGCCAAGAGCACCATCTGTGAGGGGAGCACAAAAACGATGGTCTATGTTCGGACATGTTCGTCGAATGCCAGAAAATAGGCCTGTTCAGAAAGCACTAGAATTTGTCATCGTACGCGCCAACAGGTATCACGCACGCAAAGGACACCCGGACATCAACTTCCTAAGTGGTTTATGATCAGAGCGCAAAGAACGTAATCTTGGATCACTAACGAGCATCATCATCATCATCATCAACATCAAAGATCATCATCATCATCATCATCATCGGTGGCGGCGTCGCCGCCTCCACCGCTGCTGCCTCAACTGTCGTCGTCGCCGTCGGCTCAGCTGTCGTCGCAGCTGTCGTGGCAGCTGTCGTCGCAGTAGTCGTCGTCGTCGTCGTCGTCGTCGTCGTCGTCGTCGTCGTTGCCGCCGTCACTACCGCAAGCATCATCATCACTATCGTCATCACCACCATCATAGCCTCATTGGAAATGTCCTGGTAACATCTTTAACAATGATGAAGGATATAATCATTTTCATCTCGAAATAACGATTATATACGAAAGATTATCTACGATTTAGTGAGGGTTATGATTATTATTCCTGGCAGCAACACATTCAAGTAAAATAGTTTCAAATTCGACATATGCAACAACCTGTCTGCACTATAATTTAGAAATTGTATGGCTACAGTGATGAAATGGCTGTACGTAAGACCATATTTCTCTTACTAAAGCTTTTTTGTTTCATTGCACTGCCGTTGTTTATGCTAGCGGCTATCACCTCAAATGTACTGTTACTGACGGCTACCATCTCTGTGATATCACGCTACATACAACCACAGATCGAAACACAAATATTTGATTCAAAATAGTTTGCTGAAGTAGCATTATGAAAACATGTTGCCAATATTTATGTGCAGATATTGTCCTTCTTGTGCAACAATGCTCGGAACAAACACATAAATTCATGTTTATGAGACCAGTAGCTCTACAGATCAGATGTAAATTATTCAGGTGATGTTCGCAATATGCAAAGATCTAGAAAGTCTGACTATTTGCATTGTCTATCTGCTCTTATCGATATCGTGGTAGGAATAAGGACATTAAAGAACATGAACTAATGTTTATGTATTAAAAGGAAAGATCTGCTTACATTGATTCGCCATACGTTATCAA
Source organism: Chaetoderma sp. LZ-2023a (assembly GCA_034401795.1). Taxonomy (NCBI): domain Eukaryota; kingdom Metazoa; phylum Mollusca; class Caudofoveata; order Chaetodermatida; family Chaetodermatidae; genus Chaetoderma; species Chaetoderma sp. LZ-2023a. The sequence goes on from CM067374.1 coordinate 23,227,377, forward strand.
TGGTACACTACACCATCAAGTGTACCAGATGCTATGGGGTGAGGTGGATTGAATGGCCTACCAAGAGCCGCATCTTTAAGCTGAGCGCGTTGTGTATTTCTGGAGAGAAGAGGAAACACCACAAGAGAAGGTCGGATTCTACATGAAATAATATGTTTACATGAGATCCCTTTCTATTCCTTAAACCTAACCGTAAATATTGATCACCTTACCTCTATGTTTGTTATATGATTGAAGGCATGGAATTTCATAACAGCTAGTGTTCATAATGCACTGTATGGCTTGAAGGTGTCATTTCTACACCTGACAGGAAGTCACAGCATATTACTTACTTATGGTTGATTTCCAGTTCAGGCTCCTGCTCATCCTCGTCACTGGACTATAGATCTTCATTTACAGGACTTACTTTTTGACGTATATTAATTTATGCTTTATAATTATCATACAAAGGATCTTGGTCTCCCCAATATTTATCTAGCCTGTTTTTTTAATGTGTTCAGGTTTGGCTTAAAATAAGATGGTTTGGGAGTCTGTTCCAGATTGGTGTAGCACGTACAGTGAATGAATTGTTGCGGAGCGATGTCCTGTGTCTGTGTGGATATATCAGTTCAACTGCCACGGTTGCTAGATCTTGACGTCATGTCATTTCGCATTTTTGTACAATCACACGATGTTGGCTCATACTTCCCACTGACCATTTTGTACATTTCTATCATGTCTCCATGAACACGTCCGTACCTCAGTGTTGGGAGCTTCAGTTTCTTGAGCATTTCCGGATAGCTTAAGTCCTTCATTCCTGGAAGTTGCCAGGTTGCCTTCCTTTGCACAACTTCTAGTTGTTCGATGTGTTTGATTTTATATGGGGCCTAGACGGAGCTATCATAATCTAAGTGCATTCTTGCCAGTGATTTAAATAATGGAATGAATGTCTTCTCATCCATGTATTGAAAGGCTCTCCGGATCATTGCCAACATGGATGTAGCCTTTCTTTTACTTTCTCATTGATATGCAACTCGAAGGAGAGCTCTTTGTCAATTATTACACCATTCTCCTCTTTAACTCTTTTCTTAGATTCCCCCATGTAGCTGATATTTGTAGTCACTGTATGGACTAATTTTACCAAATATAAATACCTCTGCTTGCATTTGTCAGGGTGGACGCGTAAAACCCATGTATCACTCCATTGTGATAGTGTCTTGAGATCACTTTGCAGCATATCCATCTTTTCTTTACATTTAAATTATGTTGATGATTTTAGTGTCATCTGCAAACAGGTATACCATCGACTTAACTATATCTGGTAGCCAGGGGCGGATTCCCGCATATGCCAACAAGGCCCTGGACCAGGGCATCAATGGACCTTTCCATTTTTAGCTATACCCCGCCCATCATTAGCTAAGCTCCACCCACACCTCGCCGTGTTTGGATTGATCGATCCCCGAATGCCCTAGCTATCAATTTCCTGAAAACTATACAGGGAAGCTGTTGAACATTTTGTAACTAATTTGACTGGGTGCTGTTACTGCCTGTGGCAGCAACAGAGCCTAATTAAATTAGTTTCAAAATATTCAACAGAATATTTATTAAATAGTAAAAGCAAACAATTTGTACAACAAGGCATAGACCATTGATCTATATACTAACTGGATTGGCCACACAAGCACAAATTGTGTGACAAAATCGTCCAACAGCTAACCAACAGCGCCTTTGTGATGTCACATGACGTCATTGACCTAATGACGTCATCGTTTACGTCACAATATACCATCTCGCAATATTTTAGGCATTCCCCATAGATTATCACGGTTATCAATCCAGTCATCCAATTTTTAAAAACATTGATTTTTGACTTTCAAAAGAACATTCCTCAAGATCACTGAAAATGTCAGTTAGTTTGATCATTAAAGGGTTAATATATTTCATGCATTGCTTGGTGCTTATCAGGTTAGTCCAAATATGTACTGAGAATGAGATAGCATTATATAGCCTAGTGCATTGTTGTAAATGACATTTCTGGACGTGCAGTTTTTATTTTTAATAGGCATACCCATATTTTGTTCTTAAGATAATGGCCTTTGTAACCATATTACTTTGACCACATGAATAACATATTAATATATAGAAATAGGACATTTTGATTGATGTGACAATAAATTTAAGAAAAAATGCATTTCTTTGGCATAGTCTAACATCACAGATGCTACATTAAGTAGGTGATGGTTTATACTCTAAGCGAAATGGGATGAAATGCATAACTTCTCAACCTCAAGGGGTGTTAGTGGGCGATTTGTGGCATTTCAGTCTATCACGGAAACACATTACGCGTCTCTATTAGGCGCTGTAGAATTTTTTATGTACCTGGAATTTCTTAACTTTAACTATTTTCCTACTAATTCGCATCTCCTCTGTTGTGATAAATAAACAGCTAATCGTTTAGATGTGTATATTATGAATTATTACGTCTTGAAGACGCTCAGTTGAATTCTAGCGAAAACGTAACTATCCAACAGGAGGATTCCCACACAACTGTCACGTTTCCAACAACTGCTGACATGCGCAGTGTCCAATCTATGGATATCTATGGCATAGACCGTCTTCAAATATGCGTTCATGACGTACTTATCGACATAATTCATGACGTCATCCATTATGATGTCATTCTACACATCGCGTAGATGATTATGACGTCATATGATGGGTACATACTCTAGACCAGGCCATCAATTCGAGTAGGGGCGGCAAGTGGAGAATCTTTCTTATGAATAGATTAAAAAGCCATTCATAGTATGCCTAAACACACCCGATATCATTGCTGAATTAATACTATTCTTATTACCATTGTGCAATAAGGCACTAGGGCTAAAGCTTAAACAAGCCTTGTTACGCATTAGCTACCAATTCAAGTATCATCTTAGGCAACATTGGTACATGAAACACATAAATCCCTCACTTCATCTGAAGGGGAGGGAGGGGGGGGGCGTATGTAGCCCAGCCATTCATCCCTCACATGGTATTGATAGGTTTCATAAGTATTTTATGCCGGCTGTAGCCTATAAGAAGCCTATATTACATGTCCAATTCTCGTATTTATGAATTTAATCTACATGCACAATCATAATTTATTGGTCACCATGACTGATCAGGCAGGCTCAGATGTTCATCTGATCGTACGTACCAAAGACTTTCTCGGTTCACCGCTTAAATGTTTCTCGGGGGACGCCCCAGCATCCTCTTCACCCCGAAATCCCCTCACACCTCAACCCCAAGCTGGCATGGGTTGGCAGAGAATGTAAATCCTGCTTTAGATAATTCACTAATGAATATAACGGATAACAATGGCTCTAGCCCCGATCCTTAAAGAATTCTAGATGTGGCATCAGCCCAAGAAGAAGTTTTTCGTTAATCGCAAGAAGTTCGCTAACCATGTTAGTACTCGTGCTGCAATTACAGGAATTGAGTTTTTCGATAAGCCTTCTATGTGGTACCGTGTCAAATGCCTTGATACTCTATATAAACACGTGTAAACATGGAATGTTTTGATCGAGGAAATTACGATTAACACATCGACAGCGCAGAGCCCCAATATGTGTTAGATGTATTCCAGGTTTCCAGTCATTTGATTTAAAATTCAATGAGAAAATGCAGTTTAAACATTATTATCATTCATTTCCTATGTGTAAATAAAAAAATATTCTTGAAATCAATTGGACGGATCACATATACAATTTATACATAATCAAGGAACTATAGCAATTAGGAAATTATCAAGGTTCTAGTCGATAGGGCGAAAAACAATTTTAGCCGATGTTAAAAAACTACGTTTTGTTTTCAACTTCTCTCTGTAAAATCGTGGAATCCGTCACCATGAGGTAGATTCGACACTAAATTTACCGAGCCTCAAATCAGCTTTCATAGAAACTTGTTGGTGCCATTTGACAGAGTGGCTATCCTGAAACGCCTCCTACAACTACAGCCTTGAATGAATATGTTTTGATCGCCCTAATGCGAGGAAGAAATGATCAACATCAACATCATAGCTTGGTGGGGCTAATTAGATGATAACCTAGCAGGACAGACCACCCAGATGCCTTCATCAAGCGAGGCTGCACAGATCAACCAGGAACATCAGGTCCTAGCAGCTCTTCCAACACCGCTGTGATGATGTGTCTGGTAATGTAGATGAGGATGTGGAGGAGGATGATATGTGTGTACAATGCCATATGTTGCTTTAAAACTGGGACGATTAATGCAGTTGACTTTGCTACAGATGACCCGTTCTTTGTATGTAACACTTGCCATGACTGACCTTTGGACATGCGAAAATTAATCTGTTAGCTCGATATAACTAAGCAGTTAACTTTGTTCACACAAACGTTCATGACACATTAGAAATATACCATCGTAATGAAACTATAATCAATGGAAATTTTCAGTTACTTTTGGTTACAAAATGAATAAATATTTTTTGGCAATGATGAATTCTGTTGTGGTTTCTGTTTGTCAAAGCTCAATAAAAGCGGCGATGATTCAAAATACAATGTTTAAATTTATCATTACACTCAGACTTGCTTGAATGGCGAAATGCACCCTTTATTCCGGTTATTTCGCTACCCAGTGAACATGTTGCATATCCAGTATGCAAACAACTGATCATTTTCAAAACACCGTTTTCTTATTCACTGGACCATGTGCGCTTTAACACTAATATTTCGGCTGTTGAAAAGAATGCATAGCTGATGTGCAAAGAAAGATGTGCTGAAATTTGGTGAAATAACCCCGTTTTACAGTAAACTTATGTCACGGCGCGAATATAGGTTATACGGTATCTGCTAATATGATCATTGACCTTGCATAATGTCCGCGATCTGTGACATTTTCTGTGCTAATTTTAGACCATGGCTGAATTATACTCAGAGAGTAAATAGACATTCTCTGTTGCCTGGATGCGCAGACATAAAAGTGGTGTAAACAAGCCTCAAAATCCAGCATTCATTGAGTTGCCTCCTTTGGGTTTATTTTTATCTTAGCTAAACAACAGACGATTACATTTCACCTGGATTTCAGTCTATATTTCTATGCGCAGGCACCATATGAGCACCGCATTACAACAAGCAATCACATAATGCACCTGAGACAGTTTTAACGTTCCACGCCCGGAAGAATAAAAATGGCCAATGAAAGGTAGTAGTCCTTTATTAAGGCTTGGTTGTCATCGGAATGGCTTTTAGTATCCACGAGCTGGTCAATCATTAAGTCGGATGGTCCAACGAGATTGAATTGTGCACACGACCGCCTAATTCACACTCGCCTAGGCAGCACTAACTCACAGTCAAATTGGTTTTAAGATCCCTAAAAGGTTCAAATTATAAATCCTCTTATCATTTTGTGTATATTTGTTTTGTTCAGGTACTTGAATGGTCAACAATACAGGTTACTAAATGGAACAAATCAGAAGGAAAATAAATCGATGCTGGTCTGGCTTAAACTGACCACAGTAAATATCTTAGTGGTCAGTATTGGTCAATAAAATCTAAAGCTACGCTAATTAAACCTCCATCTGCTGACCAAGAGAAGGGACTTTATTTAACCACTGAAATAGATGGTTTGATTATTGAGACAATAGCAGATATCATTTAACACAGTGCCTGGCATAATCAGAAATAGCTTTCTCCCAGTAGACCGCGACACCGAGGCACCATCGCATGACTACAATACATGTCAATGAGATGGAATAATATTTTAATCTAACATCGACGGATAATGTTAGAATAGACTTTTTTTCCACTCTATCCATCCAACAAATGGCGTCCTATGTGACGTGTAGAATGACATCATATCCAATGACGTCATGAATGGCGTAGATATATACGTCACGAACGCATATTAGAAGACAGACCATGCGTTGCTGTACCACTTGTATGTATTTACTATTTAATAAATATTATGTTGAATATTTTGAAACCAATTTGACTGGGCGCTGTTGCTGCCATGGGCAGCAACAGCGCCCAGTCAAATTAGTTACAAACTATTCACCAGCTTACCTGTATAGTTTTCAGGAAAATGAGAGTTAGAGCATTCGGGGATCGATCAATCATAACACGGCTATGTGTGGGTGGAGCATAGCTAGATGTGGGCGGGGCATAGCAAAAGGAAAGGTCCATTCACACTTTTTATTTAGGATACTGCATAGTATCAGTCTGATCGATGTTAAACACCAGGCGGCCATTGTAGAACATACCATTGTCAGCAAGCCCCATTGGATAAATTATCTGCATGAAATAATTGTTGTTCAAATAATACTATTTCCTAGTGTGTGTGCCAAGTGGCAAAGGTGCTAAATGTATAGTAAATAAAGCATCATAGGCTGATATGTCCGTCTTAACAACAATATTAAGGAATAATTTTGCCACACTTGGGATTTCTTTATGACACAATTTCTGTCATTATTACTAGCTGAGACACAGAGCATTGGAACTACATGATCAGTTTATACGGGTAAGTAATTATCACTCACAGGACAGTGGCTAAATAATGGTCACCCACGGGACAGTGGCTAGGATGTTTTACCAACGTGACAGTGGCTAGGATGATTCACCCACAGGACAGTGCCTAGGATGATTCTCGAGACCGGTATCTGCATCCGCATACGGAACGCCAGCCGCGATGGTCTCACCCGTAAATCAGTAGTGTAAGGAATGTCAATTTATTTTTACACAATGTTCAATACTCAAGTCTAAGCAATATAAGCGGTCGTAGGCTCATCCTCTCACTGCACAAGTTGAAATAAAGTAATAGAAGTAATTAAAACCGGCCTCTTTTTGCTCAATGTTCAAAGACGTAATCTACAAGTCACGCGCGCACGCACGCACGTACGCACGCGCGCACATATGTTGACTATGTAGATAGATACGTGTAGATGAGCAGGTCTGCATGGTCACGGTGGGTTGTCTTTGCGCAGTCGCCACACATATATAGAAGTTCTACTGTTACCATGGCTCCTGTATGTGCTCGTATGTACCGTGCTCTCTATATCATGGCATGGCTCGTATGTTCTGTACGCTCTATGGTATGGCCTGTCTCGTATGTGATGTGCTCTCTATGAAATGGCCTGTCTCGTATGTGCTGTGCTCTCTATGGTATGGCTTGCCTCGTTCTGCGCTCTCTATGTTATGGTATGCCTCGCATGCTTTGTAATCTCTATGGTATGGCCTGTTTCGTATGTGCTGTGCTCTTTATGGTATGGTTTGCATCGTTAGTTCTGCACTCTACATGGTATTTATGCCCCGAAAGTGCTGTACTCCCTACAGTATTGAATGGCTCGTATGTTCTGTGCTCTCTATGGTATGACATGCCTTATATGTTCTGTGCTCTCTATGGTATGACACGTCTTGTATGTTCTGCGCTCTCTATGGTATGGTATGCCTCGCGTGTTCTGTGCTCTTTATGGTATGTTATGCCTCGCGTGTTCTGCCGGCTCTTTGGTATAGCATGCCTCGCATGCTCTGTGCTCTCTATGGTGTGGCGTGCCTCATAAGTTCTGTGCTCTTATGGTAATAATAAGTAAATGACCTTCAGAATAATTACATCACTAGTTAAGTGATGTCACAATCAAAATGACGTACAGCTACGTTACGAAAATCCAAACGTCGTTCACGAAGTGTACCGGTACGAATTGTATATTTTAATGCATTAAGGATTTAATCAACATTCTTAAAATATTGTGAACAAATTTAACTGTGAGCTGTAGATGCCATATGCAGCGCCAGCAGCCAGTCAAGGTAGTTTCAAATATTCACCAGCTTACCTGTATTTTCGTTACCTTGAAATTTACATTCTACGAATTCAGGCTTCAAAATATAAAATCGATTACATAAGACCCTAAAAAGTGAGCAGAACTTGGTTAGAAATGGGCGGGGCCTAGCTAGAAATGGGAGGAACTTAGCTAGAAATGGATCCATTTACTATCTCCATCGCTCTGTTCGTGCGGCGTCTTCGTGGTCTAGCAGGCTGCTGTTCTGCCAGGAACATGTCTAACAGTGCTCAATTCATCAAACCCGAATCGGCAATGACCGCTTAATGTGTCCATCTTGTAATGATAAATAATGTATACTCTCTCCTTTATTTACCGCTTCATTGAGTTGTGACGGCAACACGTGTTCCAATTATGCTAGAAATTCTCTGGTGATTAGACTAATACAATGATGGCATTTACTTTGCCTTTCTGTGCCAATACATCAATAGGCGCATTCATTCTTCCACTGATTATACTTTCTGCGTAAGTGGCATGACTGGTCACGTGCTTATACGTATGTGACTTGACTAGTCGCGTGCGTGATTCATCAAATGATTTATTTATGTATGTTTACTGTATTTTGCGCTGCGATCAGTCCTTCTTCGCTTTTTCCCACCGTATCTTGTACTCAGCCGAAATACTTAGCTTTCTCAGGTCCATTCTTGACTTGAGTGTATCGAGTCCTGCTTTCTTGAGGTCGCCTCGTAGCACGCAGTACGCGTAGCAGATTTATGCAATGACGTCCTCTCCTGGCTTTGTATTTGCTGTCTCCGCGTAGGGCGAATTTCAAGGCTCTCTGTGCTGGTGTGTCTTCTGGCATCCGTAGCACATGGCCAAACATGGGCCATCTTTGCTGGTCGACGTTGATGGACTGTGGCGACGTATTACACATCTTGTATAGTGTAGGTGTTTGCGGTAGCATGCATCTAGTTTCTCTAGATCTGCCTTTGGAGCTGCCCAGCTATTACGGTTATACAGCATCAAGGATACGCAGGTTGCATTGTATAAACGTTGTCTTTTTACCACGGGCATCTTTGATCTACGAATCCATAGCGTCCAGAAGGACAGGAAAGCTCCCCATGACGCTGCGTGCAGTAATGTCAGCAGTACTGCAAAGCAGTGAGCCAGGGAGTTTACTTTTCCTCCATAGTTCGCCGCCACGAAGTTGATCGTGATTTTCTGCAGTTTCATGTTTTGTAGATAGGTATATGTAGGTGAACTCTATTTTGGATTCATTCATAAAGAGATTCTCAATTTTTAATTTGCTTGCAGCTATTGGGAGAACTTCGTCAAGGGGTTTCTTTTCCTCGTCTATGAATTCCACATCGTCGGTTTATTCCATGCCTAATGGCATACCCAGTATTGACACTGGGGGTACGGTCTTGTAGAATATTCCGGCACGGATTTCAATGCAGCAGGCAGCAAGGTAACAGGCGAAAAGCACAGATGATAGACCATCTGCCTTTGAGGAGCGGATTTATGTCTCAAACTCCACAGACTTCGCTAACTTGACTCGTACTCTCAGCTTGATGTCTGCAAGCAGTAGTCTCACTAGTTCCAGCTCATCTTCATTGCAACTGGCCTGGTGTTGTACATCTAGGATCTCTGAGCGTTTAATTGTATCGAAGGCTCATGACATGGCAATGCCCATTTTGTGGAAATCCCAGTGTTTTGGACATGACTACCGACACAAGCATGCGTTGAGCCTATACAATGTCTGCGCAGCTGCGCCTACGTTTGAAGCCACTTAGACATGATCTGCTGAAGTCATCGATCTTGTCTCGGATGCGGCATAGATTAACATTGGATAGAATATTATGTATGCTGTTGAGGAGCACAATGGGCCGCAAATTGGCTGAGGGCCACGTGGTTTCTTGGGCTTGGGTAACGCGATAAGGGTGCCCTGGCCTACAGCGTCGATGGGAAGGTGGTACATAAAAACTGAATTTTGTGACAGTCATCCGTGGCAGTGATTTCATCTGCTATGGAGTCTGATTGTTGAATAGCAAGATCTTGTAAGCGTTCGCTTGTTAGGTTAATGTTAGGTATTATCCAAATTATCAAAGATGAACTGGTTATGTTAATGTTAGGTAGTATCCACATTATCAAATATGAACTGGTTTTGTTAATGTTAGATATTATTCACATTATCAAATATGAACTGGTTCTATTAATGTTAGGTAGTATCCACATTATGAACTGGTTATGTTAATGTTAGATATTATCCACATTATCAAATATGAACTGGTTATGTTAATGTTAGGTATTATCCACGTTATCAAATATGAACTGGTTATGTTAATGTTAGGTATAATCCACATTATCAAATATGAACTGGTTATGTTAATGTTAGGTATTATCCACATTATCAAATATGAACTGGTTATGTTAATGTTAGGTATTATCCACATTATTAAATATGAACTGGTTATGTTAATGTTAGGTATAATCCACATTTTCAAATATGAACTGGTTCTATTAATGTCAGGTGTTATCCACATTATTAAATATGAACTGGTTATGTTAATGTTAGGTACTATCCACATTATCAAATATGAACTGGTTATGTTAATGTTAGGTATAATCCACATTATCAAATATGATCTGGTTCTATTAATGTTAGGTAGTATCCACATTATGAACTGGTTCTGTTTGCCGATCGTTCTGCTGGCTGAAGCTTCATCTATGTTTCAGTTTCAGTTTTCTTTATTCGCTTAGGCCAAATTATATTGCCATATGGGATATATCATGAGATTATTATACTCGGGGCGGCAGGCATTTACATGCTATAGAGATATTGCTCATCTTCATCAGTTTATCACACTGCATCATTAAAACTTAAATCCATTGTAAGTAACATCAATAGCAGTAGTTGTTGTCGTAGCAGCAGCAGCAGAAGCAGCAGCAGCAGCAGCAGCAGCAGCAACAGCAGCAGTATCAGCAGCCATTAATGTTGTCATTACACTCGATTGTTTTGCCATAAAAATCGTTAATGTTGTCATAGAAATCGTTACTGTTGTCATAGTAATCGTAAATGTTGTCATAGTAATCGTTACTGTTGTCATAGTAATCGTTAATGGTGTCATGGTAATCGTTACTGTTGTCATAGTAATCGTTAATGGTGTCATAGTAATCGTTAGTATTCTCATAGTCTTAGCACGTTGTCATCATCCGCCCTGTATTTCTGTCATTGTTTTATCATTAGTCATTTTTAATGTCGATTTTTGTTTACGTTTTAGATAACCTCAAATTATTACGCTAGTATTTGCTAGTTTCATATCCTAAACATGCCTTTTGGGGGTTTTCTGCAGTGTTTTGTTATGTATGATAACGTGGTATATATCGGTCTCTCTGAGTTTTGTACTTAATGCAACGGAAAAGAAAGTGATTTTCGTCTTTAATGTGGTTTCACACCGAACATAGTCTTTCTTTCCGTTCTATGCCTTCCCATCTTTTGAATTCGATTGAGAGTTGATGATTTAGCCATAGCCTCGTTATGTGTCAATATTTTGAAGTATTTTTCAAAACAATATGTAGACATTATTTCCTTGTAATGTTAAACTTGACACATTCGCTCAGCGCTCTGTTCTATTTTTCTATCTGCTGCTGTTCTGGTGTATGCTTTTACTAATTGTTTGCTATTTATATTTTCTGAGTTCTAAAGATCTTGTTGCCCTGTTCTTTGTAGTATATCTTTTATTTCTTCGATCCATTTTGAGTCGTTGCGCTGCGTTACAAAATCTATGATTGGATAATAAAGCCTTGACGATAGTTTGTCATAACCCGCGCACGAGCGCTCACACACACGTCCGCCCGCCCGCACGCACGCACGCACACGTTTACTATATTTTCCCAAAAACACACCATACGACATCTTATCTTTATATCTGGAGGTAATTTACCAAGATCTCCATAGATCATAACGTGACGTGTGCTTCTCCTTAGATTTAGCATATTTTAAGAAAATTTATTTGACGGCTTTATTAAATTATGGTTGTTGTACCCTCATATTTCCACGCCATATAGCAAAATATATATAATCATTGTGTCGAAAAGCGCAGTTTATAGCTCAATCTGTGTATCACGTTCCTGAATTTCTCTCATTATCGCGTATATAACTTGTGTCAATTACACGTTTAATATTTGGAGAACGTGTCATTTGCTTTCCAGAGGACGCCTGAGGAAAGGTATTCATACACAATAGCCAATTATTGGTCACATATTTTAAAAGTGGGATATTTTTTTTTAATTTATGCTTTGAAAAAAATCATCAATTTTAGTTTTGGAGGTGTTTATTTGGAGCTATTGCGATAATTTCCATAATAAACAAAAGATTTAGGCCTATATAATAAACACGTTTAGGCCCTAACAGTCAAATAAGGTATTCATGTAATATTTATTTCATGATTTTGAAACTATTGTGAAATTTGACGTGGCAGGGTGGGGTGGGGGTCTAAACAAGACAAAAATTTCGAACAAATTTAGGTTCAGCTGCAATCTCTGGACTGGTCTGTTATGTTATAGATGTCCGAAGTGCGGCGCCGGACTATAAATGCCCCGAGGTGAGGCGCCGTTGTCTTAATAATTTCTATAATTAACTTGCTATTTCTTAAATAGATTCTTGTCAGCCATTTGTTATATACATGCATTAAATAATGGAAAAATATTGATCAGATGTCATTAAGTGAACAAATTTATAAGAGGATAAATACATATCACTGCCATGCCTGTAGAGTGCCATCAGGAATGATAGGAAGTGTTTCTGAAAACTCACTATCTTTCGAAGTATCATACAGCATGTTCTGGCATACCGTTGTCCTGGCATGGACAGACTGTGTACCCACGATTTCATCTATCCAGTATTGCAGCATCCATTGTTAATTGTTACCATCTAGTAGTTATAAATAAAGCACAGAATCTGTCATGAATAGTGGAGTACAGGGCGGTCTAGTGTATCAGCCATAATCGCTATTTACACACCTTATCAGGCATACTGATGTTATTTGATAAATCATATCTGTTAATTAACAATGCATGTCATTATCAAAGCAGAATACCTTATTTGTCTGAGTTTTACCTGTTAAACGAAAAGAGGAATCGTGGTTGGTATTGATTAATTCACGCGTGTCGTAGTATCAGCTGTAATTATGTTAATACTCCATAGTTAGCTGTTGACTATTTTGAAACTAATTTGACTGGGGGCTGTTGCTGCCTCACAGTCAAATTCTCCTAATATTCAACAGAAATTTTGTTACGTTGTAAATTCATTAAATCCATACAATCCGTACACTAGTGACATACTTTGAGATTTTTGTCGACAGAGCTATACGTCATTATGATTGTGACGTCAGCTAACTAGAGCCGTAATTGATTATTAGGTCAGATACTTGAGTGATAGATCGGATCCCTCCACTATGCCCACATCTAAGCTGTCATTTCTGTGCATCTGATGATAGTTGTCTCTCTCATTTCCTGGTCTCCTCAATACTTGGATAAATGTCACATTTTCTTTCAGAGTGACTCGGTTTTCCACTTGTTTCTTTCTGGTACCAATCTTGACGAGAAGCTCGGCCAGTTCATTTCCTTTGATGGATTTGGGAACGGCTAACGCATCTGTGAAGCACGTAGTCAATTAGTTTCAAAATATTCGCCAGAACATTTATTAAACAGTAAATCCATACAATTCGTACAACTAACGGGCTTTTAAAAGTTATTGACGGACTTAGTTACGTCATTCAATAGGTATTTGATAGTGACGTCAGCCCGCATATGGTGTAATTGATTATGACGTCATATACTTGAGTGACAGATTGGCCTCATCAATTACCTGGTATTATCTAAGCCGTGTTCAGAAACTCTCATAAGAAATGAGAACATCCGCACATGCAATTAAAAGACAACGCACATAAATTGAACACACTATGGTAAAACACAATAACCACCAATGTCTCACCACCGTGTAATGACATAGAGAGTGGTTCCAGACCTCCAAAATTGCTGAGAAATGTCTAATATCCAATAAAATATTATTAAGTTTTATGATTATTTAAAACATCATCTATCCTATAGAATCCTCTCCCATCCAATCCCCCCACCCACCACATTTTCAATGTTTCATGCTGATAATGAAATCATGTACTGAAACTCAAATTTATGTTTATTAAATCATCCAGTTCAACCCAAGAGACCAGACATATTACAAGTACCGTTACACCATATCCTACTCTATTGTATATTCCAAGGATCAAGGACCAGTTTGACCAAGAAGATACACTTGCGTGACACAACCTGTGTCTCATCCATGCTATATGGGCTGACAACTGTAGCCGCTTGCCAGTTCCTAATGCGGTTCTCGATAACCTTGATAGCCGCTACATATAAGGCCCGCGGAGGATGACACTGTACACAAATGCAAAACACGCCCCGTACCTAGAATCATACTCCATCAAGAACATAGTGCACATAATATGGTGCATATTCTAACTGAAAAAATATATGTTACTCTTGAATTTGAATAAGTCGCACGCGTACAGAATAAACCAAAGTTTAATCCATGAAGCTAGATATCGTTACATCACGTATTATTCTAAGCTATCCTCGCCAGTCAATGATTGATCATCAGTTCAGCGGGCAAAGCATGACTTGATCTTGGCAATACCGCTATGACTGTCATCGATTAGGTTTAGCTTCATATGCGCACATCATGCTATAGTGTCGTATCAGAATGGGCTATGGTTAGTGTATGTTAACCCGGTATAGTTTATTTAAGCGCCATTGATAAATGGCTTTCTTATGATCGAGAGATAGCATCAGAAGGTTGTAGTAATAGACACATAATTATTCACACACAATAGCCCCACGCACGCACAGGCGCGAACACACGCACGCGCAAGCGCAAGCGCACGCGCACGCACACGCATAATGCACTGTCACTACCACTGTCACTGCCACAGCAAACATAAAAGTACACCAGAGTCTCAAGTATTACATTATTATATGATGTATAACCATGCACTGAAGCGACATTATACAAATATGTTACCACCGTTTATATGTTAATATCTACTACTCCTCTTGCAAAACCATCATCGCAGTAAACACATAACTCCATCTTTATGAGACTAGCCGCTCTCTGCAGATCACATGGGCATTACTCAGCTGATGTTCGTATTATGGAAATCTCTGGAAAATGTGTCTATTTGCATTGTATATGTGCTGTTGTTATTAACCACTTCGGAGGGAAGATGGCCACTATTTTTATAATTTTACTACTGGAATTACTGGCTCGATAACCCAGCCAGTCATTCCAGTGGCAAAATTTCTAAAATATTCTTCATTTGGCCTGCAAATGGACATTGAATAAGATTTTCTTCACCGCATTTAGCCATTAACGGGTTAAATTACACAGATACTAAAGAACATAAAATAATATTTATGTTTCAAAAGAAGCAATTGCAATCAGCAACAAGCCACTTGTTATTAATGGTATGATATAGTATTGGAGCGGCGCGCCATCGTGTGTAGTACATGGTGCCGGAATGAACGGCTTACCATACGTCATCATGTGTAGTACATGAGGCCGGAATGAACGGCTTGCCATACGTCAGCATGTGCAGCAGATGGAATGACGGCTTACCATACGTCATCATGTGCAGCAGATGATGCCGGAATGGCTTACCATACGTCATCGTGTGCAGCAGATGATACCGGAATGAACGGATTACCATACGTCATCATGTGTGGCAGATGATGCCGGAATGAACGGCTTACCATACGTCATCATGTTCAGCAGATGGAATGAACGGCTTAACATACGTCATCATGTGCAGCAGATGGAATGAACGGCTTAGCATACGTCATCATGTGCAGCAGATGATGCCGGAATGAGCGGCCTACCATACGTCATCATGTGCAGCAGATGATGCCGGAATGAATGGCTTACCATACGTCATCGTGTGTGGCAGATGATGCCGGAATGAACGGCTTACCATACGTCATCATGTTCAGCAGATCGAATGAATGGCTTAACATACGTCATGTGCAGCAGATGATGCCAGAATGAACGGCTTACCATACGTCATCATGTGTGGCAGATGATGCCGGAATAAACGGCTTACCATACGTCATCTTGTGGCAGATGATGCCAAAATAAACGGCTTACCATACGTCATCATGTGTGGCAGATGATGCCGGAATGAACGGCTTACCATACGTCATCATGTGCAGCAGATGATGCCGAAATAACTGGCTTACAATACGCCATAATGTATAGCTGATGATACCGGAATGAATAGCTTATCATACCTCATCATGTATAGCCGATGATGTCGGAATGAATGGCTTACCATAGGTCATTGTGTGCAGTAGATGGAATGAACAGCTTACCATACGTCATCATGTTCAGCAGATGGAATGAACGGCTTACCATACGTCATCATGTGTGGCAGATGTTGCCGGAATAAACGGCTTATCATACGTCATCATGTGCAGCAGATGATGCCGGAATGAACAGCTTACCATACATCAATATGTGTGGCAGATGATGCCGGAATGACCAGCTTACCATACGTCAGCATGTGCAGCAGATGATGCAGTATTGAACGGCTTGCCATACGTCACCATGTATAGCAGGTCCGGCCGGAATGAAAGGCTTACCATACGTCACCATATGTGGCTGATGGAATGAACGGCTTACCATTTGTCATCATGTGCAGTAGATAATGCCGGAATGAACAGCTTACCATACGTCAATATGTGTGGCAGATGATGCAGTATTGAACGGCTTACCACACGTCTGCATGTGCAGCAGATGATGCAGTATTGAACGGCTTACCATACGTCATCATGTATAGCGGGTGATGCCGGAATGACCAGCTTACCAAACGTCAGCAAGTGCAACAGATGATGCAGTATTGAACGGCTTACCATACGTCATCATGTATAGCAGGTGATGCCGGAATGAACGGCTTACCATACGTCATCATGTGTGGTAGATGATGCCGGAATGAACGGCTTACCATACGTCATCATGTATAGCAGGTGATGCCGGAATGAACAGCTTACCATACGTCATCATGTGAGGTAGATGATGCCGGAATGAACGGCTTACGATACGTCATCATGTGTGGCAGATGGTACCGGAATGACCGACCAGCTTACGACAATAATAATAATAATAATAATAATAATAATAATAATAATAATAATAATAATAATAATAATAATAATAATAATAATAGTAATAATAATAATAATAATAATAATCTTTATTTCACGAGGGTAAATCGTCAGTTGCCTGATGTTAACGAGGCCCTCAAACATATATACACTATGTACAATACCATAAAATAATATACACTACATGTTTGTACAAATACAGAAAAAATACTAAAATTGCTGCATGAATCATACTAAGAATAGCATTATTATAAATCATTTGCTTTTCACTTACATTCCTAGTTAAACAAATCCACTCGTCACAACACTCACATAGACACGAACAAACGCATACATTTACGCAATTTCGCACACATACCCACGCACACAGACAGACAGACAGACAGACAGCCAGACAGACAGACAGACAGACAGACAGACAGACAGACAGACAGACAGACAATTTTATCGCAGACGCATTCTCTCTTCAAGGTAATGATACTGGTAAATTGTTGAATATTTTGAAACTAATTTGACCGGGCTGATGTTGTTGCCTATGGCACCTAACTAAGTACGTGTTCTCACTGCAGATATTTAACCGGCGTAACTCAATACTGAGGATGGCGTTATGCCCGATTAACTCTCCAATGAGAGCACGGCCTACACATTACTCGTACATGTGGCAGGGGACTTCAAATGTTCATGACGGAGCTATGTACGTCATTTTTTTTATTGCATTTTTGATTGTGACGTCAGCCTGCAAGTGACTTACTCGCCCATGCATGCACGTACACACGCAGGTGAGTACACATTTAAGTATAATTTAATAGTGAGAAATCTAACGCATAGCAATAAAATTTGACATATCAACACCACCATTTCAGCATAAGGGGCTCAGCACAATTGCTTATGTAAATTATTTTATATTTTGAGACTAATTTGACGGGAGGATACTGCCCTATGCAGCAACCACTCCGGTCAAACCTGCCTAACATATTCTGCGAGTGGGCGTGGGTTGTATGGGTTGTGTGGGTGGTGTTCGTGCGTGCGTGCGTGCGTGCGTGTGTGTGTGCGTGCGCGTGCGTGCGTGCGTGCGTACGTGTGTGCGTGCGTACGTGTGGTGATATGTGTGGCTGTTTCACTGCGTCACTTAGTCATGGAAATACAGTAGAACTAGGGTACACAGTGGTGCTGTACATAGATTATTCAACTGCTACTCTTTGTAAAACTCGTTTCCACTCCAGAGGCGCATCTGGATCGGGCGCTGTGCGACGCACGACGTGGATGTAGCAATTGAATTGAATTGAATTGTTATGGCCACTTTCGCTCGCTCGCGTCGCATGCAGTCTAGATGCGGCTTAGCGTATCTCTCGGGATATACAGCTGTGGTGTGTATAAATAATTAAACAGCTGTATGTGGTATTCGTATTTTTACTGTACATAATTCTCTGTACATACTTCTTTTGTGTTTTAACATGTATATGTGTTTCGACTATCTGTGACTCATGTATTAATAATGTCCTTCAGAGAGAAATTCATATATTTATAGTACTTTTCCTTAGTTATCCGTGAGTTTCCCTACTACTTCTTATGCTAGTCAACTTCTGTCTCTATGTTTTACCCATTCCAGTTTTGTCGAGAGGTGCAAATTGCAAACTTTGGAAAGAGATCAAAACGATCACATATAATGCATATGAAAAGATGCCATTATTGTTCAATGAAAGATACCTTATGGCGACCCTGTATAATGATTAGGTCGGTATACCCATAACTTAATGGGTACTGATCTACAACAACACAGGGCTACCATAGGTTTATTTCACATAAAAATAGGTTCATGTCATATAAGAATGGACCATAAGAATGCTCCCTTTAAGTCTGTTCATCTGTCATTATATGCTATAGATATACGCATGGTGTTACTTTTAATTGTTAAACTTAGTCTGTTATTATGTGGTGACATTGAAGACAATCCTGGCCCTGCAAATGAAGCAGCAAAAGTGTCTGCCATAAGTTTACTTCATCTCAATATAAACGGCCCGTGGCATCAAATCCAGGAAATTGAAGAGTTTGTTTGTGATTACGACATAGTTTCATTTACGGAAACTAAGCTGGATAATGCAGTGTCTGATGATGATGTTAAATTAGATAACTATTATGGACCCATTAGAAAGGACCGATCACATTCAGGTGGTGGACTGTCAATCTATGTCTCAAAAATTTTTGATTACAAAAGGCGCATTGATTTGGAAACAGAAGACGTAGAATACATATTTATAGAAATAAAGTATGGCACTATAATATTTATCCTAGGTATGTTTTATCGGTCACCGGATTCTCCACAGATATATTGGTCAAACTTTTCTAAAGCGATTGGCAGAGCTGTGGACACGCCTCTACCCTGAATAATTATGGGTGACTTAAATGAAAACTTATTAAATTCGGCTCTTCATAATCTCCAGGACATTATCACTTTATACAATATGAATTCATTAATTAGTGAACCAACGCGCATAGCAGAAACGACTGCAACGCTTATTGACCCAATACTGACTTATGGAAACATTGAGTCAGTAGAGTCAGGTGTGATTCAGGAATATATGGAATATAGTGATCATTCAGCAACATATGTTGCTATAAAACTTCCAATACAAATTAAAACAACTTATAAACGAAAAGTGTGGGTTTATAAAAAAGGCAATTTTGAAAAATTGAATAACCATGGGTACCTCTGTTTGTGATCTGTGAAAATGTACATGAAATGTGTGATTTATTCAACCCCTTATTTCTAGATATGGTAACTGAATGCCTCCCAAATAGAATCATAAAAATTAGGTCTGATGATAAACCTTGGTTTGACGGTGCATTAAGGCGCGAAATCCGACAAAGAGACGCTTTAGGAAAAAAGCCAGACATACTCAATATCAAAATGACTGGTGCAAATTCAAAAGACAACAGAATAAAGTTAACAATATGAAAAAGAAGGCAAAGCAGGATTTTATAGCGACTGCAGATTTAATGTTTGATGAATTATCTTTTCATAATCCGCGTCTCCACTGGAAATTAGTTAAACAATTTTAAATGGGGGAAATACGACTCATATCCCACCCCTGTTATACAATGACAATGATAGTACGAAATTTGCTATAACTGATTTTGAAAAAGCGACTTGTTTAAATAATTATTTCGCATCTATTTCAAATGTCGATAATACAAGTGCGCATCTCCCACCACGTGAAACAAAAACAAATGATATACTGTCTGGCTTTGTGATACTTGAGTTCGAAATCATTGACGTTATTTAAATACAGCAGTTAAACAAAGCTTCTGGAAATAGTGGAATAAGTCACAGAATGCTTAAAGAAACGGCGCAATCCATAGCCTTTCCTTTATGCTGGATATTCTATAAATACCTTGAAACTGCTACATTTCCCAATGTTTGGAGGATAGCCACCGTTTCCTCTTAATTTAAGAAAGGTGATAAGAGATTACCGGAAAATTATCGACCAATTTCCTTATTAAGCACCGTTGGGAAAATTATGGAAAGAATCGTTTTTAAAAATGTGCATACTCACCTTACTGGACACAATCTCCTTTATAAATATCAATCTGGTTTCCGTCCAGGCTATTCAACGGTCTTTCAACTTATCGAGTTGTGCCACATTCTGTCAAATGCACTAGATGAACGCAAATCTTCATGTGTTGTGCTTTGTGATATCTCAAAGGCATTTGACAGAGTGTGGCACAAAGGATTGTTGTTTAAATTAAAGGAGCATGGTCTAGGAGGAGACCTTTTTACGTGGTTCAACAGCTACCTAAGTTCACGAAAGCAATGTGTCTTAATTAACCAAGAAACTTCACTGATGAAACAAATTGAAGCTGGAGTACCACAAGGCTCAGTGCTCGGTCCTCTCTTATTTTTGGTATATATAAATGATATTTCACAGAATATCGAGAGAATTTTAAGATCATTTGCTGACGACACTGCATTATGCTGCTCCAGTGCATCATCCATCGAAATAGAAAGAAAATTAAATAGTGATTTAGATCAAATTTCAACATGGGCAAAACAATGGTTGATTTTATGTAATGCTACAAAAACCGTGAATCTAACGATTACAAATTCCCGTACATTTATATCCCCAGATATCTTTCTAAATAATACACTGTTAACGTCAGTGCATTCTAGTAAATATTTGGGCTTAATCATTTCGAATGACCTCGAATGGAGTGATCATATAGATCAGATATCAAAGAGAGCCGCAAAATTATTAGCTACAATACGAAGAATGAAATATATTTTAAGCAGGCACATTTGCATTTCATATTTGCGTCCGGTACTCGAATATGGCAGTGAGGTGTGGGATAGTTGCTCCGGTCGGGATGCTGAAAGACTTGAAGTCATTCAGAATGAAGCCATGAGATTAATAACCGGCTTACCAATGTATGCCCCCCTAGCAATTCTCTATAAAGAGACTGGCTTTATTCCTCTGCATGAGCGTCGCAAACAGAAGAAACTCATATTTTTCTATAAGATTGTCCAAGAAGATTGCCCTGATTATATAACAGATATTGTCACCAACTCTGATGATTTTATTCCACCGAATCACCATCTTGAAATATATATGAATTCTTTCTTACCCTGTGATGTTCAACATTGGAATAACCTTGATATAGCTAAATCCGCTCCATCACTTTCAATCTTCAAGAGAAACCTTACAAAAACTGATCAAAATGTC